>JAYEVI010000060.1:0-374725 GCA_036346575.1 Dendrocalamus sinicus | reverse complement strand
CTCGTGTCCCCATCTATCCGGTGGTGCTTTCTCCAAACCGTTTGCATCCAAGCATGCCAAACCAACCCGGTAGCTATTCTCCAAGTAGTTTTAGATTTCGTTCACCGAGTAGCAAGATATCAAGTTTTCCTTTTACCTTACCGACGTCATTCAAATGTCGATTGCATCGTCTCCGGTGGATTTCCGGCTGAGCTGAAAATTTTCCTAGCTTCACCATGCCACGTTCTAGCCCGTGCTCACCCTACTTCTTCTTGTTCTATGCCCGGATTTTATTCCTCTCTCCTACCCATGTCGTAGTAATCGCTTGTGCCGTCACCGTGCTCCGTTTGGCGTGCCGTCGCTTCCTATGTGTGCCTTGGGTCACTAGCAATCCATTTTGCTAGTTAGCTTCACGTCACATGCCTCCTCTCGCCAGCGCTAGCCTCCTTTCCAAAAATTCATCTCTCGGGTGAATAGTAGCTTTTGTGATTTTCCAGCATTTTCTCGCCCGGCAAACTTTAGATCCCTCGTTATCCTCCGTCCGAACTCCGATTGACCTGATTGTTTTCCCTAAATTCATATAAAATTGAGATATATCTTTTGGTTCTAGTTTTGTAATTTTTGGATTTTATTTGGTTTTTATTTGATTTTCGTTTGTGTATTCACACGTGTAGATCTATCGACGAAGATTTCCAACCATCTGAAGAGCAAGGCAAGTCACACTCCTTGATCATGTTGATCCCATATTGCAAAATAAAATTATGTTGTTTTAAATTATTTTGCATGCATACTTTTAATCAATGTATTTCAATTCCAGTTTTAAATATAGTTATTACCTACTTGTTAATTCCTCCATTGACAATGAATTTCCCTAATACCTTGCCACCCTAGAATAAAACTCTAGCTAGTACACTAGTGATAGTTAGAGAAATTTTGAATCAAATGCTTAGCCGTGCTTAGACATATTACTTGGTTTGGGATACCTTTTCACATAAAATGATGAGCTTTTCACATGAAATGATAAGTTTCCTAAATGCACTCCTGACTTTGGTGAGTCAAGGAGGTTTATGAAATATTTTGAAAGCAAAATATAAAAACTGGTTTAGACTTAGGCAATTGGTTAGTTGGTGGGTGCAGGCATGCCACATTTAGTCGGAGCCGCAGGTTGGTGTCATGCAGGGGTATGTGGTTGGGTCTAAGTCAATTAAGGACCGGTCTGTAAGCTACCACATGGCTGGTATGGGACAAACCTGGCTGAATAATTTGTGAAGTCCCAACCTGAGTCAAGTCGTAGGCTGAAAGTGGGCGTGGTTGGTGCCATGAGAAGTCCCACTTGAGTGAGCGTGGATGTAGCCATGAGAAGTCTCACTCAGGCTCAAGAGGGGGCCCCGATGCAGTGGATTCCTTACTAGGGTGAAACCTTAGAGTTGGCTTGGCCAGGTTGAAGGCTTTGCATTGTAAAGGTCTTGTCACGACTCCTCGCCGCACACCTAAGGAAGTGTGTAACTCGCGTGGCAAACCGGGATGATCGTGTCTTGTGGGTAAAGCTGTACAACCTCTGCGAGTGTATAATCTATCTGGATAGCGTGCCCACGGTCACGGGCATCTTGAGTAAAATTTTTCATGGATTAGACTTTATTTTTCAAAAGTGTTTTGGGAAACCTTGTGGATGGATGGAATCCACGAGAGATGAAAACCTTATGGATGGATGGAATCCGTGAGAGATTGAAACACAGTGGATGGATGGAATCCATCGAGTTCTTGATGAAAGCGTGTGGATGGATGGAATTCATACGTGAGCTTTTGGAAAAGATGGTCCGGGTGGGATGCCCGTGGATAGGTTGGTGTTTGGTCAGAGCCGGCACTGACGGTATTATTTTCAATTACAAGTATTGTTTTTATCTACTGTATTAAATTCAGCATTTTCAATCTATTTACTGTAATTTCTTAAATGTTGTTTTATGCAAACTAACCCTGTAAGCCTTCCATTGAAGTCTTTATCATTATGTTGCATTTCTCTGTGTGACTTGCAGAGTACAAGTTTGTACTCACCTTGCTATCTCCATACAGAGGAAGATGCCTTCAACAACGGTGAAGATCAGGATGAGTAGGCCGCGTCTTACTGTCGTTTGCTTGTGGGTAGGCTTGGGCTTCACTTCTTATCAGTTTGCTTCCGTAGTTATTTGCTTTATTTATCTTTGCCACTGGGCGTTGATGTAAGACTTGGCCTTAAGGTCGTATCTTTTATTTAATATAAGAAGTCATTTGTGCTTGGTACAAATCTTTGTTGTACTGTGTGTACTAGCTGATCCTAGACTAGTGCGATTTATACAGAGGATCCATGAGTCGTTACTCCGGGTTCCGACAAGCAAGACTGTGAAATAGGCTTGAGTCTACATATCCACATCAAGAGTTATTGATTTCCTTCCGATGGTCCCAATACCCTGTAGCCTCCCCTCGTGACGAGATATAGGCACACCTATCGATTTGACCTGAGCCATGTAATCAACGTAGAGCTCAATGACCTCTTTGGTTGCATATCCATCGATGATGCTGCCCTTCGGTCGAGATCGATTACGTACATAGGACTTCAGTCGCATGTACCTCTCGATGGGTATATATGATGTAGAAACACGAGGCCATATATCTTTATCTCTTTCACAAGGTGGACATTGAGATGGACCATGATATCAAAAATGACAGAGGAAAATACATCTCAAGATGACATAGAGTCATCACCACCTTGGCCTCTGAGCATCTAGTCCATCGGGATCAATGACCTTCTAAGCAATTGCGTTAAAGAAATAACATAGCCTCATGATTGTCACTCGAACCTTATTCGCAAAATACTTCTAACTACCACGAAGCGGTTGTATCATTAGCACATGACAATCATGATACTTCATGCCAATTAATTTCAAAACTTGCATGGAAACAAGTTTTTTCATTCTGGTAGAGTAACTAGACGGAACATTCACACCATGCAAACACTGACACAGTTCAGTTCTCTCAGACTTTGATAGAGTGTAACAAGCTAGGGGAAGGTACATTTGGCCTTTATAGGTCTCTATCAGTGCTAACTCAGTCCTGATGTTCATAGTGACAAAGTCACACCTTGCGTTGACACCATCTTTTGTTTTGTCATGAATGTTCTGTAAGAAACGAATCAGGTTATCACATACATTCTTCTCCACATGCATGACATCGATGCAATTGCGAATTTCTAAGTGCTCCCAGTAAGGCAGGTCCCAAAATATTGATCTCTTCTTCCACATGTTCTTCTAATGGGTCCTCAACTTATGTCACTTTTCAAGTACAACATCGATATCCTTAACCATATCGTAGACCTCTTTCCCGCTAAAAGGCCATGGTGCCAAGTTATCCTCTTTTTCTGTCAAATTGTTTCTTCATCTTGCAATATGGGTGATACCATGGAAGGAACCTACTGTGACGCATGTACATAGTTTTATACGAGATGTTCAACAACACACTCTCGGTATAATCTAAGCAATGTGGACATGTTTTGGCTCCTTTTATACTCAATCCTAACAAGTTACCAAGGGCAGAAAAATCATTAATAGTGCAGAACAATATGGTACACAGAGTGAAGTTCTCTCGTTTGTTTGTATCCCATACCTATACCCATTCATTCCACAGTGTCACAAGATCTTGCGCGAATGGTGCTAGATACACATCAATATCATTCCGAGGTTGCCTCGGCCCTTGGATATGTAGTGACATCAAAATGTACTTCTGCTTCATACACAACCAAGGAGAAAGGTTGTACATGCATATATTCATGGGCCAGGTACTATGTCGGCTGCTCATGGGCCAGGATTCATTCTATCTGTACTCAACCAAAACCTTATAGTTCTCGGTTCTATATCAAAGTCTACAAACATCCTATCGATGTTTCTCCACTTGGCAAAATGTGCAACGTGTCTTATCATTCCATCTTTCTTACGCTCCTCCGAGTGCCAATGCAGCAATCTTGCATCCTTCCAGTTCGTGAATAAACACTTCAAATGGAAAATTATAGGCAGGTACCATAATATTTTAGTAGGGGGTTCTTCACCTCGATGCCTTCGCCGTCATCGGAGTCATTCTTATGCTTGTATCAGGATGCTTCGCACACCGGACAAACATGTAATTTTGTACACTCTTTACGGTAGAGGATACAATTATTTGGACATGCATGTATTCTTTCTACTTCCATTCCCAGTGGGCGGACAACCTTCTTGGCTTGGTAGATGGTTCTCACAACACATTCCCCTCTGAAGGATGTTCACTAGGAGATCTAACAACATCATGAAACTCTTGTTGGACCAACCATTGCTTGCCTTTAATTTCAGCAGTTCAAGAACCTTGTGTATTGCGGCTTGCAGCAGAAGAACAATGGTTTCTCCAGGTCCTCCATCAAGCCTTGAATTTACCAAACCCTTTCTCACTATAGTTTCCTTTTGTATCACATAGTATCTGATCCAGATTTTCATCATATGAGGTATCCTCATCGAAAGCACAGTCCATAACCGGCATATCGTTGTCTCCCTCGACACCTTCCTATATAAACCTCTCTTCACCTTGACTAGTCCAACAAGTATACACCTTTTTGAAACCCCTTCTAATCAAGTGAGCTTCGATCTGTGCTGAGTTGGTAAACATCTTTAGATTATCGCAATCAATGCATAGACAGTGCATATATTCCATCCCTTCTTCAACATATCCTACTCAGCCGCTCTTCTATAAGCAGACATGCCATTAATGTACTCTTCACTCACATGTTTCTCAACACACATCCAGCTTCGGTCCATCTACACTACGCATGTAACAAATTAGTGTCAAATTGGATTATTAATGCTACTATAGCTAGCCAGCTACATACTATTCATGAAACAATATATATCAAGTAAGAATTAATATGTTAAAGTAAACTAGGAGTAATAACCCATTCTTAAATTGCAGCAAACTACCAATTAAGCTAGATCTAAATCTATATGTCACCTCTCATTATTACAAGGCATATAAATTAGAAACAAATACTAACCTCTAATCACCAAGCTAGAATAAATTGATCTACAAGCAGCTAGATTTACAATCGGAATGCTTCCCAAAGCCAACCACCTCCTTCAATGGAGCACAATAAAGATAGATCTATCGGGACCGGTCTGGCTTTGTATTAATTAATAACGTGGCGTATCCTAGATATGTCTAACCACAAACTGTCTATAATACATAATTATCATAGACGGTTAGTGTTAATAACCGTCCGTGAACTATCTCAGATGGTTTATATTAATAAACGTTTATGATGTGTGCAAATATCATAGATGGTTCATGTTAATAACCATCTATGAAATATCACAGATTGTTTTTAATGCAAATAGTCTGTGATGTCTTCAACTATCACAGAAAGTTTATGTTAATAACCATCTATGAACTCTCACAGACGGTTATTAATACAAACTGTTTGTAATAGTGGCTCATCACAGAAGGCAAACAATCACTCCTGTAAAACCGTCTATGATAATAATAGCACCGACGGTTCCCTATGAATCGTCTATGATGAGATATCTAGTATAACTTATTTTGTACTAGTGTGCATTACTTTTTAGGATTTATGCTCTTTAAAGTTTACAAATCGACAAACCACAACATCATTTGTAATTTTTGTCAATTCTTATTTCTCCACATAGCAAATAAGTATACCATTCAGAAAATCATCATCAAATAATTGAAAAAGTCAATTAGATTTTTGTATATTGAATAGTCCAGTGGCTTACTTGAAATTGTGATCGAAAACTACAATTTTGCATCCAATTTGCAATGAGCTAGGCCAATATTCGAAAAAGGAAAATTGAAACCCTTAATCTTAACCCTACAATTTGACAAAAATCAGTCAGCAATTATCACATTGAAACCTTAACTCACAAATTAAGCCCCTGGTCTTAAATTAAATTGAAATAATTGAGAGAAATTTAGAGCAAAGTACAGATTGATTAGGTGAACCTAAGCTTCCTTTGGCGAGAGAGGTGCGAGACAACAAGGACGGTGGTGCCACGACGAGATGGCAAGCGGCGTGGCCGATGGTGCCTATTTCTCCGTTCTCGGCAACGATCGCGTCATGACTGGTGCAGCTATGCGACGGATGTAGTGCACATCTCTTGGTTGACCATATGTGTCAAGACATGAATATGCAAATCTGGACCACTCTTTGTATACCACACTAGTCTAGGATCACGCTAGTGCACACAGTGTAAACATAGATGAAATATCGACCATACAGTCAATTGATAAAGGAAAAGAAAAAATATTATTAATTATCAGAGTTGCGACCTTACGGCCAAGCTTACAATTAATAGCCCAAAGGGCTTAAGAAACTATCAGCGAAAACAAAAGAAAAGGTAGTAGCCATTCGACATGCACATAGGCAATTGATTAGGGAGCAAAGTCTTAATCTGCGAAATCATCAAAGTATCCTCCTTCGGGTATCTTCTGTTGATATGGTTCCTCTCCTTCAACTGAGCAACAATAGGCATAAAGCCATGAGTACATTGGTACTCAGAAAGTCGTTTGTAATAAAAATGCAATATGGTATGCAAGGCTTACCAAATGATGGCTGAGTGGTTATTTTGCAGAAAATTATAATTTGAAGTAAATACAATAAATAGATTGAAAGCAAAATTTAAAAATGATTAATAAGTAAATAAACAAAGGAATTGAGAGTAACCACAAGTGAACTAACCATTCACTCCAATAAACCACCCGTGAACTAACTGTTTATGTAATGAAACACCAGTGAACTAACCATTCACTTCCCTAACTTAATCCAACTAAGTTTTTATGAAAACTTTACCATTCGTGTAAAATCACCGAGCATTGTCCATAACTAGAGACACATTTATTCGAATTGTTTTACACTCTGTAGAGGTTGTACAACTTTACCCACAAGGTATGACCATCTCTACGTAAAAGAAAATCACAACAAGACTTTTACAATGCTCAATCTCAATCTGATCTTGCCCACTAAGGTTTCATCGTCGAGTAGGCTAACCACCTAGTCGATAATTGCTCCCTATTGTGCCAATAAAACATCAGTGACGAAATCAATGTTTATTATGCCAGGTCTATCCCATACTAGACATGTGATTATATGATAAGACTGAGATCAATGACACACAAAGCTAAGTCCTTAGACATTATCTAGGCAAAACATCCACATCCCTGAAGTGCAAACCACACTTCCCCCCTTTAATGCACGATCATTCGTCTAAGTAAAAATCATTTTGTATAAGCACCACCAATGACACTTGTCATGCCAAGGTGCACAAATTTCATAACTGTGGCTGACCACCATAATTTAATATCTCATAAAGTAAAAATTAATTAATTAATCACATGTGATGATAACCCAACTTACTATAAGCATGACTAAGCATACTAAACGTATAACCCATGTAACAACTAATATTCTATCATTAGATAAATACCCATCCTATGGTGATAATGGAACCATAGCATTTAAATTATCAAGGAGAAATTAATCAAATAGGTCATTAACTACCAATACAAAGGTTTTATAATAAAACAGCGATGCATGATAATTTAAAATAAAATAATACATAATAGATTTGAAAATTAGGTTCAACATGATCAAAGGACACAACTTGTCTTGGCCTTGCTCAGTTAATTGCTCTGGATCTTCAATTGTTGCTTCAACTCCATCAAAGGCGTGATCCATTGAGAGAGAAAATATAGATAAAGCTCAATTTTAGATGAATTTAGAAAAAAGAATAAGGTCAAATAGAGTTAGGACGGAAGAGAACAGACTCTTGGAAAATCTAATCTCAAGAAAATACTGAAAAATAGGAAATTCTCTTCATCTTGTGGACTCAATGCAGGGAAAAGATAGTCTATGATGAACTTGGCTCATGAAACAGTGCACTGTGCAAGGCTTTGATGATGTGGTGAGCCTATGGGCAACTAGGGTTAAGGTGGCAGGGTGACGTGGCATGCTGGTTTGGCTTGGTCTACAAGTTCACGGAATAGTATTGCTGTCAGGTGGGGCTTAGCTATCAGTGAGATGGCGTGTAGTGGAATTGGCCTACACAAAAATTAAAACGACATGCAACTCAGGTGTAGTCTGATGTCATGGCTGATGTCAGCAGATGCTTGAATCAACATGACGACCTACAACCCGAGGAGCAAGACGGCGAGGTGAAGATTGGCGGGGCAAGGCGGTAGGGCGGCTACTCACCGATAGCGTCGCCAATGACGAGACAAGCGGATGGCGGCAAGGTTCAGAATGGTGGAGTTGCCAATGGTGAAGGCAACAGGGAAGACGACGAATGTTCTCGGTGGTGAAGTCACGAACTCCGGCGAGAACAGCAACGATAGAGCAACTCCGGTGAGGGACCGACGGTGCAAGGCGGAGCGATGAGGTTGCTCGTTGTGTGTAAACTAGGGCGCGACTCCACCTTTTGTACACAGATATTGAGGTGTTCAGCTCGGAGACGATCGTGAGTCCTGGGCAGGCACGCATGCTGAGGTGGAGACGACACGAACAACGGCGGTAAAGTTCGAATCGGGGATGAAGATGAACATTGCTTAGTTGCACAGATGGCTGACATGTGGCAAAGAGGAGATCAGACAACTGAGGTTTAACGGGCTGGATAAACAGCTATGGCTTGGCCCAAATAGGTTTTAGGATTTTTTGGGGATTTTTCTAATTTTAGAAATTCAACTAAATCTGTTGAGCTCTAGAAAATAGCAAATAAACCCAAAAAAATCTCAAAAAATTGCAGAAAATTCCTTGAAGCACAAAAAACCCAAATAAACTACTCTTCATCAATTAGTTAGTTTTAATTTAGGCACATTAAATCCTTTTAATTCATAACATTCAATTTAAGCTTTAATTAATGCAAGAAAAATCCAAATGGTTATTTTTATTTTAAATGCTTCAAAAAGGGTTTGCAAATTAGGATGTTACAATAGGAGATGAATAGGCATCGAGGGCTGCTGTGAGGTTGGTGATACGCTTCGAGGTCGATCAATTGGAAGCTGTGGCCTGTTGCGGTCCTTTCTCTTGTTCTAATTCTAGAGCTGGCTCTGCCTACTGTAGTTATATCATGAGCTGAGGGAAGTGGAGGCTGCTCGTGGACTACTACTAGCTACTAAAAATTTAGGCCGCTAGTGCTCCTTTCGTTGGACTTCAAGGAAGAAACCGGATACGCCGAGTTTCTCTCGCCATAGGCCACCTCCGAGCATGCCCAAGCCCAACAACTAGGTGAAATGAGTTCCCCGTGGTCTCCTCTCTCTTGCGCACCACTCACTGTCCTCCGCTGCATGCTAGAAGACCGGTGAGCCTCTGCACTAGTGTGCCATCGCCGTCAACCGTGCCACTTTAGCACATTGCACTGATGTTGATGCCATGTGGCGCCACACATAGTGCCACATTAGCACAAGCCACATCATTAGCTCCCACACACCACACCGGCCATAGCCTTGATCCACCATGGACTAGGCGCCATCCGTGGAACCAGTCAATAGACCCGAGCCCACATGTCATTATGTATGTATGTATGTATGTATGTATGTATGTATAGACACACGCACTAATGATTCAACCCAATTCCCTCGAGAAAGTTTCCACAAGAATATGCATGTTTGGTGTTCGGTTTGCACTACTACAGAAAGGCTAATAGTAGACACCAAATCACAGACGGTTTTGTGAAACTGTCTGTGATGTACACTATTACAGACGGTTGTAATTTGGAGGCCGTCTGTGGTATTTGTGGTGGGAAAAAGGAGTATCACAGACGGTCGGTCTGTATTAAGAACCGTCTGTGATAATTCACATACGGTTTTTAATTAAAAACCGTCTGTGATAATGGCATTAGGCATTTATTGCGCTGCTCAGACCGCATCTGTCTTCATTTTGATCCAGATCTAGCCACTGCTGCGCACTTTTTCACTCAGGAGGAAGCTAGGCAATTTCAGGCCTGTTAATTTGGTGGGAAGAGGCAGAGATTGAGCTTTGAAGATTCATACTTTCCTGGTTGCTCTAGATATGGTTAGTAATAAAATTTATTTTTTCTTTAATTGCATTACAATTTAGGTCTAAGTAATCCATGAGTGTTATTGAAGATAGTTAATTTGCAAAATTGTTGGTTATATAATAGCTGTTATGTTTATAATATGAATTGAGCTAGCAAATTAAGCCTCAATATAATAAATGTGGCCGGTATATATGTACTAATAATTAGTTAATGTAATTTTTAATACTACGTTGTTATATATGTACGTAACGTAGGACCGAAGCTGGATGTATGCCGCGAGCCGTGTGAGTGAAGAGTACATTAATGGCGTGTCTGGTTTTATAAGAGCCGCCGAGGAGGATATGTTGAATAAGGGGTGGAATATATGTACTATCCATGCACTGACTGCGAGAATTTAAAGATGTTTAAGAACCGAGGGCAAATTGAAGCGCACTTGATTCGGAGGGGTTTCAAAAAGGATTATACGTGTTGGACCATCATGGCGAAGTGAATGATCATATGCGCGGATGACATCGCCGGTGAAGTGAATGATATGCCGCCTGATGACATCACCGGTGAAGTGAATGACATGCCGCCGGATGATGTCGATTGTCGTTCGGATTCGGATAGGTTGCACAATGATAATCTGGATCAGATGCTTCGCGATGTAGAAGAGAACTATGATGAGTGAGAGTATGTTAAATTCGGGGGCTTGATGGAGGACTCGGAGAAACCTTTGTTCACGTGCTGCAAGTACACGAGGTTGTCGGCCGTGCTTGAACTGTTGAAATTGAAGGCAAGCAACGGTTAGTCCGACAAGAGTTTCACGCGCTGCTAGGTCTTTTAGCGGACATGCTTCGGAGAAAATGAGTTGCCTAAAACCACGTATAAAGCCAAGAAGGTTCTTTGTCCGTTAGGAATGGAAGTAGAAAGAATACACGCTGTCCAGACATTGTATCCTCTCAGTAAAGAGTATGCAAACATGCATGTATGTCCGGTGTGCAACGTATTCGATACAAATGTAACAATCAATCAGATGATGGTGAGGGAACAGAGGCGAAGAAAGGACCTCCTGCTAAGGTGGCATGGTATTTTTCTATAATTCCCCATTTAAAAAGGTTTTTTGCAAATCCAAAGGAGGCAAAACTGTTGCGTTGGCACTCGGAGGAGCGCAAGAAGGATGGGATGCTAAGACACCTTGCTGATTCCGCGCAGTGGAGAAACATCGATAGGAGTTTTGCAAACTTCGGTGCAAAACCAAGGAATATAAGGTTTGGACTGAGTACAGATGGAATGAATCCTTTCAGTAGCATGAGCAGCCGCCATAGAACATGGCCCGTGACTCTCTGCATCTATAACCTTCCTCCTTGGTTGTGTATGAAGCGAAAGTATATTTTGCTGTCAATACTTATCCAAGGGCCAAAACAACCTGAGAATGATATTGATGTGTTCCTAGCACCGTTGGTGGATGATCTAAAAGTACTGTGGAACAAAGGGGTACAGGTATGGGATGCATACAAACGAGAGAACTTTACTCTGCGCTCCTTATTGTTCTGCACCATAAATGATTATCCTGCCCTTGGTAACCTATCGGGCCATAGTACAAAGCTTGTACTCATTGTTTAGATGGTACCGAGAGTGTGTGGCTGAACCACTCACACAAAACCGTCTACATGCGTCACCACCGGTTCCATTCGTACTCGCCAATCAAGTTGTTCAAGTTTTCTATGTAACCGACCCGGCAAATAAGAAATGCCATGTAGTTCTTCATGGAAAAAGGAGAATTGTCGGAGTGGAGATTGTAGTGGACGAGGAGGAATACAATCAATTTGACAAGTTACCTCCTTTTGGAAATGGCATAAGGGTCGACGACGAACAACGTGACTAAACTAGTTACATACGCATTGATCATGATGAAGGGCTAATTTTTAAAGGAAATAAGCAAGTATAATGAGAATGTGCGACATATATGTGAATTGGCATTTATGTATATGTGATGTATATGTGTGATGTACATGTAAATTGGCATGCATTTATGTATAGAACAATGCTGCAGTGTGATGTATTTGTGAATTTGCATTTATGTATATGTGAAAATGTGTGATGTAGTCAATTTTGAGAATGACAAAATGTATCAAGAAATACAACGTGTGAATGCAGCTGGTTGGTGTTGTATATGAATGCAGTTTGTTTGGTAGTTGATCATGAATACAGTTGTGGTTATTGGTGTTGTCTTAATAACTACGATCGGCAAAGGCTTATCACGACGGTTCTGAACTTAGAACCGTCATGATGAATATCACTGACGGTTCTATGTTTAGAACCGTGCGTGATAGTTATACTATCACGAGCGGTTCTAAGTTTAGAACCGTGTGATCTTCCTCCTATATATACCCTCGGCTAGGGTTTTCCGTGTGCGCTGCAGTTATTCGATCTATATCCCGAGCCCTCGCCGGCCGCCTCCCCGAGCCCTCGTCGGCCACCTCCCCGAGCCCGTCGTTGCGGCGGCCTCCCCGAGCCCTCACCCGCCACCTCCCCGAGCCCTCGCCGGCCGCCTCCCCGAGCCCGTCGTCGTTGTGCAAGTTTGTTAATCTTCCATACATTATCATCACTTTGGGAGACATACATTGCACATGGGATTCTGAGTTGCTCGATGATGATAAATTCATATCTTGAGATTGGTTCATTCGGTCTTTGAGCTCTAATAGCTGCCAACTCTTTTGTCATAATTAACTTTAAACCCAGGAGACAATCTCTAGACATTGATATATTGTTCTTGTTCCTGTTGGTTCTGCAGTTTTCAGGTTATAGCATGTTATTAAATTGATCTGTTAGGATTTAATCTTGACAAGTTAAAAGACTGAATTATTGGGCAAAGTTAACTTGTATGGTCTTGATCTGTATGAATACTGCTGTGTGAATATATGCATGCTGCTGAATATTGCTAGTTTGTTAATCTTCCATATATTATCTGTCACTGGGAGACATACATTGCCTATGGGATTTGCAGTTGCTCGATGATGATAAATTCATATACTGAGATTGGTTCATTCGGTCTTTGAGCTCTAATAACTGCCAACTCTTTTGTCATAATTAACTTTAAACCCAGGAGACAATATCTTGTTCTTGTTCCTGTCGGTTCATGCAGTTTTCAGGTTATAGCATGTTATTAAATTGATCATTAGGATTTAATCTTGACAAGTTAAAAGACTGAATTATTGGGCAAAGTTAACTTGTATGGTCTTGATCTGTATGAATACTCTGTGCGAATATATGCATGTTGAATATATCTTGATCTTGAGATTGTAGAGTTTGTATCTAGAGCTCAAAAGACTGAATTCATTATTTGGCATAACCAATCAAGGAAGAGTATATGATTTAGTAGCTGGATGGCCAAGATTAATCTTGTGCAACCCTACAATTTGAGAGCACAAATTAATCAATTCAAACTTGAGCTTGTTGCTAGTCTTCATTGATACATGCCTTTTACATTGTCATACATATTCATGTTTAGACTGTTATTGATTCTATTATTGATGCTTGTTGCTTCATATTGCTACCATTATATATGTATATATCGCCTATATTGAGCGAAATAGATAGATATTGCACTTTCTTATCTTATGGTATGGCACTTTCTTATCTTATCCTAATAGACCCACAAATTGAGCAACATGTCATCCGCGCATTCTTCAACACCATCGCCGGAGTCGTCCACTCCAACATCAAGACGCCAAGGAAGAGGGCTATCGAAGAAGCCTGAGGGCCGATTGACCATCACAGCATGGATGCATCTAGGGTCCCTCTCCTTCCTCACAAAGCAGTAAACACATTCCGAAGCATGGTCGGAATAGTTGCACGAGAACGAATTGAGATCACATACAATTCGTGGAAAAACGTGCCTGACACTCAGAAGCGTGAGCTATGGACCGAAATTTTGGCATCGTTCGAGATCCCAGAAGAACACCAATACGCTGTGTAATGACAAACCTACCTAGCGGCGTGCAAAGTATGGAAGAACTTCAAGAGCACGCTTGTCAAGAAATACGTGGAGACGGACGAAACGCCTTTTCATAAATACCTATTCCTGCAACCACAATGGGAAGAGTTCAAGGCGATGAAAACGACCGAAGATTTCAAAAGTACAAGTGTGGCGCACAAGGCTCTCCAGGCAAAAAACACACACCCCCACAGACTTGGCACAGCTGGGTATGCAGGTAAAATCCCGCAATGGAGGAAGGAGGATGAACTGGCAGCTGAACAGGACATCGCCCCGCCATTTTCCAATATCCCGGATGAGCACTCGAAATTGGATTAGAGCAAGGTCATCTACAACGACATCGGGGGACGTCTCCTTTCGAAACCCTGCAGACCAGCAAGTGTCCTAGCGCCTGGTAAGATATCGATCGAACTACGTAGTTTGTAATTACTCCACAACTTCGTACGAATTAAAATGACATGTCGTGCTCTTGCGGGAAGAGATGAGTTTTGAATCTACCCTGGGATCATTCCAGGAACAAGGGAGAATGATATGCTCTCCGTGGCCCAGGAAACAAGGAGCACCGGGTCGTCTGAGAGGCCTTGGGCTTTACGTTCCTTGGAAACATGGTTTCCAAGATGACTCGAATGTATCGGCGTAGGAAGAGAAACAAAGCGGCGTGGCGCACAGCTACGAGAAGAGATCAAGCCATCTCTTAGAGAGGAGCTAATAGGTGAGCTGGCTGATGTAATCAGAGATGAGGTGCGGAAACAAATAGAAAGTCAGCAGGCCGCTACCGCCGCTCTTGTGCTAGCTAGCCCGCATAACCATCCGAGTAGCTGCGCGTCCAATCCGACACAAACCCAGGCCAAATTTCCTGTGGACGACATCCTAGTAATAATTATTATCTCTCGAATGCTTGCTTCATTGATAGGCCTATTCGAGTAGCTAATTTTGTTTCGTTATGTAGGAGCCTCGAAGTGCAGGCTCCAAGTGAGATATGGCTCCATTCCTTGTCGCTGCTTGGGGCGAGCATATTAAATGCAGTATCGGGGCCATGGTGCACGTTCAAGCTTTAGCGCCGAGCTTTGCAAAAGTTAATGTGGATGGTGTGCATGTCAATTTTGAGGTGGTCCCGCTCAAAGCCCCCAACGACGAGATCATGACTCTAGGACAGGCCATTGGAACATTCATCCGGTGGCCCAAGCGACATCTCCTGCGAGCTTCTTCACGGTGGAAGGACCGAGCAACATGCACGGTGCCATCTCCATTACAAGACCGATCGGTTCCACCACGTGCTTTGCACCGTGCTATCTCCACAGTGCTATTCTCGCGCGAGCAACTTGCACCGCTGCTACCTTCAAAGTCATTGCCGTGAAGTCGACCTATAGCCGAGCGACAAGGCGGCAAGGGTAAAGCAAAGAAGACCAATGATATACCATACTTACCTTTGGCCCGCAAATTCGTGCTTGGCAAGCCGTTGCTCAAGCAAAAAGCCCTCCAACCCCTAGCATATAGTTGCATACAATTGCACATGTGGTATATGCAGCAGTCCAATAAGCTAGAGGGAGAACGGACCTCGAGTATCACTGTCAAATTCACGTCGGATGATTTACACCACAGTCTTCAAGAGTGTATGTTCGTGGTCACCTTTGAGGATTTATTCGATCTGTTCACACTCAACGCTCTCGGCGTCTCAATCATTCGATGCTGGACGTTGTAAGTGTGTACAATCATAGTCTCCGTTCATGTCATACCGATAAATGTCATATCTAATTTGTTGCTTTCGTGTGTATATACATAGACACATGCTGACTAAATCTAGATTATCCAACTCATCGGCTGGTTTCTTGGACCCACACTTGGTCGCCAAGGATACCATCGACCAGGATACATCCCTCGTCGAGAGGTACATTGCAGCAGAACTGATGGGTTGCCTCAATAAGGAATATGTACTTATGCCCTTCCATCAGAACTTTCATTGAATTTTAATAGTAATTGTACCAAAATGGAACAAGGTATATTACCTTGATTCCCTAAGTAGGAATAAAATGGACTTCATAGTTGTCAGCCAAGTAATCGATAGGTAAGTACATATTCTCCAAGTTGTACTCTTTCTTTCCTTCTGAATGACTAAGCTTAACTTTTTCGAATCACGTAGGGCGTTCGCGATGTACATTGAAATGGGAGGTGTCTCGAAGCGCGGGGCCAAAGGCCTTCTGACATATGCTCGAGATTTCAAGGTATTCGCTATTTCACATAAATTAATCCTATGCAACAGTTGGTAGTAATGCCTCTTGAACTAACACATTCCATTTTTTGCAGTGCCACCAGCAGCCGCTGGGCAACACATGTGGATACTACGTTTGCCAAGATATGGAACTACTCCTCGATTCCTCGAGGATCACCAATTCCAAGGTTTGTCAATCTTCCCATAATTACTTCATACTTATCACGTTACATATATACGCACATTGATATTCCTATCGACAGGCTGCGTACATCCCGTCAACTCCATTAAACAACCTGATCTTGAACGGATTCGAGCAGAGTTGGCGTACTTTTTGCTGACTCAAGTCATAAAGCCAGAAGGCCGGTTCCACTACGCACCATAGATACATAATCAACGAACTTGTGAGGCGGCACAAGCTATACTTGTGTATTTGTTAATGGATATTTTATTTCAATTCAATTAATTGATTTGCGAAATGGATGCTTTATGTTTGTGAAATGAAGTGTGTTGTCAATTGGATGTTTTATGTCTGTGAAATGAATTGAGATGTGAATTGTATCTGAAATGAAATGAGATGTGTGAATTGTATGTTTTTTGTCTGTGATTATCTGCTTGTTTCAGAGGGCATGGCTAGCATTTCCTGAGGCTAGCCAATAAACAGAAATAGATTTAGATTTAGGAGAAAGGAATATCATAGACGGTTTTTCATTAAAAACCGTCTGTGATTATCACATATCACAGACGGTTTTTACTTAAAAACCGTATGTGATATCTGATAATCACTGAGCGGTTTTTAATTAAAAACCGTCTGTGATATCTGATAATCCGAGCGGTTCGAAAACCGTCTGTTATAACCTTCGATTATCACTGATCCATAAATTCAGACGGTTCAGAAAACCGTCTATGATGACGTTTCTGAACCGTCTGTAATGTGGTTTTTTGTAGTAGTGGTGTGCAAGCTAAGATCGGATGAGTCGTTTGCTAGCTGTTCAAAGGAGTTAGGTTAAATGCATTATGCGTAGCATGGACGCATGGTAGAAATGTAGGAGCACAATCAACTGGTGCGCGCGCGTGATGGCGAATAGGCTACGTCTTCCAATTGGCCTTCAATTTCTGCCGTCTCCTTTTCTTCTCCAAAGCGAAGGAAAATTTCTCTGCGGGTGCGTGTGCGTGCATGTACATGTACATGGTGCTTACCTAACAGCTAGCTATGGTCTTCTTCCCGATCAGACCGGTGTGTTCTGACCGGTCTGGATCTGGATTCTGGTGCGTGCTGACCGGCTGGGTACTTGTCATGCATCTCGAAGGAGCAGTTCATGCATCTAGAAACGTGCACAAGCAAACACGCACGCATGCATCCATCCATGCATGCATGCACCGTTTTCTGCAGATAAGGCCGGCCTGTGTGGTACTAGCTTTAACTAGGTGCGCCATTGAGTACGTGCGCCATCCATGCATGCATGCACAGTATGTGTGCCATCCATACGTGCGCCATCTCCGCCATGGATTCCTCAGTGTCCTTGCTTTAAATAGCGCACCTGTGCCACACTTTTCTGCACCTTGAGCTGCCTCGTTGCATTCGCCTGGCGCCACCGTCGCAATTGCCGAAGCCTTGCGCTATTTCATTCGCCATGCCATGCGTCAGCATCCAAATTAGTCCATGAGCTTAGTCCATCACGAGCCATGTAGGTCCCATGGGTCAGAACATTGTTCTGTGAACTGCTGCACTGTAGATCGTGAACCAAGCCCATGGAACTCGGTCCATAGACCAATGGCCCACATGTCAATGATCCGAACATCAGAGACCAGTGGCTAATTTTCAATCGGATAATAATTCGGTCAAAATAAAAAAACCTTGCCAACATCATAATCCATTTTTTCTTTAGGAAAATAAATTCTATAAAAAAAACCAAATAGTGTTATTTTCTCTTTTTCTTAGATTTAGACCTTTCAAGAGCCAGTTCTCTTTCGTCCTAACTTTGACTTACCCAATTCTTCTTCCTAAATTCATATAAAATTGAGCTCTATTTTTTTGGATCTTGATTTGTTGTTTTTAGATTTTATTTGAATTTATTTATATTTTATTCACTTTCTATCTCGTTAGATAATGTCTTTGAAGGAGTAGAAGCAGGATCCGAAGTTAAAGAGTTGGTAATTGAGCAAAGCCAAGGTAAATCATGACCCTTGATCATGTTGAACCTATTATTTCAAATATATTATTTATTATTTTATTTTAAATTATCATGCATTGCTAATTTAACTGCAAACCTTTATACCTAGTAGTTATCAATCAATTTGATTAATCCCTCCTTGATAATTTGAATGCTATGATTCTATTATCACCATAGGATGTATAATTATGTTGTGATGCAATATTAGTATCCACTTGGGTTGTACGTTTAGTACGCTTAGCCATACTTACTATTACATTGGGCTCATCATCACATGCTGATCAAATAATTAATTTTGATATAATGAGATATTGAATAATGGTGGTCAGTCATAGTTATAAAATTAATGTACCATGACATGGGTGTGTCATTGGTGTTGGTCAGATCAAAATGGTTTTCACTTAGACAAATGATTGTATAGTAAAGTAGGTCCTATTAACACATTGGGATGTGGATGCATCTCTTAGGTATTGATTAAGGATATAACTTTGTGCGCCATTGATTTGAGCCTTATCGTACAGCCACATATCTAGTATGGGATGAATCTGGCTAATTAATTTATGATGTTTCAACCATGGTTTCATCATTGACATAATGTGGATGATTAATTCATTTATGAGTAATTTTTCACATGGCACAAAAGGAGGCTTTTCTAACTATTTGGTTAGCTTACTCGGCAGTGAAACCTTAGCAGGTGGATCAATCTGAGATTGAGCATTATAAAGGATTTGTTGTCATCTTCTTGGTTAGCATGCCTAAGGAAGCATGTTATACCGGTGACACCATAAGATTGTCATATCATGTGGGTAAAGTTGTGCAATCTCTGCAGAGTGTAAACCTATTTGAATAGCCATGTCCTTGGTTACGGACAATGCTCGATGATTTCACATGAGGGGTAGAATTTCATAAAGTTTGTGTTTGTGTTGGTTTGGGAAGTGAATAGGCAATTCACTTATGGTTAATCAATTTCCTTTTAAATAATTATCTAAATAATCATTTCCAAAATGTACAATTCAATCTATTTAATTATATCTACTCTAAACTATTGCTTTCTATAAAATAACTATTTAGCCATCACTTGGTAAGCCTTGCATAATTATATTGCATCTTACTACAAACGACTTGCTGAGTACTCTATGTACTTATGGCTATATCGATTGTTACTTAGTTACTGAATAAGAACCATATCCGCTAGAGGTATTTGAAGGAGGATTCTCTAATGACTTCTCAAAATAGGACTTCTCCTTCGAGTTGATTGCCTATGGCATGTCGAGTGGCTACTACGTTTACTTCTATTTTTTCGTTGCTAGTTAGTTTTGTTAAGCCCTTCAGGCTACTATTTGTAAGCTTGAAAATAAGGTCGTAACTCTGATAAGTAATAATATTTGAATCTTTCTTAGTCAACCATGATCATGGCTGATGTTCCATCTATGTGTTCCACTGTGTGCATTAATGTGATCTTGGACTAGTGCAGAACACACAGAGAGGTTCGAATTTGCATATTCGGGTCTCAATAGAGATGATACCAGAGCCATATTGATTGCAGGATGAAACCTAGATAGAGAGGCTAATTTAGCAAAATTTTCAAAATCTATTTTCTAAATTAAATCAACCAATTGGATATCTAATTTATCTTTATTATTTCCCCACTCTTAAGGTCCTTGCTCTTCGCCTTTCCTGAAATTTGGTTTTTCAGTTCTTAAATTACTTCCTATCCCTATGATGTCATAGATGGCTCGTGTTTTCTATAACTAAAGTAGATGTTAGCTGGACTTCTTGAGCATTGTTGCAAGGTTTTGGATCAAAGATGTAACTAGTTTATTTCACAAATGGTGAGACTGCAATGGGCCAATGCATTGCATTGAAACAAGATTGTACTTTACTACGAGGATTGGAGGCCAAGTTCCTCATTATAGTTTGAAGTATAACAGTGCTCGTGAAGAATTGTCTATGCATGGAGCCACACGCAAAGCTATTATGGAGGTAGAATCACTTTTTGGAGCTTATCCATAAGTTTGAAGAGCGATATGCAGCTTTGCCTAGTATTATAGAAGAAGAGGAAGTTATGGAGGAACTACCACCACTGTAGTTGCAGTTCTACTACCTTTACCCATGCCTCCCAGTCTGAAGAAACAAGGCACATCACCAGCAACCGATAGGATTATCTTTGCTACTTCATTCTAGTTGAAGCAAGAGAGCATTCACCACCAGTTCACAACTCGTAGGTGTTAGCTAGCAATTCAGAATCAGGGTCAAGTGAGCCTTATTTGGCAGAACCAAAGTGGGAGCCATTAGATTATAACCTTGTATAGTTTTAGCATTGACTATATCATTTTGGTTCCAATTTTGCAGTTGTGTGATGTGAGCTGTAGTATTGCCTCCAACATTATGTTGCGATCATATCAAAGTTTTCTTTGTGTGGATTTAATGTAGATTTGCTAGCCTTTTACGGCTAAGTGAGTGCTTTTAGTTTAGGGTTATCCTTAGTTTATTTCCCTTAGATGAGTTTACCCTTATCTTTGCTATTCCCTCTTTCCTTTGTAACCTTGGTGTCAACTTGGTAGATGGTTCATACTTAGAATTCAGTGGTCATAGTCGGATGCACTCAAATCTTGGGACCAGCACCACAAATCCTTCAACTCGAGAGGCGGCAGACAACACCGATAGGATTGGATCCAACCACTGAGTCAGTTCATGGCAGCCTAGAATCAACTCATGAATGCAATCATACGAAACATGAACCACATGATGAATCGGCGGGGATCAAGAAGTCGATGCACCTCAACAGGCTTGTCCATCATCAAGATTTGTAGAATTCATGAGGACTAGACCACCTACTTTTTCCAATTCATTAAAGCCTTTGGAGGCAAATGATTGGCTTCGTTCTATAGAGAAGAAGCTGAATCTCGCTCAGTACAAATCAAGAGAAAGTTGTCTATGCTGCTCACTAGCTCGAAGGTACTACATTATAATAGTGGGAGAACTGTTGTGCCACTCATGAATATTAGGAGAACATCACTTGGGCATAATTACAGTAGCTTTTTGCCACAGCCACACCCTAGATGGGTTAGTCAAAATGAAGTAGGAATTTCATGAGCTTCAACAAAAGAATCTCAGTGAGTGAGTATCTCAACAAGTTCACTCAATTAGCTCGCTATGCACTAGAGGATGTTGCCACATATGATGCACATCAGTGATTCAGAAAGGACTTAATCACGGCTTGAAGGTCCAAGTTGTGGGCAATGACTATCCCAGTTTCCAAAATATAGTGGATAAGACTATACTCATTGAGGAGTCTCGCTGTGAGTTAGAAGAATCCCACAAGAGAAGGATGATGCAACAAGGAGCTTAGTTGCACCAGTCATAGAAAGCTCACTTCAATACTTACCAGCCTGCTCGTATGCCTCGACAGTTAAGATTTAGGACTCCAACTCTAGTACCTCATCATAATATTTTAGGACCACACCCAATCAATGTCAGTAATCAGCCTCAGAGGAATATCAACCCGGCAGCCTTAGTTACTTGTTTCAAGTGTCATGATCCTGGTCATTATGTTAATAAATGTCTGCAGAAATAAGCCCCTACACCTACTTGTTTTAACTTGAGAGCAACATTGAATAGGACCCCTATTCTAGGAGTAGTTCATGGAGTTCGTTGGGCTTCAAATCAAGCTGCCTGGACACAAAAATCAATTATCAAAGGTTAGGTGAACCATGTCATAGCAGAGGAGGCCCAAGTAGCTCAGGATGTTGTGATGGGTAAGTTTCTAGTAAATTTAGTACCTGCCATAGTTTTATTTTATTCTGGAGCTTTGTATTCTTGCATTTCTCAGAGTTTGCTATTAAACAACCTACATGGGACAGCTCTTCACGGAGAAGTTCATCCTAGCGGTTTGGATAATTTGGAAATAAAGAAATGAGTTTATCTACCAGTAGCAGCACAACAGTCTCATAAATAGGAAATCACGGCTCAGATTGGAAGCTTCCTTGTTGTTGTTTACAGTCAAGCTAGCTTTTGGTCCTTTACTCTCCTCCAAGATTGGTTCTATTTGATTATCCTGTCTTCTTTTGCCTTCTCTTCTCCTCTTCCTCTTTCTCTCTTCCTTTTTTTATATTATTATTTTTATTTAGTATAGTGCAGTAGGAGCCTGTCCTACTGTTTCCCAAAAAAAGCAACAATTGGGAGCCATTGTTCTTAAATCTGTTCTTTTGTTCAAGCTCCTGGTTTTGAGTTGAGCACGAACAAAGGATGTTGTGGAGTTAAGATAACTATCCAAGAGGTACATTTTGTAGACGATCTCATTATCCTAGATATCAAGTCTTTGGATGTAATTCTGGGAATGGATTGACTCACTAAACATCAAGCAATGTTGGATTGTGGGAATAGAACTATCACTCTAGTCAACCCTAATGGAATTGAAATTAAGTTTGAAGCTACTTTGGAGTAGCCAACTGAAGCTATGGCTTGTCAGAGTAAGGGAGTCATGTTGGAGGCTATGCCATTTGTTAGAGAATTTTTTGATGTTTTTCTAGATGTTATTCCAGGAATTCCGCCAGACAATGATGTGGCCCAGTTGAAAAGGAAAATTCAAGAGTTGTAAGACAAAGGTTATGTCAAACCTAATTCATTGCCATGGGGAGCCTCAGTGTTGTTTGTCAAGAAGAAGGATGATAGATGACGAGGATATAATAATCTACAAATTATTATTTATTTGTAAATGATATTCTTACATCATTATACTTCTTGAGTATACCCCTTATCTACAAGGGAGAGATTTCACAGGGTAGTCATAAGCTCTTCTATGATCAACCCTTAGTCATAAGCTCTTCTACGACTGATCCTTAGTCATAAGCTCTTCTACGACTACCCTTTCGTCGTAAGATCTTCTACGATAACTTCTTAGTCATAAGCTCTTCTACGACAACAACTTAGTCACAAGCTCTTCTACGACAACCCCTTAGTCATAAGTTCTTCTATGACAAATCCTTAGTCGTAAGTCATTCTACAACAAACTCATAGTCATAAGTTCTCCTATGATCATGATATAGTCATAAGATATTGTAACATCCTGAAAAATCTGAAATTTAAAATATGAATTTCTTGAATGGTTTTGCAATATATTATATTTAAGTGAGGATTTTTATGGCATTTTTCTGGAATTTTGTTGAGGTTCCAAAAATTCAAGAAAGCTTTGAAAAATAAAACTATTATTAATGATGCCATAAAGTGAAATATGCAAATAATGGAAACCCAAACATTCCAAAATAAAATCTGAAAATATGGTCCACAAAAGGGAAGAAGAAACTTGGATTAAAATATAAGAATTTAATTTTGAAATAGTACTATAAATGGGCAACAAAAATAATGAATAAAACATATGCAAACATATGTACAAAAGGCCTAGAAAGATGAACAAGACATAAAATGTATTTATACAAAAATATAGGCATGAAGGTGCAAATAAAAAAGGGGATATATATATATATATGCGTATATATATATAAACAAAGTAAATATATATGTGCATACGCAAAATAGAAATAAATAAAAATAAAATATATATTCTAAAAGCTTCACATTCTTCCCTTATCACTTTCCCATTTTCTCTCTCTTACATGTGGACCCGGCTCCCACCCCTTCCCTCTTTCCTCCCTTTATTTTTCTCTTGCGCGTGGGCCCCGGCTCCTGCCCCCCGGCTCCTCCCCTTTCTTTTCCCCGCGCAGCACACATGCTGCTGCTTCCCTTCTTTTTCTCCTTCCTTCCTCTTCCTCTGCAGCCGAGCTTCCTCCACGTCGTCTCCTCCCTCCGCGTCTCTCTCTTTCCTTCGCACAGCTCTGCGCCCCTATTCGCCATCATTGCCGCGTGGTCGCCTCGTCTTGTCGTCGCGCCCCTGCCATGCGCCGAGCCCCGAGCCTCCGTATGTCGCCCCGCGCGGCGCCTTGCCCGGTGGTCCTTCCCCCGCTCCGCCCGGTCCCTGCCACCGCATTCCGCGCCTCCCTTGCCATCCTTAAGTAGCCGCTCGGCCTCCCTAAACCCCTGCGCGTGTCACTCCACTCCGCATTCCCCCTTACTTCACCCGCCGTGCGCATGCCCGCAACGCCCGCCGCGCCTCCACGCCGCCCCGGCCGCTCCGGCCATCTTCCCATTAACCACCCGCGTCACGGCATGTCTGCGCTTCCCCTCTGCCTCCTCTTCAAGCCGATTGAAACTTCGCCCACTAGAGCTCGCGCACGGCCCCTTTTCCCCATCGCCGGCCGCCGCCGCCATTTTCCCCGCCGCTGCCTCCTCGGTTGGCCATCCATGGATTAGTCGCGGAGGGAGCACCCTCTCAACGTCCCGAACATCTTCGGACGGCCCGCCGGAGCTATTGCCGTCGGTGCGCCACTAGCGCCATGCGCCACCGCCGCCCGACCCCGGCCTCCGCCACCAGCTCCCCTCGGTACACCTCCCGCCCCGCTATCCCTTTGGTAAGTTCTCCCCTACCCTCCTCTAGCTCCTGCGCCCACCAAATCCTCCTCCCTCCACGCCGGTGCCACCGCCCCCTTTCCACCCCCGTCGCCGGCCGCTTAGCTCTACCGCCCGCCCGCCTAGCCTTTGCTCCGGCCAGCGCGCCGCCTCCAGTGGCTTTACCACCTCCCTCTCACCCCATTTTGCTGGTCGCCGACGCCCCTCCAACCACCGTTCGCCGGCGGCGCCATTGTCTGCCCCTGCTCCGGTTGCTCCTCTGTTTCGGCCGACTCCTGAATGGAGCTCTGCCGCTATACTCACCTTTTCTGTTTTGAACTCCCCTTCATTCACCGATAGAGCCAGCGCCCACTTGGCCAGCAGTGCACATTTCTAGCCGAGCTGCCCGCGTTCGATTCCCCCGGCCGCAGGCTTAGTTAGGATTTTTATTCTTTTTCTTTTTGCTGTTGCATTGCCAAGCCGTGTGCAGGTAGAGAACCTCCATAAAAATCTGAAGTAAATAAATAGAAGGTACAAAAAAACAACTATTAGGATATAATTGAGCTTAATAAGTATCTAGTTATGGATTAACTAGTATAGGTTAGTAACTAATATGACCTTAGTATTTACTTTAAAATCTAACTAATTAAAGGCATCCATAAACTATGGTTTTGTTTAATGTCCATATAAGGATCCTAATTAAAAATCTATTCAAGTTAAGCTGAGGGAAATAATTTGGAAAAGCCAACAAATTTTATTAGGACATAAATAAGATTATTAAAGATTTAATCTTGGATTGATCATCAGCTAACGTGCCTTAATTAATTGCTCTAACTCTAATATTAATTAAGAAGCATGAATGAAAGATGGTCCTACCTAGTAACCAAACTTAATAAGGATCTTAATTTTTAAAAATATATCCAGATAAAGTTAAAGGGGAATAAATTGGATGCTACATATAACTATAAAGGTGTGACCTTAAAGTAAAAAACTATCCTTAATTATAATTAAAGTTTATGACTTAATATTTAACCTGCAGCCATTAATCCCAGAGGTAGCTGGATTAAAATTCCACATAAAATGACTATGGAGGAATACTGAAATATGCCTGTAGAAAGTATGGTGAAAACTATTTGCACAGCAAAAGCATTAAATAATTAAAGGGATACAAACGTTAACCATCTAAAGTATGACCATCGTTTCTATATCTTTAAAAGGTCATCTTAATATACAGTTACTAAAATATAATAGCCCTTGGGCATCATCCGGTTAAATGACCTAAACAATATACGTAAATACTCTAAAATAAATGTTTAACTAATAAAGCGATCAATTAAGGTCACATAAAATGCTGCATACCAAACTACTAATAATATGAGTTAATCCGATAAGCTAAATTGAACACGTCGTCCTTGAAACACCTACCCATATATCCGTCTCGACTCATGGAACTTCCTTAGTAAATATAAAAAAAACAAGTAGAAGTTCGTAATAAAAAGATCAAGTCATCGTATTCTACCACCGGCCCTGCCTCAAATAACCCAAATCACCCATTAACTCATAATAAAACAAAAATTGAGTTTATTCGGATTTATTTGAATCTCTTGAGTTATTTGCTTTCATCTGGATTCAGTTGGATGTCGCGTAATTAGAAATTGGAAGTCGTGAAGATTCAGTGGACCCGAGAGATTAAGCTCGGCGTTGTCGGGACCGGATTTCGAACCGGACCCTCCGTGTATTCTGCGCTAGTCCCGGATCAAAGCTAGTGCACCGCAGTTAAACGAGAAATGAATACATCACCAGCATCGTGTTATTACAATAATTGAGAGTACCGACCGAAAGGTCTCCTTATTACAATTAAGGTTTCAAGACCTCGCACACATAAAATAAAGCGGAAGCAACAGATAAACTCGATGAAAACCCATCAACAAGCCACAGGCAGTTGACTGGGGAAGCGCGACCTAGTTCTCCGGGAAAAATCCATCACAGCCGCAAGCGAAGCAGTAGTCGTAGTCTCCCTCTTGAGCTTCATTCTCTTCTGAATATTATTTTGAAGTGTAGCATGTGAGTACATAAAGTACTCCGCAAGCCTTGGGAAAAATGCAATAGATGCAAGGCTTGACAAAGGAAGGCTATATGGTTCTTTTGCACAAAGCAATGTTTTAATTTCAATTACTACTAATTACTTTCAAAGGCATCATTTTAATAAAGTAATTGTTTTAACAGAACTAACATTAACTTTCTAGTGAAGGTTCCATCTACCAACACTAGCCAACCAACTACAATTGGTCAAGTTTAAAACTGCGGGTTCCATCCACCCTCTCTGGCTCCAACCGCCAGGATACCCTTCCGAGAGTTCCCTCCACTCTTGGAATACAAAAACTTTAATTTTAAAACCAAAACCAGAAATCTACCATGTGAATGCATTCCTTGCCCGCCCTTGACCGCGGGCATGGCTATTCGAATAGTTTTACACTCTGCAGAGGTTGTACAACTTTACCCACAAGAGATAAATTATCCTAAAAGTCAACACGCTTCCTTTGGCATGAGACCCAGATAAAATATCACAAAGCCTTTACCTTACTCTAATCTAGCTAGATACCACCCGCTGAGGTTTCACCGCAGTAGGCTAACCGCCCAACCAGAAGCCCCTCTTACGCCATATGAGTCTGATAAATCCTGTCCCTCACTTGTGAATAATCAGTCCATCCACGGCACCCACTTTCCACTGGTGGCACCTAAACTAGACTATCATAAGTTAGTCAGCAAGGTTGTACCCATATAGACTTGTGGTTGTATGGTTAATGCTCAGTCTGGACAAACACAAGCGTCGGTCCTTAATTGACTAGGGTGGAACATACACTTAACAAGATCTCATGCTTGCTGCACCAACCCAAACCAACTATCCACCTAATCTAAACCAACTTCCACATTTCATTTTATTTTAAAAGAATAGTGGCAACTCAATTACCACTAACTTTATAAAAACAAGGGTATTACAGATAATTCATAATTTCCCATTTGCAAGATTTATGAGGTATTCAATAGCATGGCTAAGCATTGTACTACCATTCTAATTCCAATAATTAAACATATTACTCTCATTAATGAGTCAAAGGAATTTCTAGGGTTGCAAAGGTACATGGCAATCAACTTCAAGTGAGGGCATAACAAGGTTGGATTAACTACTACCTTAAGATTTGAACTAATGTTTTATGTAAATAGCAATGCACATAATTTAAAATAATTAAAACATTTCAAAATCATAGGTTCAAGATGATCAAAGGAGACTTGCCTTCTTGCACGCTCTCGGAGTCTTCTATTGGGAGTGGAGAGGTCTTCGACAACGTTGGATTCTACGCGAGAAAAGCGAGCAACAAAACAAATAAATACAAACAAAAATTCAAATAAACTCAAAAATTCAAATAGAGGCCATAGTTGGATAGATCATGATTTTAGATGAATTTAGAAATTTGAATGGCTGAATTTGGAGTTAAAATGAGAAAGTTATGCTCATTTGAAAATCTCAGTTTGATTAAATCCAGAAATTAGGAAATTTCTGACAGGTGGGGCCCACTGGAATTATTAAATTTTAATATTTTATTTTTATCCTGAGATTATGACAGGTGGGACCCACTGGTCAGTGAGCTCACGGGTTTAGCCTCTGACATGCGGGACCCACTGGACAGTGAGCCCACGGCTTAGCCTTTGACATGTGGGACCCACTGGACTCCGGGTCCACATGTCAGTGACCAGCACAGATGGGTGGGGCCCAGGTGATAGTGGTCCGCCTGGGCCGGCGGCCAGCGCGAGTGGGACCCACTTGTCGGCATGGAAAAATGAAAGAAAGGCTCAACCTCGGCGTGCGGGCCGGGGCTCGAGCGCAGAGGAGCCGGGAGGGAAAGTAGCGCGTTAACGATCGGGCGGGAGGCTTTGCCTACCCAATAAGGGTAGGTAATCCCTTTGAGGTTACTCTTTGGAGGTCCGGCGGCGAGTGGGCGGAGGCGAGGTCGTCGGCGAGGAGGCGGAGGGGTTCGGTTGAGGTCCAAAACGCGGTCCTGGAGCGGAGGCGAGTACAATGGAGGGGTCAGCGAGGCTCGGGGATGAGCGGAGGTGGCCGGCGGCGAGAAGGCGGACGGACTCGGGTGCTCCGGCGGCGGGGAGGGACGGCCGAGGTACCGGGGAGGTTCGCACGGATGTGAGGAAGCTCGGGGTGGCGGCGGTGGGTTCCGGGGATGACCGAGGTGGCGGCGAGGGCTCACCGGAGTTCTTACCGTGCGCGCGGGGAGTTCTCGGTGCAACGGCGCTCGGGGCTCAGGGAGAGAGGTGGAGGGCGCTGGGAGGTGGTGCGGGAAGGGGCGGAGGCTGAGGGGCTATTTATAGGGACGGAGGAGGGGACACGGGCGTGCAATTACTCGCCGGTGTGTCGGCCGGAAAAAGGAAGGGGTTGGGGAAGAAAAGGAATCGGGGCTGTAGAAGGAAGGGGAGGCGCGGGAATCGGGGATTTGATCGCGGCGGTGCTTGGGATTCAAAAACCGGGAAAGCGGGAAGGAAGGAACGGATCCGGCTCGGATTGGTCGCGGCGCAAGAAAGGAAAGGGGGAGCGAAAGAAGGAAGGAGCGGCTCGCGAGGCGAAAGGTCCGGCAGGCGGGGCAGTGGCGGCGGGAGGCGAGTGCGGCGGTGACGGGGCGGGGCCCGCGAGGCGAGAGAGAGAGAGGAAGCGGGTGCGGCGTGCGGATCGCAGCCACGTGGCCTGGAGATGGATCGGGTGGCTGGGCCTTTTAAGTGGAAGGGGCGGTTAGATGGGCCGGGCGCGGGGACGTGGCTCATCCAGGCCATCCACGCATCGGGCGAGGAGGAGGGGAAGGCGGGGCTGACGGCTGGGCCCATGAGGCAGTGAGGGAGAGGGGTGCGGCCTGGATTGGTCCGAGGGGGGGCGACGTGGGCGGATCTAGGCCGTCCACGCGTCGGCCGGAGGGAGGGAGTTGGATTTTAAATTTTAGAAATTGATTTTTATTTACAGGAAAGGCTAGGAAATTATTTAGGCCTCAGAAAAATATGAAAATACCTCCAAAAATTCCAGAAAATTCACAGAAGCTCCTGGAGATATTTTGGACTTAATAAAATTATCTCCAACTACTGTTGGTATTTAATTTTCATATTTTAAATATTTTTTTTAAATTCTAAAAATAGGTTTTAAATTCCATAAAATCCAGAAAATCAAATAAAAGCCAAGTAAAATCCAATTACTTTAAAATAATTAATTTGAATTTAAATTTTTCCAGAAAGCCAAATTTGGGATGTTACAGACGTGAAGATAGAGAACAGAAGCTCAAAAGAAAGCATCGTGTAAGCTCAAGTCCGCGGTAAACCGCACCAGGCGAGTCAATACTTTGGTCATGTTGAACCTACATTTTCTGCAAATTATTTTGGTTTAAATTATCAAATTGCATGCTGTTTTGTTATATGCAAATACATGTTAATTTAAGATTCCAGTTACATGCCTATTGTTTACCTTGAATAATATTACACCTCCTTTGAAATATTTGAATGTGTGAACCTTGTTGCCTTAGCAAAATTATAATAGTAACCTTTCAAAAATAAGTCTCTAAATATATGCCATGCTTAGTATTGTTTAGATACTTATGGGCGCGAGCGCCTTGAGCATCACACAATCTGAGAAAAATTGGTTGGGCGGTCATGGTGGTAATGGCGGTGTATGTTAGATATGGCTATTTTATATTCCCAAAAACCTCGAATTGCTTATTTATGCAGGCGGATGGTTCGGGGTATGGTGCAGTGTGCAGAGTGTGGTTTGTGGTAAAACCGCCCGAGATACCCTAAGGACTGAATCTTGTCATGACCTCCTGTGTTAAACAAGTGCAACCACAAGTCTGTAAAGTACAACTTGGCCTAGTAAATTTACCGGACCCTGAAAGTCATCATCATTGGTGGAGGAGTGAAGTGGTGCAAGTGGCGGCCTGTGTGGCAGGCCTGAATGGGACATCCGCGGAGGGTGAGGTTCTGCTGTGGCGTGCTAGCAATGTGGTAGTCAGCTGCTAGGCGTTCAGAAGGAGAACATCCCGCACAACGTATGGGACCCACCACAAGTGGGAACGGCCCATAGGGTGAGATGATGGAAGGAGCGAGGTACTTTGAACGGTTACTGTGATGGTTTGCTCAACCGCATGGCTAAGGAATCGTGTGGGGCAACGAGTGAACTGTCTCTTGTGGGTAAAGTGTGCAAACTCTGCAGAGTCAAAACTATTCGTATAGCCGTGTCCACGGTCAAGGGCGGACATGGGAACTTAACGGATATAGTTCTATTTCAAAAACTTTGGGTGTGGGAATGGAAAAAGTGGAGAGCGTTGGAAAGCCTTGATTTGAATTGTCTGGATTATTGAGACAGAGCGTTGAAAATAAGATTGATTATTGAGAGAACAAATTATGTTTTTAGATCAATAACAAAAAGGATTGAATTATTAGGAAGTCCCGATGCGAATGATTGGTGGATTGCATAATTGATGATAATCGCTGGTTAAGAGTCATAGATAGCAATCAATATGGAAAGAGCATGATCGGTGGACTGATTAAATGATGTCACTCGCTGTTTGGAGTCTTAGACAGCAATCAATAAAGAAAGTGTATTTTGGTGGATTAAGTCGATTATGGTAGTTGCTAGGTGGAGTATATGCAGTAACAATAACACTATGATGAAATAATAACAAAGCTGCTAAAAGCGATTTTTGGCAAATAAAATAACCCGAGCCTCTCCTTTGTTAAGCCATGCATACTATTTATTTGCATTCCGTGTATTGGCTTGCGGAGCACAGGGTTGGAGTGCTCACACTCGCTTTTGCGACAAAATTCAGCATCAGGAATCAAATCACCTCGCCTCAGCAACAAGATTGGACAAGTGTGAGAAAGATGAAGATGTCAAGGGCTAGGTCGCGCACCTCCAGTTGGCTTCCTGTGGGCATGTCCTGAAGGTCCCACCTGTGTGCTTCGTTCTTCCGCTGCTGCAATTTATTGATTTCGGCCTAATCGGCCCATGAGTAAGTTTACTATTATATTTACGCTTTCGCATGATATGTACCATGATATTCAGAACTGTAATCTGTGAGCACTATCTACTGATCCAGGGAATAGTGCGGTGGAATCACAGAAGATTTCGAATTATAAAATCTGGGTCTAACAGATATCCTGCAACCACCTTGTAGTCATAGATCCCCCTACGACTAAGCTAAACTCCGACTGACCCATCTACGACAACTCATTGCATTGTGGGCCTGTCTAATAAGACGGTTAGCATGAGTATTTATTCTCTAGAATAAATACACATAACTTCACCCTAACAGAAACTGCAGCACGACGAGTGAGATACCACATCTCTAATAACTATCGTCGGATGGTTATCATTCGAAACATTAAAACAACTCTTGGCGAAGAGAAACTGCTACTACCATGCAAGCTATATATAGGTGGACATCAGGGAGAAGAGGATCCAGGATAGACTCAAGGGAGAGTAGCAATAGAGTAGAATATTTTTGCATTACTTTATTCATTGTAATAATTTCATTAAGCAATATCCACACAGGAAGTAGGGTTGTTATTCTCATAGTAGAAGGCCCGAACCTATATAAAAATCCATGTATCTTCACTCTGCGTGATCATAGACAGGTCTTTAACTCTCCACTACCATACTCTCTCTACACTCGAGGAGTTAGGACAAATGAGTGGTCAGAAGCAGTTGGACGATGATAAGGGGATGTCATTCTAGGATCTAAAGCACACCATAAAGCACATCTACAGAGGATCTTCGGCATATGAGTCAAAGCGACAATATAAGGTTGTCACAAGAGAGGTAAACTCCAATGATCCTCCTCTTGTCAATTATCATCCTAAATGGTCGGAAGTCACAATCTCCTTTGAGAAAAGTGATTGTCCGATCCCTTCGACTCAACTAGGTCGGTTTTCGATTGTGGTTGAGCCCACATCAACAACTGTTGAGTTAATCGAGTGTTGATAGATGGTGGCTGTTCTTTAAATATCTTATTTGTAAATGCTCTTGATGAGATTCAAATTTCTCATATTAGAATAAAGCTTGTATGATACTCATTGCATGGGATCATACCGAGGGGTTTGGCCAAGCCAATTGGCCAAGTTTCTCTTCCTGTTATGTTTGGTGCCCTAGGCAATTCAGGACGGAGAAGATCACCTTTGCACATGGTCGATTTTGACATGGTGTATGTTGTAGGGGTGGCCCCCACGTAAGCCCAGCAGGCCTGTTAGAGGAATATAAGGCCCAAAATGGGATATGTATAATGACATAAGTACCCCTAAGGGGAAGACTCTGCTGTAAGGGCACAATGGTAAAAGTACTCCTCATGTGGACATATATATACAACACATGCTATGGGAACAAGGGCCCTAGGCCATTACTCACCTAACTCTCCACTACCATACTCTCTCTCTGTTTGGTCTATAACCACAACAGTTGGCGCCGTCCGTGGGGAGGACAAGAGCAAGCCCCTAGATCCGGAGGATGGCACCAAAGAAAGCTTCACCATCGGTGGCGAAGAAGAAGAAGGCGAAAGCGGTGAAATCTCGCGTCAATACCAGGGCTTCGGCTTTAGCAGCTGCAGGTACGGGTGGTGATGCAGGCATGACGGCTGTGAGCACCGGCGTTCACGATGGGGCACCCAACCCCGCCATGGCGACACAACGCTCAACCCGCCACGCGCGCGCGCTCAACCACGCCATCGCCGCGACGAGCTACCCCGCCACCAGCGACACAACTCCCGACCCACCCCTGCTGCCGCACCGCCAGACCCCGCCACCGTCGCCCCGACGACCAACCCCGAAGGTGGCAACCCCGGCACGTCCACTTTCCCACCCGGCGCAGGAGTGGTGGCGGTCCCGGCGTCCACGTGGGTCTCGTCACCAGCCCCATGGTCCTCCAGGATAACACGGCGGGCAGCCTGGGTGCGCAAGCCGTTGTCACCGCCACGCCCATCGCGCCGCCGGGCGCACCAACGGCCCCAGCTACGCCCGCGGTGGAGACCGCCCTGCTGGCGGCCCTCGGACGCGTTCGATGGGAGCGAGACCTCCAGCGGGCTGTGTGCGACATGCAGGAGGCCCGGAGCCAACACGCACCCCCAACGGTGGCATTCGAACCCGCTCCGGAGAGGGCGGACATTTGCGACGCCCCTACGTCTAGTCGCGTCCCATTACGGCGCGTGAGACCCGAGTCCCGCTCTCGTGGGCTGCGCAGCGGCGTGGCCGAGGACTTCAAGTTCCTGAGCGTCATCGAGGCGTACAAGGGTGACTCCGACCCGCGAGAATTTGTGCGCGTATATGAGACCGCTATCGAAGCCGCCGGTAGAGACAACACCACGAAGGCAAAAGGACTCCCTCTCGCGTTACAAGGTGTGAGACCCCGGAGTAGGAACTCCTGGACCTCCTGTGCATTACAGTACTAGTCCCAGATCAACGCTAGTACACACAGTTCAAACAGAAAAGATGATACATTGCCAACAACGCTTTATTATCATAATCGAGATTACAGACCTCGAAGCCTTTATTACAAATGAGGATTTAAGACCTCACACCAAACAGAAAATTACAGCGGAAGCAAAAAGAAACTAAAGCAAGACCCATCAATACGCCACAGGCAATTGACTGGGAAAACGAATCCTAAGCATCCGGAAGAAACCACAGTATCCACACTCGGCACGAAGTCGTATTCTCCAGGTTGAGCTTCTTCATTCTCTGCTAATGTATTTGTAGAGCAACATGTGAGTACAAAATTGTACTCATGCAAGTCTTGGGAAAGATGCATAGATGCAAGGCTTCACAAAGGAAGGCTATATGGTTCTTTTGCAAAAATCAGCATTTTATTTCAAAACTACATAATTACTTCAAAGGCCATTTAACAAACATCATGTTTTCATAAATGAAATTAGATAATTAACTTAGTGAAGGTTAAACCACCAACACTAAATCTCAGGCTATCTGCCAACTTTCAAAACTCAGGTTAAACCACTGATCTGTTACACCACGATTTAAATCACGAGAGTTATACCACTCTCAATTTTACAAACCATTTTATTTTGAAATCAAAATCAAACTTCTACCATGTGAATGCATTCCTTGCCGCCCTTGACCGTGGGCACGACTATTCGAATAGTTTTTACTCTGCAGAGTTTGTACACTTTACCCACAAGAGATAAATTATCTTAATAGTCAACATGCTTCCTTTGGCATGAGACTCGGATAAAATATCACAAAGCCTTTCACCTACTCGGTATAGCTAGATACCACCGCTAAGGTTTCACCACAACTCGAATCCACGAGTGGAGCCCCTCTTGCGCCGTATGAGTACTGATGAAACCCTGTCCCTCACTATGAGTAACGGTACACCACGGCACTCAATACACCACGGTGATACCTAAACTACACCTTTATAAGTTAGTTAGCTAGGTCGTACCCATATAGACTTGTGGATGCACTGTTTTGCTCGGTTTGGACAAACACAAGCGTCGGTCCTTAAGCGACGGGGTGGTTCATTCACAATTCCAAAAATTCTCGTGCTAATCGCACTGACCAAACCTTCCATCCACCCCTTGTCAACTTTTCCTTTGAAATTCATTTTTACTTTTAAATTAACAGTGGTAACATCCATTACCACTTTTCAAACAAATCATTTAACAATGGTAACATCCATTACCAATGTTCAAACAAATCATTCATCAAAACATTTAGCAAACATGCTACTCATTTGAGCATTATTACATTGATTTGCTACGCTAAGCATTTGCTAGTATTTAAAAATTCAACGGATGTAATACTAACTCATTATTGAGTCAAAGGGATATCCTAAGTTGACAATGGTACAAGGTAAGCAATTTTCAATGGAAGGTATAACAAATTGGGTATTTAACTAAATTTTCTAAATCAAATTATCACTTGATATAACATAAGCATGCAATAATTTAAAATAACTACCTAATCATTTTTTAAATCATTTGAGCAAGTTGATCAAAGAAAACTTGCAAAACATAGGATCAAAATGATCAAAGGAGACTTGCCTTCCTGTGCTGGGTTGAAATTTTCCGGCTTGCTCTTGAAGTTCCTCGGACAAATCGGTCTCTACACGTAAACCAAGAAATCCAAATAAATAAAATAAAATAAAAATTCAAAAATTGAAACTAAATATACCAATTGAAAGATTAGAATTTTAGATGAATTTAGAAATTTGAATGGATCAATTTGGAGCTAAAATGGGCAAGTTATGGTGTTGGAAGTTTGAAATCAGAGAAAATGGAAAAGATAATTTCGGAATTATCTTTTAACGAAAATGAATTATGACGTCAGCACGGATTTTCTTGGAATTATTTTACAAAAGTAAATTCTAATTATGACGTCAGCAAGAGAATTAAAATAAAAATACGAAGCCGACATGTGGGCCGGTCTACGGTGGGTGAGTCCACGGACCATTACAAATCTTGCCGTGGCGGCATCGAGAGGACACGTGGCATCTTGGCGTGGCGATCTTGGCGTGGCATGGGCGAAGGGTTTGGTGACATGGCGGCGTGGCAAACACATGTCCGCCACGTGGCTTGACACGTTGGATAGGGCGACGTGGAGGCGAGAGGTGGCGGCCGACGCGCGCGGTGCGCGTTGTCGGCGGAAGTGGATCGAGCGGTGGGAGTTGGACGCGTGGCTCTATCGGCGTTAGCTCTCGATCGAGATGGCGGCGGTGATGAGGCGGCGGAGACGCGAAATCGCGCGATGGCCGACGCGTGGCTCAACCCGTCGCGCGGCGTAGCGCGACGCGGCGGCGGGCGAGAGGCAGCGGATCGGCGGCCGTCGCGAGGACACGTGGGCGCATCGAGCCGTCGCGAGTGTGTGGTGGAGATGCGCGGTGCGATGGCGGGAGACGCCGCGATCGTCGGCAGCGTGGCGCGCGTCTCCGGCGTCGCGACGCGGCAGCGCGTCTTGGCGGGCGCGGCGCGGCGCGCGACAGGGCGGCGTGCGAGGCGTCTCCACGCGCGCGGACCGGCGCGCGAACGGAGGACGCGGCGGATGACTCACCGGCGGCGACCAAATCCCACGGCGGCGGCAGCGCGCGCGAGAGGAAGAGATATGGAGAGTGCGAAGGGTGAGAGGGGTGGCGGGGCTCGTTTTATACCCGCGGAGCGGCGGGCGCACGTCCTCGCCGGCGTAAATGTGACGGTTACCGGCGCTTGCGGCGAAGCGGGCATCTCCTCGGATAACAGCGCGATTAACGGCGGCGACGAGCGGGCGCTCGGTTCATTAAAGGCGAAGAAGTAACGGCCGAGGAGGCGAAACGCGAGCTTAGCGGCGGCGCGATAATGGCGGCGGCGCGCGAGAAAGAACGATCGCGCGGGGCGAAGGCGGCGACAGTGGGACCCAGGCGGTGACCTACGCAGACCGGCGGTCTCGGCGGGTGGGGCCGCTTGCCGGCGCAAAAACAAAAGAAACTCAACCTCGCGCGGAGCGGAAGCTCGAGCAGCGCGCCGAGGAGCGGGAGGAAGAGCGGCGGTGTAAACGATCGGGCGGGGAGGCATTGCCTACCCAATAAGGGTAGGTAATCCCTTTGAGGATTAGGCTGCGGAAGCCGGCGGATGTACGACACGTGGCGCACGGAGAGGAGGGAGGCGGGATGGCGCGAGACGGCGGGGATCGGTCGGGCGGAGATGGACGGATGGATGGTGACAAGTGTCACCGAGGAAGGGGTTTTGATAATTAAATTTTTATATTTCAGAAATCAGTAGGAGGCTTTAAAATAGTCAGAAAAATACCAAATAAATTCCAAAAATTGCAGAAAAATTCACATAATTCACTGATAATGTTTTGAATATATGAAAAATATTTCCAACCTATTTTGATATTAAATTTTTATTTTTAAACAGAACTTTGTATTCTGAAAAATCCAAATAAATTGAGATAATTAATTTAAAATTATTTCTTCCAAAATAAAGCAAAAATTGAGATGTTACAAACCTACCCCCTTAGAAGGAATCTAGACCCGAGATTGGAAAGATGAAAAATAGATCAGAAACTCGCTCTAAGATCTTCTTCACGTTCCCGAGTTGCTTCCGATTCGGATGATTATTCCACTTGCACCTTGCAAAATTTGATAGTCTTGTTTCTTGTGCAGCGCTCTGCCTCTTCTAAAATCTTGACAGAAATTCTGGATATGTCAAGTCTTCTTTTAAATCCACCTCTTCTAAATATATTAACTCCTCTGGTACTCTTAAGCACTTCTTCAACTGTGATACATGAAATACATCATGTACATCTGACAACTGAGGAGGAAGCTCTAATCGATAAGCGACTTCACCTCTTCTGGCTATAACTAGAAATGGTCCGATATACCTTGGAGCAAGCTTTCCATGACCTTGAAACGTCGCATCCCTTTTATAGGTGACACCTTCAAATACACATGATCCCCTGATGCGAATTCCAACATTCTGCGTCGATTATCTGCATAACTCTTTTGTCTGGTCTGTGCTATTTTCAGTCGGTCTCGTATTAATCGAACTTGCTCTTCGGCTAGCTTCAAGACATCGGGTCCGAATACTTGACTTTCTCGATCTCGACCAATATAATGGTGTTCTGCATTTCCTGCCATACAAGGCTTCAAACGGAGACATCTTCAGACTAGGCTGGTAAACTGTTATTATAGGAAAATTCCGCGTAGGGTAAACTTTGATCCCAACTAGCTTTGTTGGCTAAAGCACACGCTCTTAGCATATCTTCCAATATCTGATTCACTCGTTCAGTCTGGCCATCTGTTTGAGGATGATAAGCAGTACTGAAATTTAAATTGGTGCCCAAAACTTCATGAAGTTTCTGCCAAAATCTTGAGGTAAATTGCGTTCCTCTATCCGATACGATCTTCTTTGGAACTCCATGCAGACATACAATTCTTGACATATAGAGCTCTGCCAATCTATCTCCTGAATAGGTAGTCTTTACAGGTATGAAATGTGCAACCTTTGTTAAGAGATCCACTATAACCTAGATTGAATCATACCCTGACTTGGTTCTTGGTAGTCCTGTTATGAAATCCATTCCGATTTCCTCCATTTCCATTCAGGTATCTGCAGAGGTTGCAAAAGACCGGCAGGTCGTTGGTGCTCTGCTTTAACCCTTTGACATATATCACATAAAGCTACATATTCTGCAATTTCTCATTTCATACTGGTCCACCAGTAACTTTCCTTTAGATCTTGGTACATCTTTGTACTTACGGGATGAATGGAATATCTGATTCATGAGCTTCCTTTAAAATTAAATCTTTTATTTCCTTTCTCTCGATTACTAAAATCCTTTTTCCAAACCAAAGAATTCCTTCTTCATCTTCTAAGAATCCAGGTGCTTTGCCTTTCTTCATGTTATCTTTTATTTCTTTAACATACTCATCTTCTTTCTGAGCTGCCTTGATCTGATCTTCTAAAGTGGGTTGAACCTTTAATGTAGACAGAATTCCTTCATTTATCACTCCCAAATTGAGGCGCTGAAATTCTTCACGAAGAGTTGGTACTGTCTTGAATCAACATATTGCTAACATGGATCTTCCGACTTAAAGCATCCGCCACTACATTGGCCTTTCTGGATGATAGTGTATTCCCATATCATAATCCTTTATCAGTTCAAGCCATCTTCTTTGTCTCAGATTAAGATCGGGTTGAGTGAATATATACTTTAAACTTTTATGATCCGTATATATCTCACACCGATTACTAATTAGATAATGCCTCCACAACTTTAGAGCATGCACTACTGACTAGCTCTAAATCATGAGTGGGGTAATTTTCTTCATGAGGTCTTAATCGCCTTGATGCATAAGCAACAACCTTTCCTTCTTGCATTAGTACACATCCAAGACCTTGTTTGGATGCATCACAATAAACTTCAAAATCTTTTCTAATATCCGTGTCGCAGAGCTGGTGCTGAAGTTAATCTCCTCTTTAACTCTTGAAAACTATCCTCACAAAATTTGTTCCATTCAAATTTTCTTTCTTTCTTTAACAAGCAAGTTAAAGGTCGGCAATCTTGGAAAAGCCTTCAATGAATCGACGATAGTAACCACTAAACCAGAAACTTCGATCTCGATTCTTGTCTTGGGTGGAGTCCAATTTAATACATCCTTAACTTTTCCGGGATCTCTGGATACTCCTTCCGCTGAAATTACGTGTCCCAAAAACTCAATTTCCTTTAACCAAAACGCACACTTGCTAAACTTGGCATATAAGCGGTGTTCACGAGTCTTTGCAATACTATCCTTAGATGATCCTCATGTTCTTTATCGTTTTCGAATAGATAAGAATGTCATCTATAAAGACAACAACAAACTTATCTAAATAATCCATAAATACTTTATTCATCAAATTCATGAAGTATCTTTGGGGCATTTGTCGAACGAAAGACATCACCGTATACTCATATAGTTCATATCTTGTGGCGAAGGCTGTCTTTGGTATATCTTCTGGTCTAATCTTCAACTGGTGATATCCTGACCGAAGATCAATCTTGGAGAAGACACTTGATCCTTTGAGTTGATCGAACAGATCGTCGATCCGGGGTAAGGGATACTTATTCTTTATAGTTACTTCATTTAAAGCTCTATAGTCCACGCACATACGCTGACTACCATCCTTCTTGTTTACCAAAAGCACTGGGGCTCCCCAAGGTGAAGAACTTGGTCTAATGAAGCTTTTCTCTTGTAATTCTTGAATCTGCCTCTTGACTTCAGCTAAATCATTAGCTGACATCCGATAAGGTCTTTTTGATATTGGGGCTGTGCAGTGCGATTTATAACAAATTCAATCTCTCGATCTGGTGGCAATCCTGGCAATTCCTCAGGGAAAACATCAGGGTATTCGCAAGCTACCGACACATCCTCCAACTTTTTCCCTTTTAAGTTGGTTAACATAATGTTCTTCTTTGAGCGCATAGCTGCCTCATGTCTTATCTGAATTCCGTCAGAATTGGTAAGACTAATGGCACGATTGGCACAATCTATCTGTCCTTTATACTTGATCAACCAATCCATACCAAGTATTATATCTATGCCATCGGAGTCTATTATAATAAGGTTCGCTAGGAACTTTACTCCATTTATAATTATGGTTGCACTAGGGCTAACCAATTTAGTCCTCAATTCTTTTCCAGGAGATTGGACTATCATAGGGTTCTTTAGCAAACAAATATTCCAATTATTTCTTTCAGCAAAAGCTTTTGTTACGAATGAATGTGTAGCTCCAGAATCAAATAATATAATTGCTGTACTGAATTAACGAGAACTTACCGAACTACGTGCGGTGCATCTTCCGCCGCTTCTACGGTGACATGATTGATCGCCCTCTGTTGAATGGCTGTGGAGTCCGAGGTGTCTGAGGGCTTCCACGTCCTTGACCGTAGTTGGAGCTCTTCTTTGGTGTAGGATCCAGTTGAAGCGGACCGGGTTCTTGCTTGACGCCACGTGGGCAGCTGCTGGCATAGTGTCCCATATTTTTGCAATTGTAGCATTGCACTCCTGCAGCTACATTTCTATTCTCTTTTTGTTGGGTTGCATTTCCAGTTCTAGGAGTTTGAGGCAAAGGCGAGGTGCGAAATGGGTGTACTTGGATGATTATGCACCTGGAGGCCGGTTGTACTATTGTTGAGTAGGGCGTTGACGGAACCGCTAGCAAACCGTTGGGCTTGAAACTTCCTTTTCCTAGCATCAAAAGTCGACTTTGGGCATCTTCTTGTACTAAAGCTTTGTTCACGGATGTTGAAAAGTAGGGTAGTCATTGGAGACTAACTGAACTTTGAGGTTGGGGTCCATTCCTCCCATGAACCTCCGGATCCTTGCGGCATCGGTCGCCACATCTTCCGGTGCATATCTTGATAATTGGATAAATCTACTCGGATATGCGGAAACACTAAGGTTTCCTTGTTGTAGCTGATGAAACTCCTTCCTCTTCATTTCCATAATACTCATAGGAATATGAGCGATGCGGAAGGCTTCAAAAATTCTACCCATGCAATATTACGAGCATCTTGATGTGCGGCACATGATTATCCCACCAATTAGCAAAGAACTCCCTTGAGTTGGTGGGCGTCATGAGAACCTTCTCATGTTCTGCACATTGAGCCAAATTGAGTTTCCTTTCTATTTCTTTAATCCAATCATCCGCCTCCAAAGGATCAGCAGATCTGCAAAGGTCGGAGTCGGGTTCTCATAAATTCCCCAAGTTTAGACTGTGGTACATTGAACCGGTGCTTGCTGGGCTTGTTGGACTTGATTTTGGGCCAAAGCTTGAAGTAGTTGCAACTGCATGGCCATCATCTGTTCCATGTTGGGAGCTTGAGTGGCGGAGGTGGAATGTTGTCTTCGGTTGAGCATTAGGGTTCTGACTCTGCCGGGTTGCTCCTTGTGTTCACCATCTGAAGCGGTTTCAAGGGTTAGCAAAAGGTAAGAGGGAACTAGCATAGATAAGAGGTTAGGGGAAACTAAATAACATCCCAAGCCAACACACAAGAAGAAACCAGAAACCACTTAGGAAAACTTTATTGAAATCAAGATAATTTTATGAATGGCTGCACCACAAGTGCACATAGGCTTAATGTACATCCATCTAACACACCAAAATATAATAAAACGTTCTAATGCCGACAACTCAAAAGGTAAACTATAGGCTAACATCTAATCATCCTCAACGATGATGCGCTCCTCTGGCTCCTCCTCGGGGTCCTCCTCTGAATCCGATAAGTGTCTCTGTCCACAACCACGGCAGTTGTTCGCGAACGTGACCGTGAACGACTCTGATCAAATCGGAAAACCGGAGCGAGATAGCCGGTGTCCTCGGCTAGATCCTCCAATATCAACGTCGGGTGGCGGATGGGCGTCGCACACTCTTCCTCGCAGATAAGCCTAGTGCGAGGTCCCAGTGCTTCGGATGGAGCAGCAGCGGGGCTGGTGGAGTCGGTGTAGTGGTAGCGGCTCGAAGGCGCTCTACCTGCGCCTCGGCGGCAGCCTCGCTGAGCGGCGTCGGCGTGGGCAGCCTCACTCTGCGATGGCTGGGCTCGAGAGTGTCGGAGTGGTCGTAGCTCGACAGCAGCCTCCAAGAAGTCCGATCTCTGCTGAGCTCGGCGTAAGTCGCTGAAGTTGCAGTGTCTGCACTGGTGAGACAAGCGCGGGTCGTCCACCACCACCGGAAAAGCTCGGATGAGTCTGTCTGCTCTCGTCGTCGGGAAGAAGCAAAAGGTGGTATCGTAGCTCCTCCTTGTGCCTCTGCACAACTCCGAGATAATAATCGTGGCTGCATCTGGATCGCATCTGAGCGAAGGTCCGTGGATACTCAATATGACGCTCAAGTGGGTCAATCCTCCCGTCTGAGCGTAAATGAACACCTCCATGCTCCAGAGTCCATGTTCATCACTCGCGTGTTCCGCCCTCTGAAAATAGGTCGTTGAGTGTACTTGGATGCTGCATTAGCTGCCGTAGAAGAGTCGCAAAGCTCCTCGCTCTCGCCATGAGAATGGTGATCCCAGGGTGATGACGATGAACACGCCATCTACAAGTTTGAAAGAGGAGAGATCGGTAAAGATTTTTAAATAGTGAAAAGGAGGACAGAAACAAGATACTAAGTAAGAGGAGAGTAGAAGCAAAGAAGCTTATATATTTTTAATATATTCTTTTTAAACATAAGTCCTTAAAACTTCCCAAAACCTAGGGTTCGTCCTCACACCAAGATGGCTCGATACCATACAGTGAGACCGGAGTAGGAACTCCCGGACCTCCTGCATTACAAGACTAGTCCCGGATCAACGCTAGTACACACAGTTCAAGCAGAAAAGATGATACATTGCCAACAACGCTTTATTATCATAATCGAGATTACAGACCTTGAAGCCTTTATTACAAATGAGGTTTTAAGACCTCACACCAAACAGAAAATTACAGCGGAAGCAAAGAAACTAAAGCAAGACCCATCAATACGCCACGGGCAATTGGTGGAAAACGAATCCTAAGCATCAGGAAGAAACCACCGTATCCACACTCGCACGTGAAGTCGTATTCTCGGCTTGAGCTTCTTCATTCTCTGCTAATGTATTTGTAGAGCAACATGTGAGTACAAAATTGTACTCCATAAGTCTTGGGAAAGATGCATAGATGCAAGGCTTCACAAAGGAAGGCTATATGGTTCTTTTGCAAAAATCAGCATTTTATTTCAAAACTACATAATTACTTCAAAGGCCATTTAACAAACATCATGTTTTCATAAATGAAATTAGATAATTAACTTAGTGAAGGTTAAACCACCAACACTAAATCTCGGGCTATCGCCAACTTTCAAAACTCGAGTTAAACCACGATCCGGTTACACCACGATTTAAATCACGAGAGTTATACCACTCTCAATTTTACAAACCATTTTATTTTGAAATCAAAATCAAACTTCTACCATGTGAATGCATTCCTTGCCCGCCCTTGACCGTAGGCACGGCTATTCGAATAGTTTTTACTCTGCAGAGTTTGTACACTTTACCCACAAGAGATAAATTATCTTAATAGTCAACATGCTTCCTTTGGCATGAGACTCAGATAAAATATCACAAAGCCTTTCACCTACTCCAAGATAGCTAGATACCACCCGCTAAGGTTTCACCACAACTCGAATCCACGAGTGGAGCCCCTCTTGCGCCGTATGAGTACATAAACCTGTCCCTCACTATGAGTAACCAGTACACCACGGCACTCAATACACCGGTGATACCTAAACTACACCTTTATAAGTTAGTTAGCTAGGTCGTACCCATATAGACTTGTGGATGCACTGTTTTGCTCGGTTTGGACAAACACAAGCGTCGGTCCTTAAGCGACTGGGTGGTTCATTCACAATTCCAAAAATTCTCGTGCTAAGCGCACCACCAAACCTTCCATCCACCCCTTGTCAACTTTTCCCTTTGAAATTCATTTTACTTTTAAATTAACAGTGGTAACATCCATTACCACTTTTCAAACAAATCATTTAACAATGGTAACATCCATTACCAATGTTCAAACAAATCATTCATCAAAACATTTAGCAAACATGCTACTCATTTGAGCATTATTACATTGATTTGCTCGCTAAGCATTTGCTAGTATTTAAAAATTCAACGGATGTAATACTAACTCATTATTGAGTCAAAGGGATATCCTAAGTTGACAATGGTACAAGGTAAACAATTTTCAATGGAAGGTATAACAAATTGGGTATTTAACTAAATTTTCTAAATCAAATTATCACTTGATATAACATAAGCATGCAATAATTTAAAATAACTACCTAATCATTTTTTAAATCATTTGAGCAAGTTGATCAAAGAAAATTTGCAAAACATAGGATCAAAATGATCAAAGGAGACTTGCCTTCCTGTGCTGGGTTGAAATTTTCAGGGCTTGCTCTTGAAGTTCCTCGGACAAATCGGTCTCTACACGTAAACCAAGAAATCCAAATAAATAAAATAAAATAAAAATTCAAAAATTGAAACTAAATATACCAATTGAAAGATTAGAATTTTAGATGAATTTAGAAATTTGAATGGATCAATTTGGAGCTAAAATGGGCAAGTTATGGCTGTTGGAAGTTTGAAATCAGAGAAAATGGAAAAATATAATTTTTGGAATTATCTTTTAACTGAAAATGAATTATGACGTCAGCACGGATTTTCTTGGAATTATTTTACAAAAGTAAATTCTAATTATGACGTCAGCAAGAGAATTAAAATAAAAATACAGAAGCCGACATGTGGGCCGGTCTCACGGTGGGTGAGTCCACGGACCATTACAAATCTTGACGTGGCGGGCCAGAGGACACGTGGTATCTTGGCGTGGCGATCTGACGTGGCATGGGCGAAGGGTTTGGTGACATGGCGCTGACGTGGCAAACACATGTCCGCCACGTGGCTTGACATGTTGGATAGGGCCGGCGTGGAGGCGAGGTGGCGGGCGACGCGGTGCGCGTATTGTCGTGAAGTGGATCGAGCGGTGGGAGTTGGACGCGTGGCTCTATCCCGGCGTTGGCTCAGATCCGGATGGCGGCGGTGATGAGGCGCGGAGCGCGGAAACCGCGCGATGGCGACGCGTGGCTCAACCCGTCGCGCGAGGCGTAGCGCGACGCGCGGCGGCGAGGCGGCGGCGCGGATCGGCGGCCGTCGAGGACGCGTGGGCGCATCGAGCCGTCGCGGGTGTGTGGTGGAGATGCGCGGTGTAGTGGCGGGAGACGCCGCGATCGTCGGCGCGTGGCGGCGCGTCTCCGGCGTCGCGGGCGTGGCCGCATACGGCGGCGCGCGGCGCGCGACCAGGGACGAGCGTGCGGAGCGTCTCACGCGCGGGGACCGAGGGCGACGCGAACGGAGGACGCGGCGGATGACTCACCGGCGGCGACCAAATCCCACGCGGCGGCAGCGCGCGCGCGAGAGGAAGAGATATGGAAGTGCGAAGGGTGAGAGGTGGCGGGGCTCGTTTATCTGCAGCGGAGCGAAAGCGGACGCCGCGTCCTCGCCGGCGTAAATCACAGCGATTACGGCGCTTGCGCGAAACGGGCATCTCCTCGGATAACAGCGCGATTAGCGGCGGCGACGGGCGCGCCCGGTTCATTAAAGCGAAGTAACGGCGAGAGAGCGAACGCGAGCTTGGCGGCGGCGCGATAATGGCGGCGGCGCGAGAGAAGGAACGATCGCGCGCGGGGCGAAGGCTCGGCAGTGGGACCCATCGGCGGTGACCTCGCAGACCGGCGGTCTCGGCGGGTGGGGCCGCTTGTCGGCGCAAAAACAAAAAAACTCAACCTCGCGCGAGCGGGCTCGAACGCGCGCCGAGGAGCGGGAGGAAGAGAGCGGCGGTGTAAACCGATCAGGCGGGAGGCATTGCCTACCCAATAAGGTAAGTAATCCCTTTGAGGATTAGCTGCGGGAGCCGGCGGATGTACGACACGTGGCGCACGGAGAGGAGGAGGCGGGATGGCGCGACGGCGGGATCGGTCGAGCGGAGATGCGCGGATGGATGGTGACAAGTGTCGGCCGAGGAAGGGTTTTGATAATTAAATTTTTTTATATTTCAGAAATCAGTAGGAGGCTTTAAAATAGTCGAAAAAATACCAAATAAATTCCAAAATTGCAAAAAATTCACATAATTCACTGATAATGTTTTGAATATATGAAAAATATTTCCAACCTATTTTGATATTAAATTTTTATTTTTAAACAGAACTTTGTATTCTGAAAAATCCAAATAAATTGAGATAATTAATTTAAAATTATTTCTTCCAAAATAAAGCAAAAATTGAGATGTTACACAAGGTGTGGCACTATCCTGGTTCTTCACCATCGAGCCACAGTCCATCTACGCGTGGAAACAGATCTGCGATCGACTCTACAACAACTTCCAGGGAAACTACATCGAGCGCGTCGATGCGGACCAGCTCTTCGCAGTCAAGCAAAAACCTGAGGAGCGGTTCCGGGATTACTTCAAGCGCCAGCGAAAGTGCGTTGCCAGGTCAAGGACGTCAACGAAAAAACCGTCATCAACGCAGCGATACAAGGTCTCCGCTCGGGACCAATGGCCGAGTATAACGCGCGCAAGCCCATTAAGATGGTCGCGAAGCTCTTCGACAAGATGGAAGAATACGCCAGAGCGGAAGAGGATGCGCGACGGCGACACGGTGATGACTCCGACACCAACAAGGCGGAACGCTCAACAAAGAGCGAAGGCTCGCCGAAGCAGGGCTCCTCGAAAGGCAAACGCAAGTAGGAGCAGTCGAAGGGCGCCTCCGAACGCAAAGATTCCCAACACAATGACTCAGGCGATAAGCCCAAGCGCGACCAACGCAAGTCCAGGAAACCTCATTACGTCTTTGACATCGAGGGCGGCTCTGAAGACAACGCCTCCGCAGGTTGCGGAGGCAGAGGGTGTCGGGGCCGCGTACGGGGGCGTGGGTGGGGCCGCGACGACCGAACCTGCGAAGAATACAACAACCAGCACCACGGGCAGTGGTGCGAAGTCCACGGCCGAGGCAACCACGACACGCGTGCTTGCGCCACTATCGCGGCGCTCCGGCAGAGCGTCGCTAGGGACAAAAACTCGGAGGCACGCGCGCCCGTCGTGGCCCACATCCAACACCCCCAAGACCAAGGAATGCAGCCCCAGGAAGGCCTCCTGCGAATCCAGGCCCATGTGCAGCAACCTCGGGAGGGCCTCCTGCAGTTACAAGCCCTGGAAGGAGCCCAGCGCAGGGTCATAAACGTCATTTCCGGAGGCTCGTCGTTGGAGTTCGCCTCGGCGCGACAACGGAAAGCCTACGCGAGGAGGCTACACCATGTCGTCGCCAGAGTGGGCACAACACGATGTCACATTCACACCCGCTGATGCAGAAGGCGTGGAGTTCCCCCACCAAGACCCTCTGGTCGTCCGGGTCCTCGTAGTAGGATGCGAAGTCAGGCGTGTCCTGGTCGATGGAGGAAGCTCCGCGAACATCCTGTTCCCCGCGGCCTTCGACCAGATGGGGATCCCTCGGAGTCGGTTGGGCACGAGTTATCTCAACAAGCAGTGGCCCGTCAGCGGTCGCCCCCGTCCTAATAGCGGTTAGTGGTCGATATCTCCCCTTTTCTGCAACTGCTCACCCACGCAAATGGGAATTTAATAAAGTTCACCGTTTGCACAAGTTTTTCTTGTTTCTCGAAACAAAGACACACGTTCGCGTGCGCACTCTCCGTCAAAGATACGGGTATGAGTATAAACAAAGACACACGTCTGCGCGCGCACTCTCCGTCAAAGATACGGGTATGAGTATAAACAAAGACACGCGTTCGCGCGCGCACTCTCTGTCAAAGACACGGGTATGAGTATAAACAAAGATGAGCGGAGGGACGCCTCCGCACGCACTCTACGGAGTATAAATAAGACGTAGCGTTGAGGTCTGCCTCCGCACGCACCTCATCGCCCGCAACGCGCAGAGCTTGCCTCGCGCGCGCGATCCTGAACTCTAAATAAGACGTAGCGTTGAGGTCCGCCTCCGCACGCACCTCACCGCCCGCAACGCGCAGAGGCTTGCATCCGCACGTAGTCCACGGACTCTAAATAAGATGTAGCGTTGAGGTTTGCCTCCGCATGCACTCTACGGAGTATAAATAAGATGTAGCATTGAGGTTCGGCTCCGCACGCACCTCACCGCCTGCAACGCTCAGAGGCTTGCCTCCGCGTGCAGTCCACGGACTCTAAATAAGATGTAGCGTTGAGGTTTGCCTCCGCACGCACTCTCCGGAGTATAAATAAGACGCTGATGCTATCCCTGCGCACTCTACGAAGTATAAACAAGACGCGAACCCCGCGCACGGATGGGCGTTGCTCCTATGCGTACTCTTCGGAGTATAAATAAGGCGTGGATGTCGATCCCACGCACTCTCCGGAGTATAAAAAAGACACGGATGCTATCCCTGCGCACTCTACGGAGTATAAACAAGACACGAACCCCGCGCACGCATGGGCGTTGCTCCTTTGCGTACTCTTCGGAGTATAAATAAGACGTGGATATCGATCCCACGTACTCTCCGGAGTATAAAAAAGACGCGGATGCTATCCCTGCGCACTCTATGGAGTATAAACAAGACGCGAACCCCGCGCACGCATGGGCATTGCTCCTATGCGCACTCTTCGGAGTATAAATAAGACGTGGATGTCGATCCCGCGCGCTCTCTGGAGTATAAAAAAGACGCGGAGCTGACCCCCGCGCGTACTACGAAGTGTACATAAGACGCGGATGCCGATCTCGGTGTACTCTACGAAGTGCAAAATGCACCCGCGGGCGAACGGCACCAGAGGCTAGCCCTCGCAAGCGCGCGCACGCGAAAGGCACCAGAGGCTGTCCTTGCGCAATCCCAGGGGACGGAGCGCTCGCGCGTCTACTCCAATTAAGGCACCAGCTCCGCTGCCTCCACTTCGAAGGCTAGGGGACGGAGCACTCGCGCATCTACGCCGGCGGTGCGGCTCGCGCCACCGCCGAAGGTAGGGGCGGAGTGTTCGCGCATCTCGCCGGCTAGGCGCCAGCTCGCGCCACCCTTCGAAGGTAGGGGACGGGCGCTCGCGCCTCTACCGCCTAAGCGCCCAGCTCGCGCCACCACTCGAAGGGTTGGGGCGGGCGCTCGCACATCTACCGGCTAGGCGCCACTCCTCGCTGCCACCGCCGGTAGGGGCGGGCGCTCGCGCATCTACTCGCCTGGCGCCGGCTCCACCGCCACCACCCGAAGGTAGGGGCGTGGCGCTCGCGTATCTACTCGGCAGGCACCAGCTCCGCTGCCACCACATCGAAGGGTAGGGGACGGAGCGCTCGCGCATCTCGCCGGCAAGGCGTCGGCTCGCGCCACCACTGAAGGTAGGGGCGGGCGCTCGCGCATCTACCGGCTAGGCGCCAGCTCGCTGCCACCACTTTGAAGGTAGGGACGGAGCGCTCACACCTCTACCGCCTAAGGCGCCAGCTCGCTGCCACCACTTCAAAGGTAGGGGCGGAGCGCTCGCGCATCTACCGCCTAAGGCGCCAGCTCGCTGCCACCACTTGCCGGGTAGGGGCGTGGCGCTCGCGCATCTACGCCGGCTAGGCGCCGGCTCGCGCCACCACCGAAGGTAGGGGCGGGCGCTCGCGCATCTACTGGCTAGGCGCCAGCTCGCTGCCACCACTTGGAAGGGTAGGGGACGGAGCGCTCGCGCCTCTCGCCGCCTAAGGCGCCAGCTCATTGTCACCACCGAAGGTAGGGGCGGGCGCTCGCGCATCTGCCGCCTAAAGCGCCAGCTATCTTGCCGCCGCCGAAGGTAGGGGCGGGCGCTCGTGCATCTACCGGCTAGGCGCCAGGCTCGCGCCACCACTCAAGTGTAAGGGCGGAGCGCTCGCGTCTCTCCAATTAGGCGCCAGCTCACCGCCACCACTTGAAGGGTAGGGGCGGGCGCTCGCGCCTCGCCGCCTAAGGCGCCAGCTCGTTGCCACCACTTGAAGGTAGGGGCGGGCGCTCGCGCGTCTATCTTGAACTAGGGCACGGCTCGTGACCCGCTTCAAAGGGATAAGGGACGGAGCGCTTGTGCGGTTACTGCAACTACGCGTCCACCTCAACCACCCTACCCTCGCGAGGTGCAAACCGTCGTATGCGAGCGAGTGTAGTAACCTTCCGAGTTTACCACGGGACAGCGTGGCGGAGGGGCAGAGACGCACTTAGCAAGTTCCAATCAAGACTATTCTTTGCATTCGCTAAGGACGCTTACAAAACCGCACAAACACCTCCGGCGCACAAAGCCGCTACTCGGCAGGCTCATCCTTAACATGCGTCCGCACCGAGGCTCCACTCGAAGATGCCCGACTCGCCCAAAAATCCAACGCTTCCTCGGCCCTTCGCCAGCGCCGAAGACGCCGTTGGGTCGCAAGGTCAGAAATTAGCAGCTGGCCCCGGCTGTGTAGCTTCTCGGGACAAGGGGGCAAAAATCAAAACAGCGGGAAAACAACTTCGTACTTTACTCAAAAAAACCCCTAGCATCGGTTACAACGCATGCCAACACGCGACAACCTCCCGTCACACCTGTGGGTTCGCGGTGTCCTCCGGGGCCGCCGCACCATCCTCTTCACGCCGTGGGACCTCGTCCAGAAACTGGCCAAGGTTTCCCTCGCCGTGCAAGTTATTCCGCATCTCGACTATGGCTGCAGCCTCGCCGCAGTACTCCCATACCCGCTCATGGAAGAACTTCACGGCGTGGCGAACGGCGTGCACGGCACCGGACATTACCCCGCCTCCGGCGAGCATCTCTAGTCGAGGATCGGCTAGCCCCGTAACATGTCCACAACCGCGGAGTCGCAGGAGTGCGCATGTCAGACACGACGCCACGTAGGCGCAGTGGTTGCCAAAGGTCGTCGCGCGCGCGCGTGCAATGTCGGCGCATCTCAATCCACCGAAGTGACCGCGACAGTCCTCGGGCTGAAGAGCGTCTGCGGCACTTCGCGACAAGCCCTTAAGGGTGTCTTCTAGGGCCAACATGGCATCCCAGGCAGCTACCGAAGCGTCGCCCAAGGCTCGGTCCCGCTCCGCGAGAGAGGCAGCAAGCTCGCTGTTCTCCCTCTTCAACGCAGCGACTTGCTGCAGCAGGCCGTCTCGTTCTGCAGCAGCTTCCTGCCGCACCACTTCGGCGGCCGACTCCCGCGCTACGGCGACAAGCTCCTCCGCGCGCGTCTTCATCTCCGCGCACTCCGCTTCCAAGCGGTGTATGCGGCGTCTGGGCGAGCGTGCCCGGCAACTCCCCCGGTAGCTGCGGCACGCCGTAGCGCTCCTTCCTCGCGAGCGTGAGCCGCTTGCAGGGCCTGGGCCAACACGAGTGTCTGCGCGGCGGAGGGGTTAGCAAGCGATAAATGGCTGCGAATGGGCCAAAAGGCAGATGCTTACCCTCACTCCCGACACTTCTAATGCGTCCCCAAGGTGCCTTGACCCATAGGTCTGCAACGCCTGCTGGCCAATGCTGGCGGCCGTGTCGTTCGCAATCCCGCGCCAAGCCCTCGCGAGCGTGAGTCCGCAATCTCCACTTTCTCTTTTTTGATTACCATCAATTCGACCTTTTGGTCATTTCAACGGTTTTCCTTGCCAACATTCTACTTTAGGAATGGATGTTGAGTACTCATAGTTTATGACTATGAAAGCCTAAAGAATCAGTCGAACTTCGATTACCTTTAGACGTTCATTTCTTTCCTTAGTGGATACTTCCACCAAGATGTGAGGAGCTTCCACATCGAGTGTTGGAGACTTCTCATAGATAGCTTTGACTCAAGAATCAATCTCTCCCAAAGCAAGATCTATATAGACAGATAAAAGTGGTCGGTAACTAGAACTTGAAATTCAGAGAATGAGTTTGATCATTGCTTACCATTCTCGTGGTCCCTGGTCAAATCCTTGGCCCCCGAGTATCGTTTCTTCATAGGGCTAATTTTATGAGTGATGAAGACTTTCACCACGTGCCAGGCGGTAAGACCCTTTTCCCTTAGTTCTTTGATGGTTCGGATGTAAGGGGCTATCTAAGTTAGGTCTTTTGGGACTGAGTTCTAGGAAGAAATCTTTTCGACACCCTTCCCCACAAAGGAAATGTTGTCTTTACTGGTTATCTCCCAGTAGAACCATTTCTTCTTCCAGTTTGGCCATGACGACCGAGTAAACATTGGAATGTACTTCTCCATCTTGCTGTCATGAAGCTTCAGACCATAGCTCAAAGCAATTCTGGTCTGCCAACTCATCTTGTAATAATACCAAAAAAGCTCTAGATTTGGAGGAATCCCTAGATAGGCTTCGCATAGGTACATGAATACACTCAACATAGTGATCAAATTAGAAACCAAGTTCACCAATTCCACCCCAAAGTATTCAAGTATGACTGTGAGAAAAGGGTGAGTAGGAAGTCGAAGTCCACACTCATAATGAGCTTTGAAAATTGGGATTAGCCCAATCTCCCCCGTTGGCCAATGTTGCCCGATAGCTTCAATCCACCTTACAAAAATTTCTTGAAGGATCTTCTCCACTTTGACCACGCCTTTCATCTTCACCTTATCCATCTTCGACATCACCAATTCAAGAAGACTTCGTCATTTCTCTAAGAAATTAGTTTGGATTTGGAAGGAATTGGGAAAGAAGAAGGCTTGGTTGGTGTGAAAGCTCGAAGAAGACTGGGTAGAAGGGAAGTAAGAAGCCCAAAAGATTACCATGTGGTAAGTTTTATAACCGTATGTGTCACTTTCCAATCTTGGGAACCCAACGGTTGCTACCTCTTTGGGAATTACGCTAAGCGGACAGATCGACGAGAGTCAATTGGAGTTTTAAATTCCTCTATTTGAAACCATCATGTCTTTACAACTCAAGCGAAATTATCTTTTTTACCAAGTTCACCTCTGGTCAAATTAGATTGAAAAGACTCTACTTTTGATCTTCATCTCTGACTTCTCTTTCTCAAGCAAGTTGTTTTCACTTGAAGTTGGGGCTAGATGATGAGGATATAATAATCCTCAAATTATTATTTATTTGTAAATGATATTATTACGTTATTATACTCCTTGAGTATACCCCTTATCTATAAGGGAGAGATTCATAGGGTAGTTGTAAGCTCTTCTATGACCACCCTTTAGTCATAAGCTCTTTTACGACCGATCCTTAGTTGTAGGCTCTTCTATAACGCCACTTAGTCGTAAGCTCTTCTCGATAACTCCTTAGTTGTAAACTCTTCTCGATAACACCATTAGTCATAAACTCTTCTTGACAACCCTTTAGTGAAATTTCTTCTATGATAATTCCTTAGTCATAAGTCATTCTACAACAACCTTATAGTCATAAGTTCTCCTACGATCATGACATAGTCGTAAGATATCCTGTGACAACCTTGAGGTCGTAGATCCCCCTTCAACTAAGCCAAACTCCGACTGACTCGTCTATGACAACCCATTGTATTATGGGCCTATCTGACAGGGCGTTTAGCATAAGTATTTATTCTTTAGAATAAATACACATAACTTCACCTTGGCTAAAACCGTCGCACGATGAGTGAGATACCATGTCTCTAATAACTTTTGTTGGACGGTTATCATTAGAAACATTAAGGCGTCTTTTGGTGAGGAGAAATTGCTGCCGCCATGCAAGCTATATAAAGGTGGACGTCAGGGAGAAGAGGGGAGCATTCAGGACAGACCCAAGGGAGAGTAGCAGTAGAGTAGGATATTTTCACATTACATTCTCCATTGTAATTATTTCATTAAGCAATATCGACACGGGAAGTAGCACTGCTATTCTTGCAGCAGAACGCCTGAACCTATATAAAAATCTCTATGTCTTTTCTCTACGTGATCGTAGCTAGGTCTTCAAGAGTTCCGTAGAACCCCAAACAAATCATACGTAAGATTGATACCAAAACATTGACAATAGTCAACATATGTGTGTGAATTACCGAGCACTCAATGAGATCACTATTAAGAATAATTATCATTTACCTATGATCGATAATTTGTTTGATCAGCTTATGGGATCTGAAGTGTTTTTCTAATATTGATTTGCGATCAGGATATCATCAGTTGAAAATTCATCAAGAGGATATACCCAAGACTACATTCTCTACTCACTATAGATTGTATGAGTTCACAGTGTTTCTTTTCGATGATCAATGCCCCTATCCATTTTATGTATTTGATGAATAAGGTGTTCATGGAGTATTTAGACAAATTTATCGTTGTGTTCATCGATGACATTCTTATTTACTCTAAGGATGAGAAAGAGCATGAAGAGCATTTGAGACTAGTGTTGCAAAAGCTCAGAGATCATAAACTCTATGCCGAGTTCAGCAAATATGAGTTTCGGATGAAAGAGGTTGCTTTCCTACGCCACGTGATGACAGCACAAGGTGTTGCAGTTGACCCTGGGAAATTTAAACATGTGCTTAATTGGAAGTCACCTACTTCAGTGGCTCAAGTCAGGAGTTTTCTTGGTATGTTAGGATATTATCATCATTTCATTAAAGGATTTCTAGTGTAGCCAGACCGCTTACGCAATTATTGATGAAAGAAAAAATTTGTTTGGACATAAGAGTGAGAGAAGAGTTTTTAGATATTGAAGGAATGTTTGACCTCTGCACCGGTTTTAGTGTTGCCAGATGTTAATAAGGCTTTTGAGATTTATTGTGATGCTTTCCATAAAGGTTTGGGATGTATGTTAATGCAAGACAGAAGAGTAGTAGCTTATGCTTCACATCAGTTGAGACCGAATAAAGAGAACTATCCTACGTATGATTTGGAGTTAGCAGCCGTTCTGTATGCTTTGAAAATTTGGCGCCATTATCTCATGGATAATCATTGTGAGATCTATACATATTATAAGAGTTTAATATATATTTTCACTCAAGCTGATCTTAACCTAAGGTAGAGAAGATGGTTAGAGTTGATAAACGATTATAACGTAGGGATTCATTATCACCTAGGCAAGGCCAATGTGATAGCAGATGCCTTGAGCAGAAAGAGTTATTGTAATATCATGATGATTAAGGAGAGTCAACCAGCTTTACATGAGGAATTTTAGAAGTTTGGTCTGGAGTTAATTGAAGAAGGATTCTTAGCTACGATAGAGCTGCAGCCGATTTTGGATGTTCAGATCCGCAAAGCACAAGTTGGTGATGTGGGTATCAAGGATATCAAGACTTACATGAGAAAAGGTAAAGCTTTAGGTTTCACAGAGGATGAATAAGATATCATACAGTTTGAGAAGCATTTATATGTACCAAATCGAAAAGATTTTAAGGAATTGTTACTCAAGGAAGTTCATGAGTCTTTGTATTCAATTCATCTTTGTAGTAAATTAATTATCCAAATCTATCCCATACTAGACATATGATTGTATGCGAAAAAGCGCAGATCAATAACGCATAGTGTTAAGTCCTTAATCGATACCCAAGCGAAGCATCTATATCTCAATGTGCTAATCGCACCCACTTTGCTGCACGATTATTCACCCAAGTGAAAACCATTTTGATCTTGCCAAGACCAATGACACACCCATGTCATGGCACATCAATTTTATAACTGTAGCTGATCACCACGAGTCAATATCTCATTATATCAAAATTAATTATTTGATCGGCATGTGATATGCCTAACGTAATAGTAAGTATGGCTAAGCGAACTAAATGCACAACTCAAGTGGTCACTAATATTGTATCACTAGATAACTAATATTGCATGTGATGACCAGGCATATGCGCGCATCATGTCGTACAAGGTCTTCAAAAGATTACATCTAATGCATCCATGGTAAATTAAGCACCCATGCATATTCTAGATACGTACGTACCAAGACCTGCAGTGTCTACCAAATATGGCCTCGACCAGTATAGTATATGCGATCGATGGTGGTGGGCATGCTCCATCCATGCATGCATTATCGTGACGTGAGGTGCACGACCGCCGTGGTGGTGGGCATGCTCCATCCATGCATGCATTATCGCTGATGTGAGGTGCACGACCGCCGTGATGGCTCCGGCGAGCCGCAGAATTCCAAGGGCTTCACAGCGAGAGGCACAGGCTAACCAAAACAACCGTACAATTATTACACTATGATAACACTTTTATGCACAGTAACCTCCAGATCCGATCAAAATTTGTGAGAAACGGTATGAACATGTATGGTATTAAGAATGCGGAAGATGAATCTCATAGAAAGAAGTAGAATAACGACGTTGAAATAACCATCATAAAAGATAAAAGATTTGGCGAAGCCTACAGCAAATTTTCACTTACTTACAACCCTCTCGAATATTTTAGTACACTCGGCTTCTTATCCGAGAATCTAGTACTAAACAATATCCTAGTCTTTAATCTTCTTGTACACCCTCTGTTTGAATGAGTATGCTTGACTATTTTATTACTTGGTTTCTCTCTAGAGGAGAAATATATAGTCTCTACAAGTCTTATTTTAATCTAGAGGAGAATTCGAATATATATAGGAGTGGTACCGTGAACTAGTTGGGGGGTGTCGAAGCGATGTTTTGTGCATGTATTTATAATGGGGACTCAAGGGTATCTTTGTAATTTCTCCTAATGTTAGACTTTTCTCTCCCCGGCCATCTATAAATACGCATGCCCCTCCTGACTCGTCCACACATCCTAGCTAGCTAGCTCAGTACATCACACCACACCATATTCAAGTCGTAGTCAGACAAAAATAACCGGCCACAACGACAATGACGTCTCCGGCCGCCTCTTCGGTGCTCCTTATGCTCCTCGTCGCCTTCACGGCCGGCGCCAACGCGTCCATCTTCTCCATCGTCAACCAGTGCCCCTACACGGTGTGGCCTGCCGCCATCCCTGTAGGCGGCGGCACGCAGCTGAACCCTGGCCAGACGTGGACCCTCAACATCCCGGCCGGCACCAGCGCCGCCAGGATATGGGGCCGCACCGGCTGCTCATTCAACGGCGGCAGCGGGAGCTGCCAGACCGGCGACTGCGCGCGCGCGCTCTACTGCACGCTCTCAGGGCAGCCGCCGGCGACGCTGGCGGAGTTCACGCTAGGCGGCGCCACGGACTACTACGACATCTCGGTGATCGACGGGTTCAACGTGCCGATGGCCTTCCTCTGCGGCGGCTCGGGCCCCCGCTGCTACGCCGACAGGTGCCCGGAAGCGTACCTGTTCCCCACCGACGACAGCAAGGTCCACACCTGCCCTGGGAACAGCAACTACCAGGTCATCTTCTGCCCGTGATTCGCGCGCGCATGCATGCGATCGATCGATACATACGCGCGAGCGAGCATATGAATTAAGTAAACTACTTCAAAAAAATATTACAAAGTATATATACACGTACGTCAAGTAATGTATGCATGCATGCAGCATGCAGGTGTAATAGTACCAGCATATAATCATGCACGTAACTTGAGTGAGAGTAGTACGTGCGTACGTATGTAGAGCATACTAGTACACCTCCGACTGTATGTACGTGCTGGTGAAATAAAGGTGACGACCAAAAAATAAGACGACATTAATATATAAATGAAGATCTATTTGTCAGTCCAATGAAAATTTTGCAGCAATTGATGAGTACTGAATTTCTCACGGTCTAACCGACCGTTCGATCGTGTATTCACAACACGTTGATCGTATTCGTATGTGCGTGCCAAATTGATGAATACGTGTTCAAGTGTTGATGAATACGTGCATGCATGCATGCAAGCACTGTCGCGAGCGCCTCGTCGAGGAGATGTTCACAGGAGAGGCCTTCGACGGCCGACCCGGAGCTAGCTGTATGCGCCTGACTCGTTTTCTGTACGCACTCGCATAGATGAAGCCCAACTGATGGAAGCCCGATCTGGTACAGGCCATGCGGTTTCTCCTGCCTACGTACGCTTCACACCAACGACTAGCACGCAGTCAGTCAGATACTAGTAGCATGCATATGCGAGGCACTTGCATCTGGAATTTTGGACATTTTTAACCCTGTACATTATAGTAACACCAGAAATAGCTTTCGGGTGTATGGAATACCATTTCCGGCGCACCTCCCTAAGAGCGAGACTCCGGCCATTCATCACGTGCTCAGTCCTGCGCCCTGACACCGTAACACCCTGGTCATGCAGTCCGGAAGCACATGATTCCGGCAAAATCAGCAGTGGTCTAAGGCTGTATATGGTCAAAAAGGTTGTCGTAGTCAAATACAGTAGTGGTCAACCAAGGCAGCGGTTGAACAGGTAGTGGTCGAAGGTGGCTGCGGTCGAAAGTGGAGGTAGTCAAAAGCAGTAGCGGTTGAAAGCCAATGTGGTGGAGAGAGACAGTGGTCGAAGGAAACTGTGGTCGAACAGCCATAGTCAGAGCGGCTGCGGTCGTGCGCGACCATGGGTGAGCCACAAAGACAGGGTAGCGGTGGCGCTTTCGCTCCGGTGGTCGGGGAGTTCGGCGGTGCACGAGCTTGGCGAAGTGATCGACGGTGATCCCGGTGTGGTGAAGCTTGCACGATCATCGGCGGCTGCAGGCGACCCGAGCAACGGTGATTGCTCACGAAGTGGCGCCGAGGATCAGGAAGAGAGGAGCGCGATGCGGGGATCAAGCACCCTGGACCGCATAGCTCGGGTGCAGCGGTGCTGGGGTGCGGGACTGTGCGAGTTGATCGAACAGAGTCCCGCGCTTGAGGAGGGTGCCAAAAATGACATTGCATATAATCGAGGCTACTTCTGGTATTACTATGTTGTACAATGCCAAAAATACCCAAACATCTTGCATCTCCACTGCCTGGCTCTTCTAGACCAATTTTGCAGCCATGCTCTGATGTGCTTGCTCACTTTTTTTTTCTTGCTAGCTTTGGAGGGGAAATAGGCCAGCACAAGTGTAATATTTCAAAAAAATTTCTCTTGAGAAATTTTGTTTAAATAAAAAAAGTGATATATAAAAATAAGATTCATGGATTTTTTTTATGAAGGATTAGTTTGCGAAATGAGTTGTGTGAAAAGTTAGGTCGGATTGATCTGGAGTTTGATAAAAGGTGTCGTGGAGAGAACTACTCTTTCTCCTGGCGCCGCATCGTCGGTTTCCCTTGACGCCGCCACGCACAAGCACCTTCGGCCGCCTTGCCGCATGTCGTTTTGCCGTCTCCATCACTGGAATCCAGCGCCTCGGCAGCCAATTCTTGCCACGCGTGTCTCTCGAAGCCAGCGAAGTCAGCAGCCACTGAGCCCATCTCTCCTTACCACGCGTTCGGATTTTCCCGTGGATTCACGCCGTCCCGGGCTTCCATCAATTGGGCTTTGCTAGAACAGAAGGTTAAGGGAGGAAAGGGTTGTTGATGAGGATATCATTGGTTATATTGTTCTTTGCAATTTATTAAACACTTTAGAATAATATGAGTTTACTAGAAGAACTAGAATTTTAAAAAAGAAACTTCACATCAAGGTGAATTCATTCCTAACTATGTTTAATATGGTTATTCATAAGGATAGAATACTACCACATGATATCGCTTTGTGCATGCTCAAGTTTGATAATGAAAGACTTTGAAACCGAGAGAGAGGAGAGGGAGCCCCAGTCCAAAGTAACGGAGAAGCATAAGGAGAAGGGTAACCATATTTGTTGCCATGTCCATAAAGAACAAGAAACTCAAAACCCATAAAGATGGAAAGTAGAAAGCAAGGTAGCCCATATGTCTGATCAAAGAGGAAAGAAAGCCCATACGGTGGAATGAGCAAAGGGGAAGAGCTTCAAGAACATAAAGCCCAACTTTTGGATGGGGTTTCCAAGCCTAATTCAGAATTTCCTCAAGCCCAACCGAAATCAAACTTGAAATCAACTCAGAACTCAATTTGGATTCGATTTAGGATAGCCCAACAGGTCCATAATAAAAAGGCCATAACTTTTACAAACAGAATCCGATTTGGGTATTCTTCGCTTGTTTGAAAGCTTATTCTAAGACCCATTCAATGGGTAAGGCCCCATCTTTAGAAACCTTCTGGTCGTGTTGCAATATCCAAAACAATATGACAGTGGAAAAAAAATCAAGGTTTCCTTTTTGTGTGAGTTTGTGTCTAATACAATGTAGGGTTGAGTTGTAGTAGGTTTGGGGACCTCATGGATGTCCAAAGGGGCTATATAATCCTTGCATTTGCAGCCTTTAGGGTTAGGTTTTGTTTACATCAGTTTAGCTCGATGTATGCAAACTTCACATTGTCTCTTGTGTCAATTAGACCAACAGATTCATGTTACAGAACCTTTACTATCCTTGCACGACTTTTATATCTAGCAATTTTCAGATTACTCTTATTTGTAGAAATTGATCTTTGTGATTAGGTCTGCCATTGTTCTTGGCAAGGTTTATAACAACAAGAGCATGGTGCAATGCATCGTAGGGACGGACTTGGTCGTTTTGGTTAAGTAGCCTCATTACCAACGTCGTTCTCCACCAATTGATTTATTATCCACCGGAAGATCAAAACCAATTCTACATCAAGTGGTATCAGAGCATAGATTGTTAGGTGAGATTTTAGTTTTAGATTTGTTTTCTGTACCTATAACCAGAAAATTGCCCTATAAAAAGAGTTAATTTCCGTTGTCTAAACCCCGTTTGTGCCATTTAATCTATTAGTTTTGGTTTGGTAAATTCAATTTGTGTCTATCTTAGCATCGCCTAGTTGCTGACCATATCTTTACTCATAAAAAATTCAAACAAAAAAATCCGCACATCAAAATCAACCTTAATTTCCAATTTTCGGCTAGAAGACACTCTTTTTGCCGTTGCCACAAAAAACACCATAACTTTTGATTCTGTAATCCTTTTTTAGTATAAATACTACCATTAGATTTATAAATTTATTATCCATCTATCTGTAAAATTACATGTCATTGTAGTAGGTAGTTAAGAGATATCTGCTAGGGTCTGAATCTGCAACAATGAACAGTTGTGATTTCTACGTGAATTTTTTGGTCAGTACTCAGAACATGGCCCCAAAAGCAAAATTGTAGAAAAATTTGTCAGGAAAAAAGAATCATTGAATAATAGGCATCTGACAAAAAGTTATGGCTAAAATATCGACATACTATCCAGTGGACAAAAATATTCAGTTTTCATATTTGGACCAATACTTGTGCTTTTGAATTTCATATTGCATTCTATTGAATTATCTTATGTCTACCGCTCATATACATTGTTATACACTTGTTTTAACCTTCTTCCATCCTTATTTGATCAGCAACATAGATTAAGTGCTAAATACGAACTATAATTCAATTCTATATTATTTCTAAAATTAACTGATTGTTTTCCGTTGCTACATATCTAGAGCCTTCCAAGCTACACCTACTACTAACCGTTGTAAGTCTTGACATACCGGCAATCGCTATACTCATCACTCAAGTCGGATTTATGACGAACCAGCCACCGGTTGCACCACCCGTTTACTTTGGTAAGAATTTAATAAGAGCTTAAGTGTGCATGATTTTTATAAACTTCCAACACCTAGTAGTGATAGGGAATTAACATCTTCCGTGTTAGTTTCTTATTTCTTACTAACAATGGTAGTATCACACATATCTAGACATGGTAGTAAGGACGAAGAGCAATTTTCGGAACTTAAGGGTGCAGGGCCCCTCACTAATTGTACAAGAATGCTCGTGCAATACTTTGATCATGTGGTCAACAAGAAAACTGAGGACATCTACAATATGTTGGATCGGATCAATGGCACCCTTACCACGATCAACACCTGTGTTGAGCACCTCGATATAGAACATGAGGGCTCCGATGATCATGATCGTCGTCGACTCTGCCACAATCGACGAGGTATGGGTAGAGTTCAGCGAGAGGTATGTGATGATGTATTAACGAACATTAAATTTACAATGCCTCCATTTGCTAGTAAATATGATCTTGATGCATATCTTGATTGGAAACTAGCAGTCGCTCAAAATTTTGCATTTTATGATTTTTTCCTAAAAATAAAAGAATTAAGTCTGCTACTAGTGAATTTACTGATTTTGCATCACTTTGGTGGAGGGAATATTGTAGACAACACCATATATCTAAAACTTAGGATAACATAAAACGAGTTATGAGATCTAGATTTGTCCTTTCATATTATTCACATGACTTGTTTAATATATTACAAAGTTTAAAACAAGGTAATATAACTGTAAGGAAATATTATTATGAATTGAAAACTCATTTGTTACATTGTGGTTTATAGGAACATACTGAAGCTACAGATAATAGATTCTCAAGTGGGCATAATCAGGAAATTCCGGACCTTCTTGTTCACAAATAATATAATTTTTTTCTCTCATTTGTTTATACTTGCTTGTAAGGTTAAAAGTCAAATTGAGAAGAAATTGAGACTGCTTGATGATAGTAAACATGAAAAGAAACCTGTGTTTATAATACCTTTTTCTATGACTAACAACTTACTGGAAGTTGAGAACTATACTGAATAAAAGAGTGAGCTATATGATTCTACCATATGTGAGATTGAGAGCATTCAAATTAAGTGTGAGAGAGATACACCAAAAGAAAAAAAGTGAAGTTGACTATGAAGACAATGAGTTGAATGTTCAACAACCCGTACTGTTGAATGCAAAAGATAAGGAGATAACTACGGTTGGGGATGGAATGCTTGCTACCCTATCATTTCATCATAAAGATTTGACACCACAATACTTACATCAACTGAGGAGGTCGACAAAGGTAACAACCATGGTGCTGAATTTAAATGTGAAAAGGTGGGTAATTGTGAGAACTTATGTGTTCAATTGGAAATTCCATATTCTGAGATTTCTTTGCTCAATTTACATAACGTGGTACTCATAAGAAAGTTCTTACTAGAATATCTGCTGATGATTCTTTATAATATATCATGTGCGGTGACCATAGAGAGTTATCTAGTGTGATTGAGAATCTTTCTGAAATTTTATGTTTAAAATCACTAGTGAGTACTTATGCATACACATATAAGTTCAATTTGATTGGAGATTATGGTGTAGATGACAAGTTTTATGTTTATCAAATACGCATCACATGTGACAAGCTTGCTGAATTGATGTAGCATCGACTACTACAATCAGATCAGTTGAATGATTGTCGCCACTTTTTGAAGTTTCTTGACGATCGATGATGCTTTTGACCACTCGCTCGATCGCTTTACTTATTGTCGATGATCCAAACCACCAGCAATCACCACTCACTTCAAGCAAATCAAGAACCAGATTGATTCAAGACTATTTTTATTGCTGGAATTTCGTGGATTTACAAAGTGCCCTCACAAATACCCCTAAGAGTCTTCTCATTGTCGGGACCCGGAGCAACAACTCCAAAACCCACTGTGTAATCGTACTATCCCAGGAAAAGCTAGTGCACACAGGTTGAACAGTGATACATATCATGCATGATAACCAAACTTTATTATAAGCACAAGTACGAGCCTTACGGCCAAGTTTACAATAAGGTGGCTTCATGTCCAAACATAAAAGTAAATAGCGGAAGATAAATGAAAGGAGCAGCCCATCCTGCCTGCCCACAGGCGAATGACGGTAAGACGTGGCCTATTCGTCGCAATCCTCAACAAAGTCGACGTCGTCGTCCTCTGGCAACAGAGTTTAAGCAAGGTGAGCACATAAAGTACTCCACAAGTTACACCAGGAGTCATAACAGATTTGATGCATGCATGAGGGGTTACAAGGGAAGGCATATTATGGTTTATTTGCATAAACAACATCGTTGGAATAAATACAGTAAAGTAAGTGTAAAAGCTGAATTTGATACAACATGTAAAACATTCTTTTAACTAAAATAGTAACGTTAGTGAAGGCAACAACCTAACACTAACCTATCCACAGGCATCCCACCTGGACCATCTTTCCAAAAGATTCACAAATTTCCATAACCCAAATTTTATTAAAACCAAAGTCTAATCCGTGAAAAACTTCACTCAGCATGCCCATGACCGTGGGCACGGCTATCCAGGATAGATTATACACTCTGCAGAGGTTGTACAGCTTTACCCACAAGACATGATCATCCCGGTTTGCCACGCGAGTTACACACTTCCTTAGGTGTGTGGTGGGGAGATCATGACAAGGCCTTTACAATGATCCGTTGTCAACATAATCACGCCGCCACTAAGGTTTCACCACAACATGAATCCACATGTTGGAGCCCCCTCTTGTGCCGTGTGAGACTTCTCATGGCCTACACCGCACTCACATTCAGCCTATAGCGAGATTAAGTTGGAACTTCACAAATTATTCGGCCAGGTCTGTCCCATACTAGACTTGTGGTAGTACGATAGGGCTTTGCAACAGTAGCTCACAGACCGGTCCTTAACTGACTTAGGCACTAACCACATACCCCTCGTGCCTGGCAATCAACATTGTGTCGCCAAACAACAATGCATGCCAGCAAGCACCCACCACCATACCATTGCCTAAGTCTAAACCAGTTTTATAATTTTATTTTTCCAAACTTTCATAGACTTTCTTGACTCACCAAAGTCAAGAATAGATTTTATAAACCATCATTTTGTGTGAAACCATTCTTCCCACCTAAATTATTCTAAGCATGGCCAACCAATTCTATAAAATGTTCTAGTTAATACTAATGTACCAACTAGGTTTTCATCTATGGTGACAAGGTATGTTCATTCAATATCAAGATTGGCCATACACAAAGGAAATTGGGTGTAACTAAAGTTTTAAGCACATTTGAACTAATTTGAATAAAAGTACGCATGCATATAAATTTAAAAACAACATAAATAATTTAAATTACTGGGATCAACATGGTCAAAGGTGTAACTTGCCTTGCTCAAAGTCTTGCTGCGATTCGTCGAAGAAATACTCTCCGGATTCGTCGTAATCTACACGCGAAGAATCAAAAAAAATTCAAACAAAAAATCAAATAAAATTCAAAAAGTTATCGCTTAATTTGGGTATATTAGGATTTTAGAAGAATTCAGAAATTTGAACGGGTTAAATCGGAGTTAAAATGAAGAAGTTATGGCTTTTGGAAGATTAAAAGGAGGGAAAAAGGAAAAGGCCGGTTTTCGGGAATTATTTTTATATTGAAAAATCTTAATTATGACGTCAGCGAAAATTCAAATTTTGAATTTTATGACACGCGGGCCCGGTCCACCGTGGACCAAGTTCACGGGAGAAGGATAGGGCTGAAGTGGCGCTCCGATGACTTGGCGCCACGCGGGCGCGAGGTGGCGGCCACATGGGCGACCACGCGGGCGAGGTCGGCCACGCGGGCGCACGCACGGGCAGCACGGGAGGTGCACGGCCGGCGGCCTCGCCGCGGCCGGCGGCCGTGGTCGGGGCGGCGGTGGGACTGAGGTGGCGGCGGTGGCGCAAGGAGGTGGCGGCGGGAGAAATGGGTGCGGCGGTGGGGGCGGCGGGGCTGCGCGCCGCGGCGGCGGCGGTGGCGAAGAGGAGGGAAGCGCGGTGGTTGTAGAGGCGAAGGGGAGAGAAGGGTGGCGGGAGAAGCTTTTATAGAGGAGAGAGAGATGAAGGGATGTCGGTTTTTGGAAGGATTAAAGAGGGGAGACGGTTGGCTTGGGTGGGGAATGATGCGGGCACTCAAATGCACGCTTTAGATTGGAGTTTAATTGGGAGAAACGGCTGTCATTAAAGCTTTTAATTTTGGCAACAATGGAGGAGAGAGAGAGGGCTAGAGGAGGAAGAAGGAGAGGTAGAAGAAACATATGACATGTGGGGTCCATGCGTCGGTGAGAGAGAGGGGAAGTGAAGGGGTACGGGCCGTCGGATTTGCGACACGTGGCAAGTGGATAGATCATGGCCTTTGGATTGGTATGAAGGGGTAAGTGACTTTGTATGGCTAGGATTAAATCGTGGAGAGAGATGGATTCAATCTGAGAGCGACATGTGGCAAGCTAGGATTAATTTGATTTTTATTTTCGGATTAAATTTCAGAAAATACTAGAAACTTTATAAATACTTAGAAAATACTAATTAATGTCTAACAATTCCAGAAAATTCATAGAATATTCCTGGAGCTCTTTTAGACTTAAGAAAAAATATTTTAATTTCAGATTTGCCTTTTTTAATTTTATAAAATACTTTTTAACCTTTAAAATTGATTTTTAATTCTAGAAAATTCTCAAAAATTAATTAAAAATTTAGGGAAGTTTAGGAAAAATAAAATAGACTCTTTTTGGCTTTAATAAAATATTTTTAATTCATTTTCTTGCTTTAGACTTTGAAATAAAATCCAGATAAATCTAAATAAACTCCAGAAAATCAATAAAATGCAAATAAAATTTTTGGGATGTTACATCGACAAAAGCCCTCTCAAAACCACTGTTATAACATCCCAAATTTCTTTCCCTCTCCCTACCATGTGAGGTCCGAGCACAGAGATTGTCTTCCACCTCATGCGCGCTCGTCAGCTTCGCAATGGTCATTGCTCAAGCTACCCCTGGTTTTAGACACCACGCCAGCAATTTCTCCTCTGCTGTTGCCAACTCCGCCTACCCATCACCTCAAACGCAGTGCATATCTTTCGCCTTATCCCCGTCCATGCCTCCTGCTCCTCGGTAGACAGTATTCGAAGCGTCCAAGCTTCGTAGTGGCCCAAAAACGTTAATAGTCGTAAAGAGTACTATACTCACCAAAAAGCAATAATTCAACCAAGCCAAAACTTGAACACATATAACTTTTGTAGTCGAACTCCGAATTTAGTAATCTTTGTTTCTAAATTCTTCTAAAATGATGATCTTCTTGATTGTACAAAAATATTGTAGTCTTGTCTATGTTTATTTGGCTCTTATTCGCTGTTATCTGGATTTTAATTATCGGATAGACGACTCTATGCCAGACAACGCTGAGAACGCATCGAAAACATTCTTTGACCAACAAGAGTAAGGCTAGCACCCCATTTGACCATGTTGATCCCAGTATTTCAATTATAATATTTTTTTTTGCAAAATCTATTATGCATGCTTGTATGTTCCATTAAAACTACTATACTATGGGTGATGGTAGTTAGGACCACTCGAATACGTTGAACCTTCTTTGTAGATTTGATATCCCCACTGTTGTAACCCTTAGGACATGGTCAAACATAGCTAATGTCGAAAAATTTGGGTATATAATTTGAGTACATGTTCTAGATGCTTAGCCAAGTACTAGTTTCTGCTAAGTTTGAATATTCAAACAAGTCTACGCGTGGGAATGATGGTTTCGAAATGTTGGGCCAAAGGTAGAACTTTTGTTAGTTTGATATAAAACCAAATGAAAATCTAGTTTTTGGACGCTGGTGAGTTATATGATAATCTGTCAAATGTGATAGGGAATCTCGCACAAGAGGGAATCATGCATGTATATAGGGGGAGACACTCGCCTGGGTCAATTAAGGACCGAACGCTATTGCTGCACATCTAAGTCACACCGTACAACTATATGTGCTATATGGGCTCTAGTATTTAGCTGATTAAGTTATCTAGATCTAGCCTGCATTGTGGTAGGCACAGATATAGTAAGGGCATTCCGGCTAGGTTTGTTCGTAGGTGCTCCCTTCACTAAGGTGTTGGGACCAAAACTTGCTAATACAACAGTGAATGCCCACTTGGGGGATGAACCTAAGTGTGGGTCTCCACTTAGGGGTGTACCTAAGTGAAGATTCGAATGCTCTCTTAGGGGTGTACCTAAGAGAGGTTCAATGTTTATTGGACTGGTGCAAGGTTAGGACTAGATGGTCTAAAGGCTATATGATAATCAACTTTTATCACACGCCAAAGGAAGCGTGAAGTTGCCGACATTACAATTGATTATCTCATGTGGTAAGCTGTACAACCTCTGTAGAGTGCTGAAAACTATTTAAATAGCCATGCTCGTGGTCTCAGTAAGCTTGGATGTAGCTACAAAGGGTATAGTTTTTCCTTTTCAAAACTGTTTCACTAAACATATAGGATGGCATATAGGCGTCTTCTGTGTGCCATGCCCATGGGTGAAAATAATATGATATTCTCAATCGAGGAAGGTTGTGAATGAATTTGATCTACTATTATCAAAGATATATAAATATTATTTCATTACATGTCAAATGCTCCTTACAATTTCATTTACAAATTATTAAATATTGATATTGCAAAATAAAATATGCTTTATGCTGAAAATAACTTAGTATAGATCCTCATCCTTTGATAGTCTTGCATATATGTAAAATTTTGCGATACACTATAAGTCTTGCTGAGTACACAATGAACTCAATCTTGCTTAAATTATTGATAATCAGAGAATGGAGATTACATGCCCAACGATGCGTATTTCGCCCCTAGCACCGGGGAATTTGACAAGGAGTCTTTCTAGGGTTTGACTCCAGTCTGTTGCCTACGGGTTATGATTGCAAATCACTGAATACTTTTGTTATTAGACTTCCGCTACATTATGTTCAAGACTCTATTGTTATTTGGCTAGACGGCTTATGTGTAGAGACTCTTTTGTGCCTCGCTTATATATACATCACCTTTTTTGTTGTAAACTATTTATGTCTGATGTGTATAGATGTTATCTCAATGATGTGAATGTGTGTACTAGCAACTAATCATGAGACTAGTAGAGAATATATACGGCGACTCTGAGCATCTTCCACGCTGGAGTTCCCCACAGCCTATGTGTTAACCCATAGTCTCTCCCGACTTTTATAGATTAACATCACAAACTGTGTCTACCTCAAACACAGACTCAAAACCTTATCTTTACCAAAAACCAAGAGACCCGAAACCTTCCAAACACGGGTTTTAACCAAACTCTACATCGTCCAAGTTATGGACTCCTATCCACAACTCCTAACTCAACACGTGATGAGTACCACACAGACTACTATCCATGAGTACTAAAGCACCAACCACCAAGTACCTACCTAGTATTGTAGCAAAGACCACCAATCATTGATCGCTATGCATACATCAGTCAACCATTGACCCATCAAACATGAGTACTCAAGGTACTAAAAAATCACAAGTGTTGAAGCACTCGTACCAACTACGAAGTTTACGACTACCAACCGTGAAGCCTACAGTAAACGATCGCAAAAGCCTATGACTACCAATCGTGAGGTCTATGACAACTGATCAAAAAGCGTAGGACAATGACAGCCGACTACAAAGTCTATGACTACCAATCACAAAGTCTTCAACTATCGAGTACCGACCAGTAAAGTCTACGACTATCAAGTACCGACCAATAAAGTCTATGACTATCGAGTACCAACCAGTAAAGTTTATGACTATCGACTAGTAAAGTCTACGCCAATGACAAAGCACTGTAGCTATGACCATCAAAAAGTACTATAGCTACGACCACTGACCATTTACTATGGCTATCGAGATTATGACCTTCAACTAATTCACTGTAGCTAAGACCGGTTCACTGTAGCTCATGACTGGTTCACTGCTTCTTACAACTGATTCATAGTTCGGGGTTGAAACCTACCGATTTCCTCTCGTGGTTATTTTGCCATGTTCAAAATGCCATTTTAGGGGGGGAATTCTGCCAAACAGAGGCAACTTGGGCTTGGGCCGAGGCCCAGGAGGTGGCCGGCCAAGGGAAAAGGGGGGAGGCGCCCCACCCCCAAAACCCTAGCCGCCCCTCTCCCCAACAGCCCTTCCACCCCTAGAGCCGCCCCTCCCTCTTCCTCCTTGCGCCCCCAATGGCCAGCAGCGTCTCCCTCGCCTCCATGGATGCCCCCTGCGATTGGTGAAGGGATCCCGATCGCTGCGGTTCGAGAGGAGGAGAGCAAACGTCCGCCGGGAAGGGTTGTGGATCCGGAAGGTGGAGATTAGGACGGGAAAAGGAAGGGAGGCAGAGATCGTGTGGAGTTCTCCGTGTTCTTCAGTGATTCGTTAAGGGTAATTACTCCTAATTCTCCCCGCTAGCTGCATACTTAGTTGATTAGCAATGTCGGTTTTCGGATCTGCTCAGGACAGCCTCTGTTAGATGGTCTTTTTGATATAGATCCGTGGGGATTCAGGTCTGGTCTTCTCCTAGAGATTTGTAGAGGACATCTTTATCTTTCCATGAAGTGCTAGAACGCGTCATTTTATGATTTTATTAGCGGGACTGTTCTGCGGATCGGTGGGTTTTCCGTCAGGTTTTGGGAGATCGAGTTTTGCGATTAGATATTGGGAGAATCAGAGAACCTCAGTATAATGAAAGTTGTAGGTAATTGTCTTAGCTTTCCAGAAAGTCCAAGAACTTGTGATTCGAACACTCGTACAGGAAGTTATGGTGTTTTTAGTGCTCTGTCCAGAGAGCCTGACGAGAATTGGATGTTTTAAGAAAACTGGTTGATGCGGGTAGATTATGACCGAATCAGGAAGGCTCACCAACTAGGTTTAGTTAGATAATTTAATTATCTTTCCAGAAAGTCTGAGAACGTCCTATTCGGACTTCTGTACCATTAGATAAGAAATTTTGAAGTTGACTGTCTGTAGGGGGGACAGGGTGCCCGAAAAGATTTGGGGTTTTGAGTCAAGTTAAGCATGTTGGGGTAGTTGGGGGTGTTTTTGTTTAATATAAAGACTCGTTACTGTTGCCTTAAAAATTATTATAATTATTGTTCAGGAGGAGGACGGATTCCAGGAGCCGCACCTTCTGCTCATTCCCCGTTTTCTCGTGGTTAAGGCAAGTACAATAGTGGACTAAACTTCATAGTATGGATTATGGATGATTGATGGTTTGTAGATGTTTTGATCTATCTTATGAGAATACTTTATTTTGATCATGTTAATGCTATGTTGAATTTGGTTATCGCTGATTGCAAATGAATGGGAGAATTTCTGGTGCATAGTTATCGTGAATGCAATCTATTTATTGAGATATTCACATTTGTGCATCATGTTGATTATTGAGGTCTTGGTCACGAGACGACCATGCGTTGAGGTCCCCGTCATGTTGATGTCATGACGGGCTAAAGGTCCCCATACATGTGGAGTGTGGGCAAATGGTCCCTGTACCAGATGGTACAGGCATGAGTGTGCATTGACGGATGCACACTCCGCGACACGTAAAATGCGAAAGAGAAGAGATAAAGAGATTCTTTTGAACATATTGCATAGCATGATTTATTTATTTGATTGATGGATGAACATGAGGAGTGGTGTTTTCCTTTTACCCTTGTTGCCACTATTTATATTTGCTGAGTCGTTGGACTCACCCTTGTTTGTTGTTGTGGTTGCTTGTTTGTTTTTAGGTACCTACATGAGACCGGCATGCATGGGGATAAAGATGGATTAGCTTTGTTGCACTTGCACGGTCCATTCACCTTGGAAGAAATAAAGAACCTTAAGCATTATTTGTTGAATAGCTTAAGTGGTAACTGATTAAAGATCACCATGTTTAGAATGTAATAAAGGTTTAGAACTTTTACATTGCTTACGTTCTTATTTGAGTATTGTGGTTAAGATTGTGATGGCAAACATAATTCAGTTTGTTTAGAATTGGATATTTATTGTTTACTTTTATTCAGATCATTTGTTTATGCTTGTTGAAACCTTTGATTTACTCATTAAACAAAGGAGGTTCTGCTGAAATTTTGTAAGGTGAATGTAGGTTCTTCCTTAATATGTTGTTAGTTTAGTAGCAATCCAGGTCATTGTTTGGCTGGGGTGTTACAGTTGGTATCAGAGCGGGCAGTAGGTCCGTGGTTAATGAAATATTAAATTTGACACACTAAGCACTATAGGTGGGAATGGGATTGCATTGCATCTATGTTTCTGTTGAACATCGTAATTGATTGTGAATTTAATGTTTGACTCCGCTATTGTTTGTGTTATAGTGATGGCAAGGGGTAGAGGCCGAGGCCGTGGTCGTGGTCGTGGTCGGCAGGGTGCCGGTCGAGGCCAGGCTGTGCCCTCGCCTGAAGTTCAGAACTCCGCAGCTGGGGAGGCCAGTCCTGTGGAGTCAGAGGAAGAATGTCTTATGCAGCCTCACCATCATGCCACAAAGGTTGCGTTACCGCTGCCTCTCCATTGCCAGTGATATATGACTACCATCCGATGCATCTAGCTTGTTCCTCGACGATGCCAACTACCGCCGTGAGCTAGCGCATTCATTGTGACACCACGATCGACTGCACAACACACTCTTGTCATAAGTATCGTAAGAGTGTCTTCTGCAGTCTCACCGTCGTGCCACAAAGGTGGCGCTACCATCGCCTCTCCATTGCTAGTGGTATCCGGCCACCATCTGATGCCCTCCCCTCTCTTCCTTGATGGCAAGCGTCAAGGACATCGCGCACTGCATTCAGCTTGTTCATTGACAACGCCGACTACCGCCGTGAGCTAGCGCCTCTGTTGTGACACCACGATCGACTACACAACACACTTTTGTCGTAAGTGTCATAAGAGTGTCTTGTATAGTCTCACCGTTGTGCCCCAAAGGTGGTGCTACCATCACCTCTCCTTTACCGGTGATATCCGACCGCCATCCGATGCATCCAGCATGTATTGTCTACTAGGACCTCTACTTCTTATATATTCTTGCCGTGTTAAAAAGTTGGGTTTGTTTTATCTTGTTATGCTGTAATAGTGGATCCTATTCTTAATGGAAATAGAATATGTTGTTGTGTTTGCCACTGTATTTGCTTGTTTTCAAAGAACATAGGTATAGAATGAACTATCATAGACAGTTTATGCTATAAATCATCTATGAAGGACTGTCACAGACGGTTCTATATACCAACCGTCTGTGATACTCGCCAATCACAGATGGTTGGTAACTAGAACCGTTTGTGATGTGTGAGTATCACAAACGGTTTTTAGTTCAAGCCGTCTGTAATAGTTTTATTCACAGACAGTTCTCGTTACAAACCGTCTATGTTGTCTTCATCATAGACGGCTCATAAACCATCTGTGATAACCTCTGATTATCACTGACACATAAATACAGGCGGTTCAGAAAACCATCTGTGAAGACAGTTCCGAACTATCTGTGATGACCCTTTTGTAGTAGTGAGTATTTGATCACAATGTTAAGTAAGCCACTGGATGTATTTTTCTATTATATTATTCTTGAACTGTTGAACATACAAATATCTAATTGACCTTTCCAATTAATTGATGATGATTTAATGAATGATATACTTATTTGTTATATAAAGAGAAACAACAATTGATAAAAATTACTAATGATGTTGTGGTTCGTCGCTTTATAAATTTGAAAAAAAGGTAAATGCTAAAAGATATTGCAGTAACTTACATTTGATCATTCTACTATTTTTACTTGAAAACTTTAAGTAATTTTATTCTCTTTTAATAGGCCATTGGGATCGGATGATGTATTTTACCAATGTCGACCAATTTTTGTCTATAATTTCGCCCTTAGTTCCTTTAATTTGCTGCGACTAACTAATATTATTATCAGGCTTCTTCATATTGGTAAGTATTTCAATCACTATTTCTTTATCATCATACACTGTCATCGGTTATGTTGAAATATTGATGCTAAAAACTACTAGACATATTACTATTTAGCATAATATTGCTTAAATATTATATATGTTATTATATGTGTAGGGAAGTGGTGAACCCTGATCATTTTCATTCTAATTTTGCCCCTATCCTTATCACCCAAAATCATATGCAACAAACGTTTATAGCCCCTATCCTAGTTGGGTGTTACAACAAGACAATTGGGTGCTTACAAGACAGAAAATGTGCACAGAGGTGTGGCCGGCGCGGCGACCAGCTGCCTTGCGCGACGCTTGGCCAAGCGTACTCTACACTAGAGTACAAATACCTTGTATGCATGCTTAAGAGTACAAATACCTTGTATGCATGCTTAAGAGTACAAATACCTTGTATGCATGCTTAAGCCTCTCACCTTCTCAGTATACTTCCCTAATAAGAAGCGAAAGGGTGACTTTCGGGATTCTTACCATTAAAATTTTTAAACTTTGTTTCTATCGGACTATTTAGATCGACTTGCGCAAATCTGGAAGCATGCATCAGAAGGTAGGTTCGTTCAGTTAACCCTGGGACGTGCGTCAACATTTGTTAGTACAAGAGCGGGAGCCGAGAGGGAATTATTTCGTATCATAGGGGAAAAAAGGAGGCCGCTGTGACTAGTAAAGGAAGGACTAATATTGGAGTACATAGCTAGGATCGATGTGGCGGCGCACATATATACTGATAAGAAAAATATAGGTATTCTCTCCGGTTATTGTTTTGGACTTTCATACGGCTCTTAAAATGTAACTTCAACTGCTCATTAAAATGTTTGATTTTATGATCTAATGATGTGACCATATCACAAACACATGTGACCATAGCTTAGAAGATTAAACAAAAGGTGAATTCGTTTCTTTAACTTTAATTTATATTAAATGAGAATATGATGCTTCTTAATAACGAAAATGTATATTTGTGCAAATACACAAGAGAGATGTATTAACACTATGAGCTCACAGTTGGGGTCCACCTAAAGGGAAGCCAACCTGCACATCAAGATTAAGTCGAAACATTTCTCAACTCATTCTCAAGGTCATCACATCACATTTTTGCAAGCCAAAGTAAGAGTAAAGTTGGATACATTTTGGAATCCAATTTAGCCTCCGGAGACAGCACCGACTTCAAACATGTATAAAATTCACATACAAACTTCGTTTAAGTTGTATGAGTACAACATGGAAAGATTATCTCATCCTCGTTCCAACGGATCCAGCCCTATCTCCAAATTTCTTTTGAGCTCACTGCGATCACAAAAATAAGTGGGGGCTGATTCTGAATCGGAGTCCAAAGGTATTGTGCCACCTCCACTTGGGCCATGGGCCTTGTACCACCTAGGGTTATGTGCCCACCCCTTGGCTGCAACCTCTGCCCTCTTTCCTCTTAAATAGCCCTAGACACCTATTTCTTCCTCATATTTTGTTTAGATCAGTTTAGCCCATGTGTGCAAACTCCACGATGTCTCTTGTGTCAATTAAATCAACAGATTCATGTTACAGAAGCTCAACTATCCTTCTGCAACTTTTATATGTAGCAATTTTTAGATTGCTCTTTACTTGGATTCTTACTTATTCTTTGATTACTTGTAGGAATTGATCTTCATGATCAGGTCAACCATCATTCTTGGCAAGATTGATAACAACAAGGGTATGGTGTAGCGATTACAGGACGGACTTGGTCGTTTCAGTCAAGTGGCTTCATCATCAACATCATATCAATCAATTATAGTTATCATTGTCATCAGAAGATTGGAAACAATCCTATATGAAGTGGTAAGCACAGATTGTCTGGTGAGATTTTAGTTTTAGATTTGTTTTTCGTACCTACAACCAAAAAATTGCCCTATAAAAAGAGTTAATTTTCGCTATCCAAACGCCATTTGTGTCTTTCAATCTTTTAGTTTGGTTTGCTAAATTGAATTTGTGTCTGTCTTAGCATCATTTAGTTGCTAGTTATCTTTGCTCCTAAAAATTCCAAACAAAAAATTCCCCACATCAACATACATGTAGAGCACCCCAAACCGTAATTTCCAACTTCAACAAAAAGACTCCCTTTCTGCTGTTGCCAGAAAAATGCCATAACTTTTGGTTCTGTGATCCTTTTTTGAGTGAAATCATCGCCATTAGATTCATAACTTCATTATCCATCTGCCTGTAAAATTTCACATCATTATAATAAAGCAGTTAGATATATCTGTGATGAAGTTGATTAAAATTTCTGGTTTAAATCTGCAACAGTCAGTAGTTGTGATTTTTGTGCGAATTTTTGGTCGGTATTCAGAATGTGGCCCAAAAATAAAAATTGTAGAAACTCCGTCAGGGAACAAAAAAGAATCGTTGAAAATGAGGTATCTTACAAAAAGTTACGACCAAAATACCGACATGCTGTCTAATGGACTTCTATCTTCAGTTTTCATATTTGGGTCAATTCTTATGCTTCTCAATTCTAGATTGCATTCTTTTGAATTATCTTGTGTCCATCACTTATATACCTTTGTTATACAATTGATTTGGCCTTCATCTATACTTGTTTGATCAGCAACATAGCATAAGTGCTTGATACGAACTATAATTTAATTCTATGTAATTTCTGAAATTAATTGATTGTTCTCCATTGCTACATATCTAGAGCCTTCCAAGCTACACCTACTACTAATCGTCATAGGTCTCAACATATCAGCAATTGCTATACTCACACTTGAGTCAAGTTCTCACAGACCACCCACCAGTTGCACCACCTGTTTGCTTTGATAAGAATTTGATAAGAGCTTAAGTATGTGTGAATTTTGTAAACCTGCAACACCTAGTAGTGATAGGGAACTAACATGTTTCTTGTGAGTTCCTTGTTTTCTACTAACCATGACAAATTCAAAGTCACATAGGAGGAAGTTTCATGAGATCAACAACACCATTGACTCATTTCCTTTGCCTGAACGAGGTAATTTTAAGGATGCATTTCCATCCTTTGCTAGTAAATTTGATCATAATGCCTATGTTGACTAGGAGACAGCAATAGACAAAGAATTTCAATATTATGGTTGGTCTGATAGGCAAAATATTAGAGTTGCCATTCGTTTTTTATTGATGATGCAATACATTGGTGGAAGTTTCTTAGTTGATATGGTAGAGTGCCTCAAACTTAGAATGCATTAAAAAACTTTTTAGATGAGTTTGTTCCTAAATATCGTGCTAATTATTTGCTAGCTAGATTGCAACTTTTGAAACAAGGTAGTAGAACTATAAGGGAATACTATCATGAATTGAAAACTAGTTTGTTGCGTTGTGACTTAGAGGAACATCTTGAAGCTCTGAGAAAATAAGTTCTTAAGTAGGCGTAATCAAGAAATTTAGGACTTTCATATTCACAATTAATATAATTTTCTCTCTTATTTGTTTATACTTGCCTCTAAGATTGAAAGTTAGATTGAGGAAGAATTAAGAATGCTTGATATAGGAAACATGAGAATAAACCTATGTTTGTACCTTTTTCTATGACTAACAACTTGCAGGAAGTTGAGAACCATGCTGAAGAGGAGAATAAGTTGATTGAACCACTGACTAAATTGCTTAAGAAGGAAGATGATAGGAACGGGGTCCCGATCTTCCAACAGGTTCTGGATATGTTCGATTTGGTGGAGGCGCGACACAAATCGATCCGGCTTCCGAACAACACGTTCCGAACCCCGCAATCGCAGCACCACGTCTCCTCAGGTTATCAACCGTGCGCAGCCCGGTTGACCTCGCCAAGAAGGCTAATCCTCGCCTGCGAATCGAAGAACACAAGCAAGAACAAGGAAGAACACAACTGAATTGCAGATGTATTGATTTAGCACTTGAAAGTTGGGGTCTCACAAACCGATGAACGGCGAAACTGTTCAAAGACAGAATAATCTAAGAGAAACCCAAACCCTAATGGTGGGGGTGGCGGCTGGATATAGAGGAGTGAGGGGCATGCAAAACCCCTGGATGCACCCTAATGGGCTCCAACATGATACAAAGCCGAACGGCCCAAAAGACAGTGGCGCAGCACCCTGACAGATTCTGAATGCCCACTTGTTTTGATGATTCCCATTGACTCAAAAGGAATTTTGACATGGTACCAGAGCCATTGGAAAGGTCGTCTTCTCAGCTTTCCATCCATATGTAGAACGTCCAAAACGGAGCCCGGATGCGATCTAGGCATCCGTTTTAGTGCGGCCTGGTTCTGCACTCCGAATTGGATTCGAAGTCGGCTTGAGTTGGGCCTCCAACATGATTCGACCGCCCTTGCTGGACTTGTGTGCCTCGTAGCCCTTCTCCAAGTACTTCCAGGTCCTCTCCATGGTTCCTAATCATAATTAAATTATTAGGTAGCAATCGATTCTCAAATGAACAAAAAGAAGTACTTAGGAACGAGCTCACCTGTAAATTCAATTGACGGGCGTGAGCTCTAGTGATTGGTCCTTGAATGTCAAGTGGAGGAGTGTTGTGTGTATCCGAAGAAGTGATTTCCTCATCAGAAGATGAGAAAGATGGATGCACCTAAATAATCAGAGGAGGGCTAAAAAGGTAAAGATAATGGTGCTATCATCACTCAAGGTGAGTATACTTGCGAATAACTATAACTGTCCATTGTTCCTACTACTTTAGAGCAAAAATTAGTGAAAAACAATTGTAAAATGCACATGTTTCAAGTAGAGAATTCAGATTGCATTGATTTGAGTGTTGAGAATGAGTTGTGTGCTAATTCCTTGCACAAATCTTTGGCACAACAAGAAATTAAACCTAATTATTCTATTTTAATTCCAAATCCATGTGCTAAAATGAATGCTTTTAATTCTGTCAAGGTGCAATTGATCCATGTTACGATGAGTGAATGTGATTTCTTCTTGAATACTTTAGGTTATATTGAGATCGATCATCTTTGTGAACTAAGTTATTTAGAGAAGAAGTTATTTGAGATTCACAATTCATTTTCATTGTTTCATTATAATTTTTTGGTGAGTATGATGACAAGGGAAATTACATGGTTCATAGAATTTGCATAACTTTAGAACTGAAAGGTTCAACTTTAGAGAAGGAACACTTTCATGTAGATGAAAATAATAGCACTAACTTAAATATTTCTAGTTCATCAGCATTATTTGTGACCTACAGGAAAGCTTTCAAGAAAGGAAGCGTTGTGGGCTGCTTCCATACACCACAACCATTACTTTATTTGCGTCAGAAAAGAATTTGCCTCTCATTGAGATCATCAATATCAAGGAAGATTTCTCCAAAATTTCTTTTGATCCAGTTACATACATAGATTTGCTATACCTATGAATTTATCTACTGTCCAGCAAAGCATTATTGATGAAAATCCTTTCAAATTATTGTTTAAAAGAAAGCATGGCGAATACAAAGTCAATTTGCTAGGAGAATATGATAAGAATGAATTTTATGTGTCTCATATTTGTATTGAAAGTTCTGTAGTGCTGCCCTACACTTGTTTTCATATAAACAGGTCACAATCGAATGCCCTATTTTCTAAAGAAGGAGCCAAATTAGACAAATACATACATAGTTCCAACACCATCTAGTGAGAATAATTCCAATCAGGTACACTTGTTTCAAAGAGAATTTGTTTTGTTTGATAAAGAACTTATGATATTACATAATGAGAGTTTGTTGCATCCTTTATCATGTACTGAGATTTATGATTAAGATCATGCTATACATGAGGCTACATATATGTTAAAACTGAGGATGGTTTTCTATCAAGAAGGCAAGGATGATGTGACCATACCACAAACGCATACGACCATAGCTCCTAAGATTAAACAAAAGGTGCATGAATTCATTTCTTTAGCTTCAAATTATATAATGAGAATATGATACTACTTAACGATGAAATGTATATTTGCGAAGATATACAAGGAGGATTGTATCAACACTATGCACTCATGGCGGGGTCCACCCAATGGAAAGCCGACCTACACATCAAGACTAAGTCAAAGCTTTCCCGAACTCTTTCTCAAGGTTATCACGTAATTTTTGTTCAAATCAAAGTCAGAGTTCAAGTTGGATACATTTTGGAATCCAATTTGGCCTCCAAACATAGCACCGACTTCAAATATGCATAGAATTTACATACAGACTTCGTTTGAGGTGTATGAGTATAGCATGAAAAGGTTATCTCGTCTTCTTTCCAATAAATCTGGCAACACCTCCAAATTCCTTCTAAGTGCATCACAATCACTAAAATAAGTCAGGGCTGATTCTGAATTCGAGTCAAACGGTGTTGTGCCACCTCCACGTGGGCCTATGGGCCTTGTTCCACCTAGGGTTGCGTGTTCATCCCCTGGCTACCACCCCTTGCCCTCTTTCTTTTTTTAAATAATCCTAAGCACCTCTTTCTTTCTCAAATTTTGTTTAGATTAGTTTAGCCCATGTGTGCAAACTCCACGATGTCTCCTATATCGATTATACTAACAGATTCATGTTACAGAACATTAATATCTTTGTGCGACTTTTATATCTAGCAATTTTTATATTGCTCTTTACTTGAATTTTTGCTTGTTCTTCGATTGCTTGTAGAAATTGATCCTTGTGATCTGGTCAACCGTCGTTCTTGGTGAGTGTAACATCCTGAAAAATCTGAAATTTAAAATATGAATTTCTTGAATGGTTTTGCAATATATTTTATTTGAATTTGGATTTTATGGTGTTTTCCTGAGTTTGAATGAGGTTTCAAATCTCTAAGAAACTCAAAAAGAAACAAAAAATAGTAATGCCAAAAAGGAAATATGTAGATAATAGAAAACTGAAATTGTAAATACGAATCTGAAAAGATAATCCAGTATAAGAGGGAGAAACTTGAAGTTAAAATATAAAATCTCATTCTAGGGATAATGGAATAAATAGCGATAAGAGTAAATAATAAAAATATATATATACAAAGATACATATATAGACATAAAGAAATATATATATATACTTGTACATATAATTAAATGAAGGTGCAAATAAATAATGATAATAATAACAGAATATACGTATACATGTATATATATAAATAAAATAAGTACATATGATCATGCACAAAAACAAGAAATAAATAAAAATATATATATACATACACTGTACATATGTATACATACTTGTATATAAAAACATGTATATACATTAAAAAAATAGAGGGAGCCAGGCCAGCCGAAACGGCCCGGCCCAGCTCCACTCTTTCTTTCCCCCCTGGCCGCTGGGGCCAGCTCCACCGGCAGGCCGCAGCCCACGCCTCCTCCTCCTTCCTCCCCCTGTTGTCTTCTTCCCCATACGCACCCGGGTCCCCCTCCCCGACTTCTCTCCTCGCTCGGCCAAAAGTCGCGCCGCCGGCCCCAGGCGGTCAGCGCACGCCTGCCGCCGCCCCTACTTCCCTCTCCCACATCACGCACGCCCGAACGACCCGCTCCCGTCGCTTGCGCCCGCGCCATGCCCTGCGCGCCGAGCCCGCACCGGTCCTCCACGCCGCCTGGTCGGCTCGCGGTCTTTAAAAGCAAGGGAGCACCTCCATTAGCCTCACATCATCCCCCACACCCTCTCCTCTCACGGAATCGAAGCCCCACGACCGGAGCTCGCCGAAATCGGTTTCCTCTTCATCGCCGGCCAAGCGCACCACCGCCGCCGCCGTTCTCTCCACAGGCCGTCCCCGGACAATTCCTCCGAGTAGGAGCACCCTCAAGGCAACACGAAGTCACCTCCACCTCCAGCCGAGCTTCGCCAAGCCTGTAGCTCGCCGGCGCCGAAGCCCTCTCAAAGCCACCGCCGTAGCTCGCCGCCGGTCTGCCTCGGGGCTCCCTGGACCCCGCCGACCATTCCATCAGCACCCCTGCCACCGAGCGACGCATTTTTGCCGTCACCGTCCCCACTCCAACCGCCCCTCGCCGGCGCCACCGTCGGCCATGGCTGCCCCGAATCTCCTCTGCTCAGCGCCCGGGCCGCTCACTTCAACTAATTTGGTGGCTGCAACCATCGTAACACCGCATAGCTCATCGCCAGACAACGTGCGCGCTAACGTTAGCGCTGGGTTCGATTCCCTCATCCCACAAGCGTGGTAGCATTAGGTTTTAAATTTTTTTATGCTTTGTTGCGGCCGAGTAGCTAGGAAAACATCCAAAAATCTGAAATACATAAATAGAAAGTACAAAAATTTGTTAGGGTATAGATGAGTTTAATAAATGTATAATCATGGATTACTTAATGTCATGTATGGATAGCAAATGTGCCGATAAGTACTCATCTTAAATCTAACTAATAATGAAAGGCATTAATAAAGTAAAGTGGCTTTAGTTAATTATCTAAAATTTCATAAAATATTGGATATCATGTTTAACTATAAAAGCAAGGCCTGAAATAAAAAGTACCATTATTAGTAAATAAAATCGTGCCCTACTATTTAGAATGCAGCCATAAATAAATCTCAACAGTATATAAATAGTCGACAAGGGTAGCAAAATAAAGTTGTGAGTAGCAAGTTCGATTCTATGTAAGTAGAATTCAACTATGGCTACATAAAATGTCACCCTATAAAATGCTAAACACCTAGACTCTTAAAATTAATTCGGTAAGTCAAAATGCCCTGTAAAGTAACGCTTGATAAAATAATGCCTATTTATAGGTCCATCCTAACTCATGGAACTTCCTTGATAAATAGAAAAAAAATAATAAAAGAGATTATAAACAAAAAGATCAAGTCATCGTATACTACCACCAGCCTTGCCTCAGATCACCCGAATCACCTATTAACTCATATAAACACTAAAATAAGTTTATTCGGATTTATTTGGATCTTTTGAGTTATTTGTTTTTATTTGGGTTCAGTCGTTGTCGCGTAATTAGAAACTGGAGTCCTGAAGATTTTATGTAGCAAGTGGGAACGAGATCAATGAAGACTAGGAATTAAAGATCATCGCATGAGGCAACTTTGTGTGAGCTCAAGACCGCGGTAAACCGCGCCAGGCGAGTCAATACTTTGATCATGTTGAACCTACATTTTCTACAAATTATTTTTGTTTAAATTATCAAATTGCATGCTGTTAATTTATATGCAAATACATGTTTAATTTAGAATTCTAGTTAAATGCCTATTATCTAACTTGATTAATATTGCCCCTCCTTTGGAATATTTGAACGTGAGAACCTTGTCGCCTAGCAAAATTTTAATAGTAACCTTTCGAGAATAAGTCCGTAATTATATGCCATGCTTAGTATTGTTTAGATACTCATGGTGCGAGCGCGCCAAGCAACACTTTAATCATGAGAAAAGTTGGTTGGGCAGTCATGGTGGTAATGAATGGTGTATGTTGGATATGGTTATTTTATTTCCCAAAAACCTCAAATTGCTTAATTATCTGGGCGGATGGTTTGGGGGTATGGTGCAGGTGTGCACGAGAGTGTGGTTTGTGGTAGAACCGCCTAGATAACACTAAGGACTGAATCTTGTCATGACCTCTGTGTAAAACAGTACAACCACAAGTGCAGTAAAGTACAACTTGGCTTAGTAGATGTCTGGGACCACGAAAGTCATCCTTCCGGGAGAGGGTGGTGGGATAGTGCAAGCGGCATCAGTGAGACGGCTTGAATGGGACACTCGTAGAGGTGAAGTTCTGCTGTGGCGGGCTAGCGGGGTGGTGGCCACTGCTAGGCGTTCGAAGGAGAACATCCCGCTGCGTATGGGACCCACCGCAAGTGGGAGCGACCCATAGGGTGAAATGATGGAAGGGGCGAGGTACTTTGAACGGTTACTGTGATGGTCTGCTCAACCACCGGACTAAGGAATCATGTGGGGCAACGAGTTGATTGTCTCCTGTGGTGAAAGTGTACAAACTCTGCAGAGTCAAAACTATTCGAATAGCCGTGCCCACGGTCAAGGGCGGACATGAGAACTTAACCAGATCTAGTTCTATTTCAAAATGCTTTATGGGTGGGATTGAAAAAGTGAAGGGCAGTGAAAGCCCTGATTTGAATTGTCCTGGGTGTCGTCCCAGTGGTAAGTTAAGTGGCTATAACACTGAAAGATGTCAAATGGTGTGATGCCATATGTATGGAAAAATTATGGTGATATTAGGCATATGGTGTGATGCCATATGTATGAAAAATCATGTTAATATTCCTTGAACATTATGTTTTGTTCCAAAGCTGCTAGGTCTCAGGAAATTTTATGTATTGTATTTCAAATAGTGGCATTTCTATTCCTACAAAATAAAATATGGAAAAGAATAAGCAGGGTCGTGAGTAAAGGAAATGGAAGTTTGTAGCGTACACATAAAGGTATTGGTGGATTTATGTCGATCATAAATAGGAAATGATAGTGTGGATTCTGGGAGAAACAAATGGGTGGAGTCCAGTTGAATAGATAGGCTAGATAAATGATCTAATTGAATTTTTGGGAATTTGGAGAAATAATACAAGTAATGGATTATAATTCTTGAGTAGTGATATTCTTGGTGGATATATAATAGTGAATCGATTTTGGAGAATTAGGGAACGCAAAGATATTTGCTGGATTACTATACTAGTGATTAATATAAATTCTTGGAAGATATTGGCGATAATGGGAATTAATAGGAGTTGATCAATTACTAGAGGGATGAATTGAATTTCTGAGAAGATTGGAGGATTCATAACAATTAGTGGATTATAATCTTGGTAAATTGAATTTTCAGTGAAGGTATATTTGTGGATTAGCTAGTGATAGATGATGGAAAATGAGATTGATTATTGGATTATGGTTTTGAATCTATGACGAAAAGAATTGAATACGAATGTTATCGGTGGATTTGAAAGTAATTATGTTAGAGAATCATTAGAATTCAGAGGTGAGGAGCTGATGAATAGTATTGACGGGATTGGATTATTAGTAATTCAAAATACAAAGTATGATCGGTGGATTAAATAAATGATGACACTTGCTGTTTGGAGTTTAGACAGCAGTCAATAAAGAAAGTGCATTTTCGGTGGATTAAGTCAATTTTGGCAATTGTAGTGTGGAGCTAGGTAGCAATAATAACACTTTGATTAAATAAGAGTAGTAATGCTACTAAGCGATTTTGGCAAATAAAATAACCCGAGCCTCTCCTTTGTTAAGCCATGCATACTATTTATTTGCATTACGTGTATTGGCTCGCGAGCACGGGGTTGGAGTGCTCACTCTCGCTTTTTGCGACAAAATTCAGAATCAGAATCAAATCACCTCGCCTCGAACAAGATTGGACACGCTGGTGAGAAGATGAAGATGTCAAGGGCTAGGTCGCGAACCTCCAGTTGGCTGCCTGTGGGCATGTCCTGAAGGTCCCACCTGTGTGCTTCGTTCTTCCGCTGCTGCAATTTAATGATTTCGGCCTAATCGGCCCATGAGTAAGTCTACTATTATATTTACGCTTCCGCGTGATATGTATTTTGATATTCATTACTGTAATTGTGAGCACTATCTACTGATCCAGGGAATAGTGCAGAAAATCACAGAGGAATCCGGATTGTAAAATCTGGGGTCAAGTAGCCTTATCGTTAACGTCATATTAACATTTAACTAATCATAGTTATCATTCTCATTGGAAGATCGGAACCAATTCTACATCACCTGAGGAAGTAGGAAGGAATATATTATGAAACCATGTGATGAGCAGATTAGCAAATTAGGTCTCCAACTTAAGGGTATACTAAGTGATCGACTGATATTGGATTTGCATGGTCATTTTCATTCCATCTCTTGCCTGGGCCCGCGAGCCACACTTCCACAGATCTTAGCATTAAGATGGACAAGACTGCAAAGCGGACGGGAGAAATTGAAGCCTATTTTGTTAACGTGTCGTGGAACAATATACAACCACCTGTACTTACATACGCGCTATTACTTGGAAATTTCAGAGAAATAAATTCATCTTATTCATATCAATGCTCGTAGTATCGGTGAAGCCTGCAGGACTTCAGGCCACTATGCTCTTATCCATTGAACAAGCGATCGATGTTTATAATTAATGTCCATCCCTGTCAAATAGATTACTGTTGTGGTTACAGACCAAACAGAGAGAGAGTATGGTAGTGGAGAGTTAGGTGAGCAATGGCTTAGGATTTTTCTCCATGGCCTGTGTTGTATATATATATCCACATGGGGAGTGCTTTTACAATTATACCCTTACATCCGAGTATTCCCCTTAGGGGCATTTATGTCATTACACATGTCTCATTTTGGGCCTTACATTCCTCTAACAGGCCTGCTGGGCTCAGGTGGGGGCCACCCCTACAACAGGAGCCTCTCATGGTGAAGGGCTTCACGGGCCGAAGCCATGTTGCCGAGCCCTTTGGCCCCCTCCGTTCCTATGGCCTGTGAGCTTTCCCAACGTTCGGCGGAGCCTTACTGCTTGGTGTAGTGTTAGCCCGGCCGCGAGGGTATGGTGCTGGGCGGGTTGGCGAAGTCTTCATCGTCCACAGGGCCCTGCAGTAGTGGGGTCGAGGTTGCCCAAGCCGCCCTCAGCCGCGGGTTCTTTGGGCTACGAAGGCGAAGTTGGAGTGACGGCAGACCTCGCGCCAATGGCTTTTCGTGGGCGCGAAGTGGCTGCGGCTCCACAGTCTGGTGGTGCGCCTTAATGGCTCCTAGAATCGCGCCGACCCCTGGGATGGCAGAAGCAGGCTGCTGCCGCCGTACGTGCTTTCCCACTCGGGGTGTACACGCGGCGGGCCGTGATTGGCGCATCGTGGGCTGTTAGCGGTCGCACGACCGCGGCCGTTCGCCCCTTCCCTAGAAGGGCGGGACACATGGCGGGGTGCCATGGGCGCGTCGTGCGCCGTCTGCCCACCTACCGGCGCGTGCCCCCAGTTGCCAGCGGTTGCGCTACCCGGTCGTGGGTAGCCGAACCGCTGGGCTCCCGCCGATTGCGCCGCGCTGGTGGGGGTCGAGCCAGCTTTATAAGGCGTCACCATCGGCATGGGTATGCTCCTTCGCATTGATCATTCCGGTCTGTCTTCTTTCTTCTGCTGCCCGCGCAACCCACCCCTGCTCCTGCTGTTTTAGCGCCCTATATCGGAGAGGAATGGTTTGCCGCGATGATCCCGCTCGCCGGCTCAGCGGCAGCACCTCGTCCGACCGGCACGATCTGTCGCCTTTCGCGGGGGAGTACTCGCTGGTGGTGCGAGGAAGAGCACACGTCAACAAGCGGTGGGACGCCATGGAGCACTTGGGAGGCCGCTGCTCCCGCGTGTTGGGGCGAAGCCGCGTTACCGAAGAGATGCTCCAGAGACTCGTCCGGGAGGGGAAGATCGCGGAACATGACGGGGCTCATCTACCCGGCCCCACTGAGATGGAACTGCAACCGACGGAGACAGAGGCTATTGTCTTTGTCGCATTCTTCGATGCCGGGCTGCGGATGCCCTCGACACTCTTCGTCAGCGAGGTCTTGCGGGTGTACGAGCTGGAGCTGGTGCAGCTGACCCCCAGTGCGATAGTCCGCCTGGCTGTGTTCGCATGGGCACTACGAACAGAGGGTTACCGTCCCAGTGCGAGTCTGTTCGCTATTCTGCACGATGCGCGTTGTCAGCCGAAGAAGCTCGAGGGGGGAGAGGAATCGAACTTCGGCAGCGTCAACTTTGTGCTGAGGAAGCCGTGTGCAGGGCTCTTTCCTGTATGGGCCGCGCGAGGGAAATCGGAGTCCAGTTGGACGCGTCAGTGGTTTTACTACCTCGTGACGAGCAAGAGCGGTCTGGCGTGCCAGGGACAGCTCGCCAGATGTGGAGCCGATGTCCGACGACGCGCAGAAGGCGCGGAGGCTTGCCGGTTTCGCCTGCCGGTTCAGCATGCGTGACCTTGCCGAGGAGTTTACCATGTATGGGGCGGTGCCGCTCTCCGGTTGGTGACAGTACGATGTACAGGGCAGTATCCGAAAGGATGGCGTCCATCCGACTGTTTCCTGCCTTCTAAGACCCTCCACTCCTTGTAAGTCCTTCGACCGTTGGATGTGCGCATGTTCGCATGATCACGTGATTTCTTCTAGATGATGTTCTGTTTTTGTGCGTAGTGCCCCGGCTAGAAGATGCAGAGCGCGCAGTGGTTGCGCTCCTCGGGCCATACACGGCAAAGAAGCACAGGCTGCGCGAGGCCGCGACCACTTCGGCGAAACAGGGGCGGATAAACCGGGTCTGTGAGGTCTTGGGGATTAGTGTGCCCGAGCGCGCGGTACCGGTGGAGACCCCGAGCCGTCATGATGACGATGGCGAAGTGGAGGCACGGCCGCCTCGGTGCAAGGCCCGATCTAAGGCCACCAAACCTGGCCCGCCGGTCGCACCGCTGGAAGGTATCACCAAAGAGGGAGGCGCGGCCGGCGCCGGGTCCGAACCCACCGGTTCGAGGGGAACGTTGCCCCTACTAAGGGTTTAGATGGCGACGAGGCAACGGGTCTCGGTGCTGTTGTCCCTGGAGATGAGGTGGCGTCGTCGGTGACGACCACCGAGGGTCTGCTGCCTGCGACGACCATCGGAGATTTGCCGCCTACGACGGCCGCCGGGGGTCTGCCACCTACGACCGGAGCAGCTGAGGAAGGGTCGCCTGCGTCCCCAAGCGGCGCCGCCTGGTACGCTTGTCTCCGCTTTGCAAGGGGCGATCGGGGTTCTTGCACGGTCTCGGGATTCAGTGCCTGTGAGGAGGTCGGCGAGGCTGGGAGAGGAGGCGCCGCTCCTCGGGCCGACGAAGCCCCCATTCCCTATATGGAAGCTGCGTGGGCACCCTCCCGTACCTTGGCAGAGGGTGTCAAAGGTAGGCACGATTCCTTTTCCTCTCATGACTTCGCGAAACTCTCTCTGATTTGCTCGATCATTCCGCCGTCAACATCAGGTGAGACGAGGTCTCCCGGACGCGGTCAAGGATCGAGCAACGGAGGTACACGCGAAGTCGCCGACCTTGCTATGCAGGACTTGGCGTGGATGTCCGGTGCTGCAGAAGCTGTTGGGCCGAGGCCCGTCATCTCTAACTTCATCCCGCGATCAGAGATGCTTCGCGTTCTTAACCAGGCCGCGAAGCACGTCGGCAGAAGCTTGGATGTGCCGGCGCTGGCGACATGCAGGGGAGACCTTCTGGTGCTCACGTTGGGTACCTCGGAGATAAGGGTAAGTGGTTTACGGCCTGTGCCATTGTTTGAGGTCCTTCTAACTCGCGCGGTCTTTCCCAGACTCTTGCCCTCATCCAAGCCTTGGAGGAGACTCGCGTTCGCAAGCAGAGAACGCTACAGAGTGACCTTCGTGCTGCGGACGATGCTCACGCTGCCAAGGATGAGCAAATCCGCAGGCTGGAGGCAGAAAAGGCGATGATAGCTTCCGACGTGGAGGACGCCATGGTGACGGCACGACGCACCACGGAGGAGGTCCAGCACGCTGTGACGGAGGAGCGTACCGCCTTTCTTCAGCAAATCTCCGCGCTGGAGAAGGAGAAGACCCAACTCGTCGCATCCCTTGCCGAGAGGACTGAGGCCCTGGACAATGCATCCATGGCGGCATGGAGGGCGATGGAGTCATTGGAAGGGGCCCTTCGGGACCTCATCGTCGATGTACCAGAAGTTATGCATGGCCCCGAAAATCTGACGGAGACGCTTGGGCGGATCGAAAAGGGCTCGGGCCTCGCTCTCCGTGGTGCCAAGTCCTTCGGCGATCACTGCGGCTTCATGGGTGCCTCCTTCACCCTCGCCTTACTTCGCGCCGGGGGTGTGGGCACGCGGCGAGCTGGCGGACTCTCAGCTGGATCTGCCGGCCAAGCCCGAGGTGATGTCTGAAGCCATCCGCTTCACCCAGCCAGCCGTACAGAATTTCTATAATCGAATCTGGCGCTATGTTGGGGAAGACGCAGCCAAGATCGCGCTACGGCGCACTCTGCGTAAAGAGGGGGATCTCCTTCAGTGGCTCGAGGAAGTTCCTCGGCATGAAGGAAACGACGCAGATCAAGAGTGATGCCGGGGTTGAGTGTGTTGCGTCATGTACACCTTTTTGTACGGTTGCTTCACAACCCGCTCTTTTATATGAAGGAAGTACTGCCTGCTCAATATGTTCTCGTTGTTGCATGCCCCCATTCTAGGCGAGTGGCACGTAGGGTAGATTTTCGCGCTCGGCTTCGCCAGACTTGATAGTAGTGGCCGAGGTAGGCTCGCGAACGATCCATCCTCTCTTCTGGGAGGACGGCTGTGGAGCTGGCGCATGGTCGAACTGGGCACGTGAGCGCTCCGTCCCCTGCTTTTCGAAGGGGTGGCAGCGAAGCTGGTGCCTAGTCAAAGTAGGCGCACGAGCGCTCCATCCCCTACCTTTTGAAGGGGTGGTAGCAAAGCTGGTGCCTAGTCAAAGTAGACGTGCGAGTGCTCCGTCCCCTACCTTTCGAAGGGGTGGCAGCGAAGCTGGCGCCTAGTCGAAGTAGGCACGTGAGCGCTCTGTCCCCTACCTTTCAAAGGGGTGGCAGTGAAGCTGGCGTCTAGTCGAAGTAGACGTGCGAGTACTCCGTTCCCTACCTTTCAAAGGGGTGGTAGCGGAGCTGGCGCCTAGTCGAAGTAGACGCGTGAGCGCTCCGTCCCCTAAATTTTGAAGGGGTGGCAGCAGGGCTAGCGCCTAGTCAAAGTAGACGCGCGAGCACTCTGTCCCCTACCTTTCGAAGGGGTGGCAGCGGAGCTAGCGCCTAGTCGAAGTAGACGAGCGAGTGCTCCGTCCCCTACCTTTCGAAGGGGTGGTAGCGGAGCTGGCGCCTGGTCGGCAGACGCTTATTAGAGCTGGGCGCATGGGAACCGACCATGTCTTATTTATACTCCGGGAGTGCGTGCGAGGGCGAGTGCTGCGGCGTGCGTGGGGATATCCGCATCTTCTTTATACTCGAGAGTGCGCGAGGACAACATCCGCGTCTTATTTATACTCCGTGGAAATGCGCGCGGAGGTAGGCCTCACGTTGCGTCTTCTTTATACTCAGAGTGCGCGCGGGCGTCCCCATGCGTCTTATTTAGAGTTCAGACTACGTGCGGAGGCGAGCCTCCGCGCGTTGCGAGCTATGAGGGTGCGTGCGGAGGCGGACCTCAACGCTATGTCTTATTTATACTCCGTGGAGTGCGTGCGGAGGCGGACCTCGGCGCTACGTCTTATTTAGAGTCCGTGAGACTACGCGTGAGAGCGAGCCTCCGCGGCGTTGCGGCGGTGAATGTGTGTGGGCGGACCTCAACGCTACGTCTTATTTATACTCCGTAGAGTGTGCGGAGGTGTCCCCATGCGTCTTTGTTTATACTCATGCCCACGTTTTCCACGGAGAGTGCACGCGCGAACGGGTGTCTTTATGCTCATGCCGCGTTTTCCACGGAGAGTGCAGCGAGCGCGCGTATTTGTTTATACTCATGGAGGTGCGCGAAGGTAATCCTTCGCGCGCTTTGGAATACAAGATGAATTTATGCAAACGGTGAACTTCATTAAATTCCCGTTTGCGCGGGTGAGCGATTACAAAAGGTGAGGTACTAACCACTGACCTCTTAAAGACGGAAACAGCCGCAGCTGTCATTACCCGGTGATGAGGCAGTGCACGGTGTGAGCCTCTAGTGCTGGAGCGGTCCACGCAGGAGCCTGTCAAGGTGTTTCCCGAAGCCGCCAAGGATCCTCGCGCTTGTACACTCGGCTTAGGCGTAGTACAGCCGCAGCCTGTCTGCGTTCCATGTATGGCAAAATGTCTGCCCTTCCAATGTGGCGAGGCGGTATGCTCCCTTCTGGAGGGCCTCTGCGACGATGTATAGGCCTTCCCATCTGGATTCCAACTTGCCTACCGTCTCCGCGTGGAGTGCCATCTTCAGGACGAGGTCCCCCGGCTGGAATTCACGCGGGTACATGGAACGATCCCGAGCGCGCACCATTTGTCGCGCATACTTTATGACGTGCTGGGTTGCGCTTGCTCGGTCTCCATCAAGGAGGTCCAAGGACAATTGGCACTTCTCCTCTGGTGCCTGGATGAGGACCCTTCTCGAGCCAGCCTTTATTTCCTCGGGTGTTACCGCCTCGTCGCCGAAGAGGAGCTTGAATGGCGTGAACCCTGTCGGGTGTGTCACCATTGTGCGGAGGCACCAGAGGACACTGTGGAGCTCACCCGGCCACTTGCTCTTTGGCAACTGTAACATCCTGATTTTCAGAGTCTTTTTGAAGCTTTAAAATAAAATTCACCATTTGAATTTTTCTGGAATTAATTAAAAGCTTAAATGAATTTTTATGAAATAAAAGGATTTAATATGACTAATCTGAACATGAACATTTGCCAAAGTTATTTTATTTGAGTTCTTTGTGTCTCAAGGAATTTATTGGAATTTTTCTGGATTTATTTGCTATTTTCTAGAGCTCAAAAGAATTTATTTGAATTTCTGGAAAAGAAAAAGAAAATCCAACCGGCCGGTGGGCCGCAGCCCACCCAACCAGCCGGCCCGGCCTGCCCGCCAGCGCCACACGTCGCGCATCCGCTCGCGCCCGCGCCGCTCTCCTCCGTGCGATGGCGCCACGCGGCGTCATCCGCTTCGCCGCGTCACCGGCAGTGGGGGCCCACTGTCGAAGCGTCTCAGGCCGGACTCTTCGTCCCGAAGTCGGCTCGCGTCCGCTTCGCCGCCGCCGTTTCGCCGCGGACTCTTCGCGCACCCGACCGGCCGCCTCGGCGTCCGCGTATAAAGGGGACCGACCTTCTCCCTCATCCGCGGCCGCGCCTCGCCGCCGCTCTCCGCTGCGCATCGGCCGTGCGCCGCCGTGTCGCCGTCGCCGTGTCGTTCGCCGCGGTGCGTGCTCTGCCGCCTCCGCCGCCGTCCCCATCGTCGCCGGTGAGTCGCCGACGCCGTTGCCGCCTCGGTCGCCGCCGGTGAGCCCGCCGCCATGCCGCCGCCGCCGACCATGCCGCCGCCACCCGCCACCGCACCGTCGCCGGCCGTCGCCCGCGCTCCAGCGCCGCCAGCGGAACCGCACCCGCGTCCCCTCGGTTCTCGCGCCGGTGTGCATCAGCGCTGACGCCAGTCGCGCCCCTTTGCCTTCCCGTGCTCCCGGTCTCCCATGCGCCGTCTCGCTGCCAGCCGGGTCCCACCCGTCAGCCGTGCACCCGTGGACCGAAGGCACGTCCACCAGCCACGCAAGCCGTCCACGTCAGCCCTAAATCCGATGTGGCATGCCACGTCGGCGCCGCCTGTCTGCCACGTTAGCAGCCGAGCCGTCCCAGGTGCCACATCATCTGCCACGTCAGCATGACACGTCATCCTGCCCAGTCGGCATGCCACGTCAGCCCAGGTGTCCACGCGTCCTACCACGTGGTCGCCACGTCAGCCGCCACCTCAGCCTAGTCGCCACGTCAGCACCCGCCGCCCGCACTGTTTCGTGAGCCGAGTTCACCGTAGACCCGTTCTCCCGTGCGCCCGGTCCACAGCACAGTACCTTTTTCCAATTTCCCGATTTTCTTTAGATCCAATTTTCCAAGAGCCCGTTCTCCCTCGTCCTAGCTCCGATTGACCCCGTTCTTTTTCCTAAATTCATCTAAAATTGAGCTCTATCTTTTGGTTCTGGTTTTGCAGTTTTTGGAGTTTATTTGAATTTGTTTTGTCTTTTTGTCTCGTTTTCTCTCTCGTTAGATCGCGTGTTCGAGGGAGCGGAAGTTGGATTTGAAGATCAAGAATTCCTAACTGAGCAAGGCCAAGGCAAGTCGTGTCCTTTGATCATGTTGAACCCAGTTTTCAAATCTATTATGTATTACTTTGTTTTAAATTATCATGCATTGCTACTTTATTATCAAACCCTTGTATTGGTAGTTAATGACCTAATTGATTATCTCCTCCTTGATAATTTGAATACCATGATTCTATTGTCACCATAGGATGGGTAATTATTTAGTGATACAATATTAGTGTCACATGGGTTGTACGCTTAATTTGCTTAGCCATGCTTATTATTAGTACGTTGGGTCTATCATCACATGTGTAAATTAATCTTGACTTAATGATATACTTGAGCGTGGTGGTCAACCACGATTATAAAATTTGTGTGCCATGACATGGGTAGTGTCATTGGTGTTGGTTATACAAACTTGGTTTTCACTTGGGCGAATGATCGTGCGATAAAAGGGGTGCAAGTTGCACATTGGGATGTGGATGCTTCGCTGGTAGTCTTTAAGGACTTAACTTTGTGCGCCATTGATCTGAGCTTTACCGTGCAAACCACATGTCTAGTATGGGATAGACTGGCATAATAATTTGTGAAGTCTCCACTTTGGTTTTACTACGATGTTGTGTGGCGCAAGAGGGGGCAATTATCGACTAGGGGGTTACCCTACTCGACGGCGAATCCTTAGCGAGTGGGATCGGGTGGAGATGGATCATTGTAAAAGCCTTGTTGTGATTTCCTTAAGCTGAGGCTAATCACATCGTGTGGGTACAGTTGTGCAACCTCTGCAGAGTGTAAAACTATTCGAATAGCCGTGTCCTCGGTCATGGACAATGCTCGGTGATTTCACACGAGGGGTAGAGTTTTCATAAAAACCTGGTTGGGTTAAGTTGGGAAGTGAATGGTTAGTTCACGGGTGTTCATTTCATGGATCTTGGTTCATGGTGGATTCCTTGGGTGAATGGTCAGTTCACTTGTGGTTGGTCTCAATTCCTTTGGTTACTTATTTATTATCATTTACAAAGCTTGCTTTTCAATCTATTTATTGTATTTACTTCAAATTGTTGCTTTATGCAAAATTAACCTTTAGCCATCCATTGTTAAGCTCTGCATATTATATTGCATTCGTTTGTTACAAACGACTTGCTGTGATGAGTACCAATGTACTCACGGCTTTATGCCCCTGTTGCTCAGTTGAGGAGGAGTATCGCGAGCAGAAGGTTCCAGAAGGAGAGTACTTCAACGTCTTGCGGATTAGGCCGTTCTCCACTCGATGCTTTGTGGGCATGTCGATTGGTGCTGCGCTTTCTTTTGGATTTCATTGCTAGTTTTTGTTAAGCCCTTCGGGCTAGTCTATTGTAAGCTTGACCATAAGGTCGTACTCTGATGATTATTATTAATATTTGAGTCTTTTCTTAGTAAATCGTGATATGTTCGATATTTCATCTTTGTTTATCTTGTGCACTAGCGTGATCTGGACTAGTGCAGAATACACAGGAGAGTCGGTTTGCATATTCGGGTCTCTACAGAGATGGTATCAGAGCCCTAGTTAGAATGGTCGAATTAGTCAAGTTTTCAAAATTTATTTTCTAAATCAAATCAACCAAATGATTGTCTAGTAATTCCTGATTCTTACCTCATTCTTAGGACTCTTGCTCCTCGTCTCCTCTGAGAACTTGTTTTCGAAACTCAATTTGACTTCTTATCTCTATAATGTCCATAGATGTCTCGAGTGTCCCTCCATCAAAGTGAAAGTTAGCGTGGAATTCTTCAAGTTGTGCTATGAAGTTTAGATCCAGGAAGCGCCCAATATGTCAAGACAAGATTGGAGATTTCCGTGAAGATTAGGAGCCATTAGATTTGAACCTTGTTATAGTTTTAGCATCGTGTAGACCGTTTTGCTTTTTCTTGCGATTGCGTGTGATGTGAGCTGCAAAATTTGCCCTTAAAAGCATTATATTGCAATCACGTCAATCTTTTATTGGTGTTATTTCCCGGTTTTGCTGTTAGCCTTTTTATTTAAGTGTTTGTTTAGTTTAGGTTGCCATTAGAAATTCCCCTTAGGCGAGTTTACCTCTCATCTATGCTTTTCCCACTTATCTTTAAAACCCGGTCGAGTTTTGGAAGTGTCGAGCAACTAACCGGAATAAAGTTGTCCAAGTTCAACCTCAAGTCTTACCTATGCTTTTCCCCCTTACCTTTTCGCTGGAGCGATCGGTAGTGTTTCTCTTGAGCGGCGGCAAGATGGTTGGACCGGGAACCCGCGAAGCATCGAGCAATCTCGCCCATTCCTTTCAAACTTGGGAGTGCACCCCAAGACCTTTTCTCGAGAGCAAGCCGTGGGCGTCGTCAATTCAAGGAAGCCAAATACCTCGAGAGAGTTGCAGGGAAACTCAACCACGTCGTCTCAATGTCGCTTTGGTAACCTATTCTTTTAGTGAGCACGAATCTCGAGGTCGAGATTCCGTTTAAGGGGAGGTTTGTAACATCCTGATTTTCAGAGTCTTTTTGAAGCTTTAAAATAAAATTCACCATTTGAATTTTTCTGGAATTAATTAAAAGCTTAAATGAATTTTTATGAAATAAAAGGATTTAATATGACTAATCTGAACATGAACATTTGCCAAAGTTATTTTATTTGAGTTCTTTGTGTCTCAAGGAATTTATTGGAATTTTTCTGGATTTATTTGCTATTTTCTAGAGCTCAAAAGAATTTATTTGAATTTCTGGAAAAGAAAAAGAAAAGAAAAGAAAATCCAGCGGCCGGTGGGCGCAGCCCACCAGCCAGTAGGCCCGACCGGCCGTCCCAGCGGCCCGGCGCCCGCCGCGCCACCGCGTCGCGCATCCTCGCGCGCGCGCGCTCTCCTCCGTCGCGATGGCGCCACGCGGCGTCATCCGCCCGCTTCGCCGCGTCACCGGCAGTGGGGCCCACTGTCGGAGCGTCTCCGACCGGACTCGTCGTCCCGAGTCGGCTCGCGTCCCCGCCGCCATTGTTTCCGCGCGGACTCGCCGCACCGACCGGCCGCCTCGGCGTCGCGTATAAAGGGCCGACCGAGCTTCTCCTCATCCGCGGCCGCCGCCTCCGCCGCCGCTCTCCGCCACCGACGGCCGTCGCCGCGCCGTAATCGCCGTCGCCGTGTCGTTCGCCGCCGGTGCCGTGCTCTGCCGCCTCCGCCGCCGTCCCCATCGTCGCCGGTGAGTCGCCGACGCCCGTTACGCCTCGATCGCTGCCGCCGGTGAGCCCGCCCGCCATGCGCGCCGCCGACCATGCCCGCCGGCCCGACCGCCACCGCACCGTCGCCCGGCCGTCCGCCGCGCTCCGCGCGCCGGGAACCGCACCGCGTCCCCTCGGTTCGCGCCGGTGTGCATCGGCGCGGCGCCGATCGCGCCCCTTGCCTTCCGTGCTCCGGTCTCCCATGCGCCGTCTCGCGCCGGGTCCCACCGTCGGCCGTGCACCCGGGACCGGCGCACGTCCACCACCACGCAAGCCGTCCACGTCAGCCCTAAATCCGATGTGGCATGCCACGTCGGCGCCGCCTGTCTGCCATGTTAGCAGCCGAGCCGTCCCAGGTGCCATGTCATCTGCCACGTCAGCATGACACGTCATCCTGCCCAGTCAGCATGCCACGTCAGCCCAGGTGTCCACGCCACCAACACGTACGACCATAGCGGCCAATATCAAGAATGAACTAAAGGTGAATTCGTTTCTTCAACTTCAACATATTTTAAATGAGAATATGATGCTACCTAATGATGAAAATATATATATTTATAGCACCACATCACTTTGGAACCAATTAAAGCAAGGGTTCAAGTTAGACAGGTTTTGGAATCCAATTCGGCCTCCAGATCAATTCGGATTCAGCCTAACAGGCCAACTTCAAATGGCCATAACTTTTGATCCAGAAGGCTTCTCAGGGCCCGTGAGTACTCGTTAGAAAGATCTTGGAGTCTACTTTCAGATGGATCTAGTCTCACCTCGAAATTCCATCCGAGCCGATCAGAAAATGCAAAACAAGTAGCGTCACTTTTCCAGCCCGAGTCAAAGTGGGCCTTGGGCCTTGTAATCACACTTAGACTATTTGGGCCTGCACTAATCATGGGTGTACTGTTCATGTGAACAGTACTTGTGAATAGTACCACACCCCCTTTTGTTAGATAAGTGCGGCCTCCCCCACTCCTATTTAAGGAGGTCGCACCCCTTTAGTTTTCCTGGGGTTTTTCTTAAGAGTTTATTCTGCTTAGCAGTTTCGCCGCATGTTCGGTTTGAGGAACCCCAACTTGTGAACTTAAACATTATTCGCAATTTCAGATTGCATCTTTTACTCTCTTGCTTGTGTTCTCGATTCGCTTGCAGGAGATAGCCTTCTTAGCGAGGTCAATCGTGTTCGGCACGGTTGATAACCAACGGAGCGATGGTGTAGTGATTGCGAGGGTTCGATCTATTTTGGTGGAGCCTTTGGATCATCAACGTCGAGATCTCCACAATCGACTTATCAGTACCTCTCGGAAGATCGGGCCATCGTCACATCAGTTGGTATCGAACAACGGTTGCCCGTGAGGTAATTCTTGTATCCCTAGTTAGTAGATTGGTTTTATTTCCTATAGTCCAGAAAAAAATTGCCCCACAAAAGAGTTAATTTCCGCTGTCCAAACCTCGTTGTGCCTTTCAATCTGTTAGTTTTGGTTTGCTAAATTGAATTTGTGTCCGTCATAGTATTGTCTAGTTGCTGGTCATATCTTTGTTCCATTGAAAATCCAAACAAAAAAATTCCCAACCCAAACCCTAATTTCCAATTTCGGCTGATCTTTCCTTCCTCTGCAGCCGCCACCAAAACATCATATCTTTTGATTCCGAGATTATTTTGAGTGGGACCACCGCCATTAGATTCAAAATTTCCTTATCCATCTATCTGTAAAATTTCACGTCATTCCAGCCAGGAAGTTAAGAGATATGTGCGGTGAAAGTTGACCTAATTATCTGTTGTGAATCTGCAACAGTCAGCAGTTGTGATTTTTGTGCGAATTTCTGTGTTGGGATTCAGAAGTTGGCCCCAAAACAAAATCTGTAGAAAAAGCCGTCAGAAAACAGTAAAAAAAGAATCAGTGAAAAAGAGGCATCTGACAAAAAGTTACGGCCGAATTACCAACGTGCTGTCCAGTGGACAGAAATCTGAAGTTTTCAGTTTTGGGTCAATCCTTGTGTTCTTCAATTCCAGTTTGAATTGGATTGAATTATCTTGTATTTACCACTCCTACACTTTGCCATACACTTATTCTTAGCCTTCTTCCATCCTTGGTTGATCAGCAACATAGGCTAAGTGCTAGATACGAACTATAATTCAATTCTATGCAATTCTGAAATGAACTGATTGTTCTCCATTGCTACCATATTGTGCCTTCAAGCTACACCTACTCTTGATCAGAACAGGTTCCCTCTTGCAATCGTACCCACGCTCGACACGGTGTCACGAACCAGCCACCGGTTGTACCACTGCTGCATTGGTAAGAACACTTGTAAGAGTGTGGTAAGATGCTTGAGCGTGTGATTCCACCTTCCACCACCTAGTAGTTGATAAGGATAATACCTTTGTGTTGTCTTTTGTTTTCTACTAACCATGATAGGTGAGTCGTCTGATGATTAAGAGAGTGTTTTAAAGGGAGAGTTCATGAAGCTCTTGGATGAACCACACATCGATAGGAGACTGGATACATTGCAGCGCTCCATCAATGAGAGTTTTGCAGCACTCACTGCACGCATTGAAAGAATGGTCAATCGGCCGCCAAACAATGGATGCGAGTATGATCACTATGCAGGCCAAGATCTCCAGGAGGGAGATGATAATGAGAGACAAAACCGTGACGCCGGTGCTGCACGGCCACGACATCGTCCTCATCAGAACCGTCATGGTATGGGAGGTAACAATAATTTTCAGTATCACAATGCTCATGTTCATGATGACCCGTTTGCTAAAGTTAAATTTTCTATACCATCTTTTGCGGTACCTATGATGCTGAAACTTATCTAGATTGGGAGATGACAGATTGAACAAAAATTTAATGCCCATCTAGTTCTGAAGTGCATAGAGTCGGACAAGCTACTAGTGAATTTAAAGGTCGTGCTATCATTTGGTGGACTCATGTAGTTAATTCTTGTTTAGCACCTAATACATGGGATAAATTAAAGGAAGCTATGCGTGCTAGATTTGTTCCTCCTGCTTTTAAACATGAAATGGATAAGAAATTGCAGCGCTTAGACCAAGGTAATAAATCATCGAGAATATTATCAAGAACTACAAATAGGCTTATTGCGTTGTAATGTTGTAGAAGATGAGGAGGATAAGATTTGTCGTTTCTACGGGGTTACGGCGTGAAATTCAGGACATTGTTTATTATAAAGATTTTACTACTATCAACCGTTGTTCCACTTGCTATGCTTGCGAAAAAGAATTGCGGGGTAGGCAACAAAGGACAAGGAGCAACTTTGGAGGTACGTCTACATCGAGATCAACGCTGGACAAGCCAAGACAGCCCCACCTCCTGTTTTTCGAGCTGCTGCCCCTCTGTGAGTAGGGCGCGTTCAGCAGCACCGCCGCCACCATCGCGCACCGAGGCGAGCAAATCTACTAGTGTGCAAACACCAGCAAAGAGCTCTTCATCGGTTGCTTCCACGGGGCGTACAACGGCATTGTGTGCCACCGTTGTAAAGGATGAGCCACGTCATGAGAGATTGCCCAAGTCGGCGGCGTACATTGCGACGGAAGATGGTGGTTATGTAAGTGCTAGTGATGTTGAGGATGAATATGCTCTTGCAGCTAATCTTGCAGTTGAGAACCATGCGAAGAGGAGCATAAGCTGATTGAATCACTAACCCCATTGGTTGAGAATGAAGACAAGGAGATGGATGCACTTACATCATCTGAGGAGAGCCAAAAAAGTAAAGACCATGGTGCTATCATCGCTCACGGTATTGATTTGGTGCTACAACAAGACATAGAGCAACCTTGTGAGTATATACCTGTTGTAGAGCAATCTTTTGATATTTCTTGTGTTGATTTAAATGAACCATGTGCTGATCTAAATTCTCATAATTTTGCACATGTCGAATTAATAACACATAAAGAAGTTTTGACTAGAATTTCTCCTGCTAATTCATTGTGTTACATCATGTTGGATCTACCTATGAAATTGTCACATGCTAAGGAGAAAGTTTCTGAACTTACATGTTCGAAATTCTTGTTTAGTGCCTACACCCCTGGATATAAGTTTAATTTGATTGGAGATTATGGTGCGGAAAATCAATTTCTTGTATATCGAATATGCATAACTTGTGATCACATGGATGAATTGAAACTTGCTATTTGGAACAACAATTCTTGTATGCTGAATCATGTTCAATGTGAGAGGGAAGTAAAATTTAGTACTCATCCAATGCCTATGTGTTCATCTCTTTTTGCACCATCTAGTATGGACAATCTGAATAAAGATGATAAATTATGGCAGAACATACAAATCTCTTCACCCTGGCTAGATGAATTTACTATTGTTCAATTGAGATACGATTATATGGATGAACTTTGCTTGATTCCAAAGGTTGTAGTTTTGTCCATATATGCCACCACTACAAGTTTACAAAATCAAAGATTTGAATTGCATAAATGCTTCACTTGCATTTGCAAAATAAGTTGCAATAATTACTGTGTGAGAAATTTTGAATTGCTCATTAACATATATGATTACTCTTGGGTTAATAATACAATGAGCTTTTATGATCATTGCTGTTTTAAAACATTAATTGTGCAACAACGAAGAACTGTAAAAACGGATGACATATACATATACCATGCATACACCTTGGCTTCTTTGTTACCATATTTTCAGCTTATCAAAAGCCGAGGACGGCTTTGTTTGCAAGAAGGGGAGGATGATAAGAACATGAACCCTATGGATACAACCATATTTGCTCTACTTGTTGTTACAATTACAAGAGCTCCTACGCATCACTTAAATTATGAGGTGAGCTCGTTTCAAAGAGATTTTACTTTATTTGATAAAGAACTTATGATATTACATAATGAGAGTTTGTTGCGTTTGTTATCATACACCAAGATTTATGATCAAGATCATGCAATACGTGACACTACACATATGTTAAAACCGAGGACGGTTTTCCATCGAGAAGGAGGATGATGTGACCACGCCACCAACACGTCGACCATAGCGGCCAATATCAAGAATGAACTAAAGGTGAATTCGTTTCTTCAACTTCAACATCTTTTAAATGAGAATATGATGCTACCTAATGATGAAAATATATATATTTATAGCACCACATCACTTTGGAACCAATTAAAGCAAGGGTTCAAGTTGGACAGGTTTTGGAATCCAATTCGGCCTCCAGATCAATTCGGATTCAGCCTAACAGGCCAACTTCAAACGGCCATAACTTTTGATCCAGAAGGCTTCTCAGGGCCCGTGAGTACTCGTTGGAAAGATCTTGGAGTCTACTTTCAGATGGATCTAGTCTCACCTCGAAATTCCGTCCGAGCCGACCAGAAAATGCAAAACAAGTAGCGTCACTTTTCCAGCCCGAGTCAAAGTGGGCCTTGGGCCTTGTAATCACACTTAGACTATTTGGGCCTGCACTAATCATGGGTGTACTGTTCACGTGAACAGTACTCGTGAATAGTACCACACCCCCTTTTGTTAGATAAGTGCGGCCTCCCCCACTCCTATTTAAGGAGGTCGCACCCTTTAGTTTTCTGGGTTTTTCTTAGAGTTTATTCTGCTTAGCGGTTTACGCGCATGTTCGGTTTGAGGAACCCCAACTTGTGAACTTAAACATTATTCGCAATTTCAGATTGCATCTTTTACTCTCTTGCTTGTGTTCTCGATTCGCTTGCAGGAGATAGCCTTCTTGGCGAGGTCAATCGTGTTCGGCACGGTTGATAACCAACGAGCGATGGTGTAGTGATTGCGAGGGTTCGATCTGTTTTGGTCGGAGCCTTTGGATCATCAACGTCGAGATCTCCACAATCGACTTATCAGTACCTCTCGGAAGATCGGGCCATCGTCACATCATCAGCCCAGGTGTCCACGCGTCCTACCACGTGGTCGCCACGTCAGCCGCCACCTCAGCCTAGTCGCCACGTCGGCCACCGCCGTCTGCGTCGGCACCGCGCGCGCTGCTGTTTAGTGAGCCGAGTTCACCGTAAACCCGTTCTCCGTGCGCCGGTCCACAAGCCAGTACCTTTTCCAATTTCCCGATTTTCTTTAGATCCAATTTTCCAGAGCCCGTTCTCCTCGTCCTAGCTCCGATTGACCCGTTCTTTTCCTAAATTCATCTAAAATTGAGCTCTATCTTTTGGTTCTGGTTTTGCAGTTTTTGGAGTTTATTTGAATTTGTTTGTCTTTTAGTCTCGTTTTCTCTCGTTAGATCGCGTGTTCGTGGGAGCGGAAGTTGGATTTGAAGATCAAGAATTCCTAACGAGCAAGGCCAAGGCAAGTCGTGTCCTTTGATCATGTTGAACCCAGTTTTCAAATCTATTATGTATTACTTTGTTTTAAATTATCATGCATTGCTACTTTATTATCAAACCCTTGTATTGGTAGTTAATGACCTAATTGATTATCTCCTCCTTGATAATTTGAATACCATGATTCTATTGTCACCATAGGATGGGTAATTATTTAGTGATACAATATTAGTGTCACATGGGTTTATGCAGCTTAATTTGTAGCCATGCTTATTATTAGTACGTTGGGTCTATCATCACATGTGTAAATTAATCTTGACTTAATGATATACTTGAGCGTGGTGGTCAACCACGATTATAAAATTTGTGTGCCATGACATGGGTAGTGTCATTGGTGTTGGTTATACAAACTTGATTTTCACTTGGGCGAATGATCGTGCAGTAAAGGGGGTGCAAGTTGCACATTGGGATGTGGATGCTTCGCCTGGGTAGTCTTTAAGGACTTAACTTTGTGCGCCATTGATCTGAGCTTTACCGTGCAAACCACATGTCTAGTATGGGATAGACCTGGCATAATAATTTGTGAAGTCTCCACTTTGGTTTTACTACAAATGTTGTGTGGCGCAAGAGGGGGCAATTATCGACTAGGGGGTTACCCTACTCGACGGCGAATCCTTAGCGAGTGGGATCGGGTGGAGATGGATCATTGTAAAAGCCTTGTTGTGATTTCCTTAAGCTGAGGCTAATCACATCGTGTGGGTACAGTTGTGCAACCTCTGCAGAGTGTAAAACTATTCGAATAGCCGTGTCCTCGGTCATGGACAATGCTCGGTGATTTCACACGAGGGGTAGAGTTTTCATAAAAACCTGGTTGGGTTAAGTTGGGAAGTGAATGGTTAGTTCACGGTGTTCATTTCATGGATCTTGGTTCATGGTGGATTCCTTGGGTGAATGGTCGATTCACTTGAGGTTGGTCTCAATTCCTTTGGTTACTTATTTATTATCATTTACAAAGCTTGCTTTTCAATCTATTTATTGTATTTACTTCAAATTGTTGCTTTATGCAAAATTAACCTTTAGCCATCCATTGTTAAGCTCTGCATATTATATTGCATTCGTTTGTTACAAGCGACTTCTTGAAATACCAATGTACTCACGGCTTTATGCCCTGTTGCTCGATTGAGGAGGAGTATCGCGCAGAAGGTTCGGAAGGAGAGTACTTCAGCGTCTTCGCGGATTAGGCCGTTCTCCACTCGATGCTTTGTGGGCATGTCGATTGGTCTTTGCGCTTTCTTTTGGATTTCCGCTGCTAGTTTTGTTAAGCCCTTCGGGCTAGTCTATTGTAAGCTTGACCATAAGGTCGTACTCGATGATTATTATTAATATTTGAGTCTTTTCTTAGTAAATCGTGATATGTTCGATATTTCATCTTTGTTTATCTGTGTGCACTAGCGTGATCTGGACTAGTGCGAATACGAGGAGAGTGCGGATTTGCATATTCGGGTCTCTCTGACAACCCGACAAGGCGCTTCTTGACGCGGCGGAGATGGCGCCGTTTGCGCTCTGCGCGCCGTTGGTGCGGGTGTCCCAGAGGTGAACCGGGCGTGATGCCCATGCTGTCCGCGGAATTCTTTGAGCGGGGCTGCGTCGAATTGTAGGCCGTTGTCGACAGTGATCTCCCTGGGCATGCCGAAGCGGCATATGATGTTTTGCTAGAGAAAGCGTTGCATGGCTGCCGAGGTAATCTTGGCCAGAGCTACCGCCTCCGGCCACTTTGAGAAGTATTTCGAATCGACTTCTACGAACCGCAGGTCGCCTGGAGCCCTGGGAAGTGGTCCCACAATGTCGATGCCCCATCGTGCCAGCGGCCATACTGGGGGTATAGGGTTGAGGCTCGTCGAGGGCCTGTGAATGGCCCGCCCCATCCATTGGCAACCTTGATACCGGCGCACGAGATCTTGGGCGTCGGCGATGGCTGTTGGCCAATAAAAACCTTGCCTAAATGCCTTGCCGACTAACGATCTCCGTGCAAGATGCGAACTGCAGAGTCCCGCATGAATTTCTGCAAGGAGCTACTTTCCTTCTTCACGTGAGAGGCATCGCAGAAGCGGTGCACAGACCCCTTTTTTGTAGAGCACCCCGTCAAGCACCTGGAAAGACCTAGCGCGGTGCTCTAAACGCCAGAGCTCGATGGGGTCATCCGGCTCCGCGATGCCTGTAAAAACCGAAAATGGGCTCTCGCGATCCTCTCTGTGGGTGATATGGTGGGCGAGGGCTACGTCGTGGTTGTCTGCAGACGATGGCGCCTCCGGCGACGCCGTAAATGCCCCGGGAGTGGGAGCTGCTGGTGGTGGCCTTTGCAGGACATCGGCTTGTTCGTTGTCCACCCGAGGATGGCTTTCACCGTGACACCCAAAAATGCCTCTCCTTCGCTCTCACGGCGCGGTGCCAGCTAGCTCGGTCCTTAGCTTGGTATGACTTGTCCACATGGCCGCCACCGATCGTGAGTCGGTAAGGGCGAGGGCGCCCTCGCACCAGCTCAAGCGCCCATTTGCCGATCCGCCCTGTGGACTCCTTATTGTGCGGCATCTCGCGAGAAGCGAGGATGGCACCATTATCGGATGGGCGAAGTAGTGTCGGAGCTTTCTTGAGGCCATGACCAGCGCGTGGCGAGCTTCTCGAGCTCGTATACGTGTCTTGGCGCCACTGAAGGGCCGGAGATGAAGTACACGAGTCGTTGGAGAGTGCCTTCTTCAAGGACAGGGCGGCGCGTGGCCGCCGTCGGCGAGGCGACGAGGTAGAGCGGGGAGAGCCTGCGGTGCTGGGGCAACGAGTGGGAAGGCTTGCGAGGTGTTTCTTGAGGTCGTCGAAGGCCTGCGCAATTTTCATCCCAATGAAACCCGTCGCAACCGCGGAGGGTCTTGAAAAATGGCAAGCCCGTTCGCTACCCTAGGCAGAGCGGCTCGAGCCGCCATGCGGCGGCCGACCTCTGGACCTCCTCGTCGTCTTGGGCGGTTCCATACCGAGGATGGCGTCGACCTTGTCGGGGTTCGCTGGATGCCTCGTTCGGACACGAGGAAGCCCAAAGCTTGCCCTTTGCCGCGCGAAAACACACTTGTGCGGATTGAGCTTGATGCCGCCTTCACGAGGTTGTCGAAGGTCTCACGGAGATCCCGACCATGGAAGGCGAGCTGCTTGTTTTACTACCACGTCGTCGGCGTAGGCCTCCACGTTCCTCCCGAGTGAGTAGCTAATGCCGGTAGCGACGAGGCGGGTGAAGGTTGCACCAGCGTTCTTCAAACCGTAGGGCATCGGCGAGTAGAAGGTCCTAAGTGGCGTAATGAAGCTGGTTTTATCCTCGTCGTCCTTGGCCATGTAGATCTGATGGTAGCCGGAGTAGGCGTCCAGGAAGCTCATGAGCTCACACCCCGCAGTGGCGTCGACCAGTTGATCTATGCGCGACAAAGGGTAGTCGTCCTTTGGGCATGCCTTGTTGAGAGCGGTGAAGTCGATGCACATACGCCAGGCACCGTTGGCTTTCTTGACCAGCACCGGATTGGCGAGCCAATCCGGATGCTGAACTTCACGAATAACTCCAGCCTAGAGAAGCTTCGCTACCTTTACCTTGGCCGCTTGCTGCCGGTCCATGGACATACGGCGAAGCTTCTGCTTGACCGGCTTGACGTCGGGGCGGACCGCCAAGTTGTGTTCGATGACGGCACGGTCAACACCTTTGATGTCCTCCGGGGACCACACGAAGACATCCGTGTTACTCCAAAGAACCCGGAGTAAGTCTTGCTCCACCTCCGGGGGAGACCTTCCCCAATGGACATGAAATGCCCTTCCGCTTGGAGAGGCACCCTTTTGACCCGCCCTCGGCGGCTTAAATGTCCATCTGGAGCGGATGGCATGTCATTGGATTTGTCGGCGAGCGTGCACCTTACGGTGCAGACTCCTAGCGTCGGCCGACACACCTAGCAAGGTCTGATCGCGAAGATGGTGATGACACCCGTGGGCCGGAAGCTTCATACACAAAAGGCGTGGTGCGGGACGCCTCGAAGGAGTTGATGGCGGGTCGGCCCGATATGGCGTTGTATGAGTGCGGGATGTCCACGACATCAAAGCGATGTCCTCGCTTACGTGTTGTCGGCTGGCACAAGGAGACTCGAGGCGTACCTAACCCAAGGCCTTGGGGTTGGCGCGAAACCTTGGAGAGGGTCTCGATGCTTTCAAGCGGCTCGAGGTATTCCCATGCGATCGAGGCCTCCGCAAACAAGATGTTTGCGGAGCTTCCTCCATCGATGAGGTGCGCGACATCGCGGCTGCAATGTCGGCTGGATGACCAAGGGATCTTGATGGGGAACTCCACGCAGGCATCGGTGGCGTGAAGGTGATGTTGCAGCGGCTTCCTCAGGGTGGTTGCGCGAGGAGGTTCTCGGCGAGGCCTCGGAGATGGCGCTAATGATGCGGCGCTGGGTCCCTCCCGGGGTCCCAGCTCACGGGGGACTTCCTTGCGGCGGCTGCACGCGGACTGCTGCAGCGGTCGGCGCTTCCAGGGCCCAAACTCGGGCAGTCGGCTGTCGCAGCGCCATAAGTTCGGTGCATGCCCGCGTGAAGTGGTCGCCATAGCTATGCACCTCGCACCATCTGCCGTAGTCCAGGATTTCCTGCTCCGCACGCGGTCTCTCTTGGCAGCTTCCTCCGCGTCCTCCTCCCGGGCGCGGGGGGAGGAGAGGTTCCCAGGGAATGCCTTGTGTGACGAGGACAGGGCGAGCCTTTTGGGACCTTCACTGGTTACGCCGGGGCTTGTGCCTGCCGCTTGACGAGTTCCCGTGCGCGCCGGCGTCAACGCGTTCAGGAACGTCTCCCCCGGACGCCTGCTTATGTTTTGTTCTCGAGTCGTCCTTCGCGCTTCCTTTTTGTGACAACTCCTCCGCTTGAGCAGTGTCAGAGTCATCGCCCTTGCGTCTTCGCACATCTTCCTCTGCCCAGGCGTACTCTTCCATTTTGTCGAAAAGCTTCGCCACCGACTTGACTGGCTTCCGCACGTTGTACTCGGCAAGCGGCCCCGGGCGAAGACCCTGTATCACTGCATTGATGATGGTTGTTTCGTTGACGTCCTTGACCTGGCAGCGTACCTTAGCGAAGCACTTGTAGTAGTCCCGGAGCTTTTTCGAGGGTGTCTGCTTGACGGCGAAGAGCTGATCTGCATCAACGCGCTCGACGTAGTTTCCTTGGAAGCTGTTGTAGAGGCGGTCGCGGATCTGCTCCCAGGCGTAGATGGAGTTTGGCTTGATGGTGAAAAACCAAGAAAGCGCTACTCCCTGCAATGTGAGGGGAAGTCCCTTCGCCTTCATAGTATCGTCTCCGCCCGCTAATCTTCCGATGCGATCTCGTATATGCACACTGACTGTAACATCCCATTTTCAAGCCTTGGTGCTAATGAAAAATTCAAATGTATGTTAATGAAAATTAAAGCTTTTATTCTCGGTTGGCTATTCTTTTTGCTTCCAAATATATATGTATATGTGCATATTCTAGAAAATGCAAAAGTACATTAAAATGAAGACCTTGCTCCATCTCAGGAAGAAAATCAAGTTAATCTTATAAAATCTAACATATGAAATATACTTCAAGGATTAAAAGGATTTAGGAGGCTAGGAATGTGAAGAAAAGATATATGCATGTGTATATGTATATATACCCGTATACATATCTGCGTATGTATATATTATTAAAAAATTTCTCCCACCAACCCTAGCCATCCATTTCTTCCTCCACGCCATCTCAGCCATTCATTTTCCTTCTTCATGGTGGCAGAGCCCCTCCTCCTTCCTGACTCCAACATGGTTCCAACACCTCCTTGGCAGCTTGTCGTCATGCACCACCAACTCCGTCGGCGAGTTATTGCCATGTCAGCTCTCGTCTTCAGCGCCACTCCTCGCCATCAGCGCCGCTTGGCTGTGCACATTGCTTGCCGTCCTTCTCTTGAACGCTGCGTCGCCGTAGTCCTCCCATGTCACACCCATCCACTCGGCGTCGCTCAAGCACTGTCCCTTACGCCATGTCTCCCTCTGCAAGGTGCAGCCTCACCTTCACTCACGCCACGCTACCTTGTTCCCTGCTGTACTCATCCCCGGCCACCATAAAGGGTGCCGACCGCCTCACCGCGTACGCCCCGAAGCACGCCCAGCCGCTGTCTCCTCTGCCGTGGGCACGAACCTGGTGGAACTCGCCGCCGCGCCCCTCCGGTCGCCGCCAAGGCCCTTGGGCTTTCTCCCCTCACTCTCCATCGTCCCCTCTTCCTCCTCCCCGGCCTAATCTTCCTCTCCTCCTCTGCAGGCTGCCGCCGACCTCGTCTTGCCCGAGCACGGCGCCGGGACCCCGCCGGAGAACATTGCACCGCCCGTATCGCACGCACGGTGTCATGTAATACCTAACCCCCTTATGTAATGAACTACCGTAGGCATAATGCCTTGTGTGTTAATTGCCTCTCTTTCGTTTGGTTTTTTGTTGTGCTAATAGGGGGCTAGCAAACCCTCATATATGTATTTCCCTCTTTCTTTTAGTCTCTACAAAGGCTCTAGGTTGTTTTCGGATGGCTCCCGGAGGACTGCTGCTCATGGTAGGGGCCGAGCCCCAAGGGCCGCAGCTCGTGGAAGAGGCGAGTGCAGTGTGGTTTGAATTTAGCTTGGCCGTTAGTGTCATGGCTGGATTTGTTCCTTCAAAATCTAATTGCAAAAAAAAAGGATGTGTTGCTTATTCTCATCCCTCTTAGAAGATTCCTAAAGCTTTCTTATCCCGGATTCAAATAATAAAAGTCCAGCACTCCTCTTATAAACCCCTTTTGAAAACCTATTTTGGGCCAAAATCGCAAAGATTAAAATTGAAATCTTTTTTTTTAAAGTTGTTTTATCCTTGGAAGTCAATTATCAAATTATTTATAAAAGTTCATTTTCAGACCCCTTCTTGCAAACCTAACCTTCCGAGGAAAACTTTCTAAGATTTAACTTCCAACCAAATTATTCCAAAGGTTTGCTCTGGTTCCTCAGACCCATGTATAAATCTTGGTGGATTCATGTCAATCATGAGATAGAATCAATAGTATGAATTTCTAGTTAAGTAAGCGGACCAGTTTGAATGGTTGGGTTGGCTACATGAGTACCGATTTGATGATTGGGTTGGCTAAATTAGTGGGCCGATTTAAAATGATTGGATTGACTAAATAATTGGATTGGTTAAATAAACGGGCCAATTTAGACGATTGAATAAGTGGACCGATGGAATCTTTAGAAAATATGGAGTGTAATAACAATTGTTGATGCAGTAGCTTTAATAGACAGTATGAACCCAGTTGAATATTTACAATGGTGGGATAATAGAGTATAGTCGACTACCGGGTGGATTATTGGAAATTTTGTAGACAATAGGAGATGTGATAATAACCATTGAATTATAGATTTGATTAATAAACATTGTCTCGGTGGATGTCTATGCCAATAAAGTTGTTGGGCACAAGATTGTAGATAGTGGGATTGATCACTGGAGAAATGGATTATGAGTATCGTTAAAGATGGAGCAGTTGGAGTATTAAGAAACCAGAATATAAATGATATCGGTGGATTTAAAAGTAAAGATCTGGAATATCGCTCAAAAATAAATCTAGGATTGAGTTTATGAATTATGGTGGAAAAGGTTGGATTATAATACAAATGTTATTGGTGGATCGAAATATTGGAACCATAATACAATTGATCTTTATTAGATTTAAAATGTAAAAGATGTGAATGATACTTGGTGGATTTAAAATATAGAAATATTGAAACCATGAAGCTATCGAGTGCGGGTGGATTCAAAGGTAAAGAAATTGGAGTAATGTTTAGGTGAATAGTTGGAAGGGATTATTGACAAATGAACACAAGATTGGATTTATGATTTTATGTAGGAAAGTGAGATTCAATTGAGGAGTAGGAGACCACGATGCAGTGAATAATAACTACAAATGGTGTCTTGGAAGTGATATGACCTGTGGATTGAATAAATGATAATATTCACTGTTTGGAGTACTAGACACGATTGTGCGATAATTAATCAATGAAAGAAGATACCCTATAATCAATCGAGTATAAGCAGGATTAGCAAGGCCTTGGAATAAGAAGCCCACGAATGGAAGGGCCATGAATGTGAATTATTCTGTCAAGATTGTGATATTGGAAGAGGTTAAGATACCATTGCCAAAAAAAGGGGTATTTTAAAATTCAAGTATTTCAAAACCACTTTCAGAAAATCAGTCTTGCTAAAAAAAATTATATCAATTATATATAGTGTATCTTCGTTGCAAAGAGCCTTGATTTCAAAGGTTCTTTACGAACTTCGCCCCAGTATTTGAGGACCCAAAAACTTAATTCCTAAGGACTTGCTTTCAAAACCAAAACTTGGGAATCTACCTACTTTGCAAATTGTTGGTGATACCCAAATATTTTCAACCCTGGTATTTCAAAAAAAAAAAGAGAGAAACAAAGCGCATTAAAAAGAAAAACTGTTCTTAAATAATAATGAGGAGCATGGGTGATGAGGACATCACTTCTTCGGATACACACAACACTCCTCCACTTGACATTCAAGGACCAATCACTAGAGCTCGCGCCCGACAATTGAATTTACAGGTGAGCTCGTTCCTAACTACTTCTTTTTGTTCATTTGAGAATCGATTTCTACCTAATGATTTAATTATGATTAGGAACCATGGAGAGGACCTAGAACTACTTGGAGAAGGACTACGAGGCGCACAAGTCCAGCAAGGGCGGTCGAATCATGTTGGAGGCCCAACTCAAACCGACTTCGAATCCAATTCGGAGTCCAGGACCAGTTCGCACTAAAACGGACGCCCAGATCGCATCCGGACTTTGTTTTGGACGTTATACATATGTATGGAAAGCTGAGAAGACTACCTTTCCAATGGCTCTGGTCCCATGTCAAAATTCCTTCTGAGTCAACAGGAATCATCAAAACAAGTGGGCGTTCAGAATCTGTCAGGGTGCTGCGCCACCGTCTTTTGGGCCTTTCGGCTTTGTATCGTGTTGGAGCCCATTAGGGCGCATCCAGGGGTTTTGCACGCCCCTCACTCCTTTATATTCAGCTGTCACCCCACCATTAGGGTTTGGGTTTTGCTTAGATTAATTCTGTCTTTGAACAGTTTCGTCGTTCATCGGTTTGTGAGACCCCAACCGAGTGCTACATCAATACATCCGCAATTCAGTTGTGTTCTTCCTTGTTCTTGCTTGTGTTCTTGATTCGCAGGCGAGGATTAGCCTTCTTAGCGAGGTCAACGGGCGCGCACGGTTGATAACCTGTGGAGACGTGGTGCTGCGATTGCGGGGTTGGGCGTGTCGTTCGGAAGCGGATCGATTTGTGTCGTGCCTCCACCAAATCGAACATATCCAGAACCTGTTGGAAGATCAGGACCCCGTCCCCATCAAGTGGTAATCAGAGCTTCAGGTGTTCCTTCAGGTTCGAGAATACCCTACCTTTGTTGTTTTCGTTTCATCCTAGAGTCCAAGAAAAGCCATACAAAAAATTTTGTAGTCGTAGGTTGTTTCCTGTCCCAGATCTTGTTTAGCCTTTTGCACAATTTAATTTTAGAGTCCATAGTGTTGAGTTTGTGTCCTTAGTCGAGTTGTGTTGCTGGTTTAGATCGTGTTTTGTTTCGGGTTATCTTGCTTCCGCCACCTCTAATACAAACCCTAGCCGTCATCCATCGCGTATTCCACCCTCTGTTTTTGTTTTCCCACCCATATCCCACCCTCTGTTTGAGTCATCCTTCGCGTCTCGTGATCACACAACACCATCCCCCACCTTTCCCGAGCTTCCACCACCAATTTCCACCAATTTCCTCCACCCGATTTCGTTTCGGCCTCCACAGAAACCATAACTCGAGCCTCAACTTCAAACGGCGTAACTTTTGCATACGGACTCAAATCAGCGATTTTTTTGAAATTGGGTGAAATTTTATTTTCCCAAATTCGCCTGACACGGTGCAGTACTCGAGCTCGAAATTGATTCACCGAATTTCCAGCACATTCATTATTTTACGAGGCCACACCTTACATCAGATTGAATTGAAACTTTGTGTGGTTCCTATTTCGTGCTCTGCTTTGTGAAAAAATAACATAAAAAAACAAAAAGAAAAATTTGGCACCTAGTTTTGCTGCGAGCAAAGGCACCTAAGTTCTGTGCCTAGAAAAAGAAAAAAAGAGAAAAATCGGATGAGCACGCTTTTAGGTGACAGAGCTTCATTTGTTTTGTGCTTATGCTGAATTAAGTTTCTCATTCCACGGCCATCTTTGTTCTTGTCTTCGCTACTTTCGCCGTGATTCCTTGTTCATCATATCCTAACACCGATATAGGACACATTTAGGCCAAGCAACTAGGACCGAGTGCTTTGGACATTTATTCAGCATTACTATCTGTTATTGATTTGTGTTCCATCGATATATTTGGCCATCCAAGCTCCATATATCTACTTCGGGATAGCACGATTTTGACCCTTGCAATCGTACCCACGCTCGACATGGTTTCACGAACAGCCACCGGTTGTACCACCTCTGCTTTGGTAAGAACACTTGCAAGAGCTTGGTAAGCCACTTCCTGCGAGATTCCACGCCTTCATTTGTAGTTGATAGGATAATCCTTTTGTTTTCCCCTGTGTTTCCACTAACCATGGCGGAGAGGCGAAGCGGGTCACCGTCGATTTCAACGAGTGTGTTAGTCGCGGCCAGCTACAAGCTGCGCTCGACATACAAAATGCTTCACTCGGCGCTAGAATGGACACCATCGTCGCCGCCATTGCCAAGTTGAACACCACGAAGGCATTGGCGGGTGGAGCGGCGGTTGGCTGACCTCACGGTCGGATGGACAAATTGAGGCACGCGTCGCCACTGTCAATGATGGACATCGTCATGATGATGACACAAGATGTATGATGTAGATGGCAACATTGATCGGCGGGCGACACAAGATGCACGACTACGTCGGCGTCTTCACAAAACCGACAAGGTATGGGAGGTAATAACCAGAACCGACATGGTATGGAAGGTAATAACCAGAACCGACATGGTATGGAAGGTAATCACGAGAACCGTCATGGTAACGACGACCCTTTGCTAAAGTCAAGTTTACCATTCCATCTTTTGCTGGTCTTTATGATGCTGATATATATCTTGATTGGGAGATGACGGTGAGCAGAAATTTAATTCTCACTTGGTTCTGAACAACATAGAGTTAGACAAGCTACTAGTGAGCTTAAGGACTTTGCTATTATCCGGTGGAATGAACTAAGTAACATGCGCTACAACCTGATACATGGGAGCGGTTAAAAGAAGATATGCGTGTCGTTTTGTTCCTCCCACATATAAACTTGATTTGAGAAAAAATTGCAGCGCTTAGAACAAGGTGATCGTTCTGTTCGGGACTATTATGCTGAGCTTCAAAAGGGTATGATGCGTTGTGGGGTTGTTGAGGACACGGAGGATAAGATTTGTCGTTTCTATGGGGGTTCTGGCGTGAAATTCAGGACATTGTTGATTATAAAGAATTTACTCACATCAACCAGTTGTTCCATCTTGCTATGCTTGCGAAAAAGAATTGCGGGGCGCAAGGAATCGGCAAAGGCACGCATTGAACGTCCCTTCTACACGCGCGAACGACTACATCGGTGGACTGCCCAAGTCTTCTTCGAATTTTCGTTCTCCTCCACCACACGTGAACAAGATTGCAGCAGCGCCACCGAAGCCACCTTCAAAAATTCTTTGCGAGTTCCAGCCAAGAGTAGTTCTTCTACCGTGGCTTCAACGGGTCGCTCCTCAGACATTCAGTGCCATCGCTGCCATGGGCTTGGTCATGTGCGGAAGAATTGCCCTAGCCAACGGGCATACATCGCCACGTAAGATGGAGGCTACATCAGCACTTCAGATGTCGAGGAGGATGATGATGTTGCTGCTACCTCGGATGACAATGGCGGTGGTGATGACGACTGGTCCTTGGTGGGCGTCCACAGCGACGCTACGGAGCATCATTGTGCAGCGAGTCCTCAGCACACAAGTAGAACAAACCGACAAGCTTCAACGCCATAATTTGTTTCAGACTTTCTTCGCAATCAAGAATCGGCGTGCGTGTCATCATTGATGGAGGAAGTTGCAACAACTTGGTGAGTTCTGATTTGGTCAAGAAGCTTGGCTTGACCACGCGACCGCATCCACATCCATACCATATTCGGTGGTTAAATGATTCGGAAAAGCTAAGGTAACGCAAACATGCGAGTCCATTTTTCCATTGGTGGTTATGCTGATCATGTTGATTGTGATGTGGTTCCCATGCAAGCATGCTCTCTTTTATTGGGTCGACCTTGGGAATTTGATAATGATGCTTTACACCATGGTAGTAGTAACAAATACACTTTTATGCATAAGGTAAAGAAAGTTACTTTACTGTCTTTGACCCCAGCTGAGATTATAGAGGCCGATAGGGAGAGAGTTGCTGCTGCTAATGATGCAAAGGAACATGATAAATCTGAGAAACAGCAAGTAATCCATTGAAAAATTCTGTTATGCTTGCCACAAAATCAGACCTTGCTGAAATTGATGATGTTAATGATACATGCTATGCTTTTGTGTGCAAAGATGCTTTATTTTCCCTTGATAATATGCCTTGCACTTTGCCTTCTCCTGTCACTAACCTTTTGCAGGAGTTTAGAGATGTTTTCCCTAATGAGATACCTCCAGGACTTCCACCCATTAGAGGGATTGAACACCAGATTGACTTAATCCCTGGAGCGAGTTTGCCAAACCGTGCGGCATACAGGACCAATCCCGAAGAGACTAAGGAGATTCAGCGACAAGTCCAAGACCTTTTGGACCGTGGGTACGTACGTGAGAGCCTTAGTCCTTGTGTTGTTCCTGTTCTTTTGGTTCCCAAAAAAGATGGTTCTTGGCGTATGTGTGTAGATTGTAGAGCCATTAACAACATTACTATAAGGTATCGTCATCCTATTCCTAGGCTAGACGACATGCTTGATGAGTTGTGTGGTGCTATAATTTTCACAAAGATTGACTTGCGTAGTGGATACCACCAAATAAGAATGAAACTTGGCGATGAATGGAAAACTGCTTTTAAAACTAAGTTCGGCTTGTATGAGTGGTTAGTCATGCCTTTTGGTTTAACTAATGCACCTAGCACTTTCATGAGATTAATGCACGAGGTTTTACGTCCTTTCATTGGCAAATTTGTGGTTGTTTACTTTGATGATATCTTGATTTATAGCAAGTACATGGATGAACATTTGAATCACTTACGTGCTGTTTTTAATGCTTTGAAAGATGCACGTTTGTTTGGTAACCTTGACAAGTGCACCTTTTGCACGGATCGGGTCTCTTTTCTTGGCTATGTTGTGACTCCACAGGGAGTTGAGGTTGATAGAGCCAAGGTGGAGGCGATATGGAGTTGGCCCACGCCCACGACGGTCTCCCAAGTGCGGAGTTTTCTTGTCCTTGCAGGATTTTATCGCCGCTTTGTCAAGGAATTCAGCACCATTGCGACACCATTGATTGAGTTGACAAAGAAGGGCGTCGTGTTCCATTGGTAGCCATCACAAGAGGAGTCCTTTAATCTTTTGAAGGACAAGCTTACACACGCACCATTGCTCCAACTTCCGAATTTTGGTAAGACTTTTGAGCTGGAATGTGATGCTAGCGGAATTGGTATTGGTGGTGTTCTGATGCAAGAAGACAAACCTGTTGCCTACTTTAGTGAAAAATTGAATGGTCCTGCTCTTAATTATTCCACGTATGATAAAGAATTGTATGCTCTTGTTCGTTCTTTAGAGACGTGGCAACACTATTTATGGCCTAAAGAATTTGTCATTCATTCCGATCATGAATCACTTAAGCATATTCGTAGTCAAACCAATTTGAATCGTAGACATGCTAAGTGGGTTGAATTTATTGAATCTTTTCCTTATGTCATTAAACACAAGAAAGGGAAGGATAATGTGATTGCTGATGCTTTGTCTCAACGCTATACCATGTTGTCTCAACTTGATTGTCGCCTTTTTGGTCTTGAACCTATTAAAGCACAATATGCTTTTGATGCTGATTTTAAGGATGTGTTGCTGCATTGTAAAGAGGGACAAGCATGGAATAAATTCGTAATCAATGATGGATTTTTGTTTAGAGCTAACCGCCTATGCATTCCAGTTGGATCCGTTCGTCTTTTGTTGTTGCGGGGCGCATGGAGGCGGTTTGATGGGACATTTTGGTGCTAAGAAGACGGAGGACGTTCAGCCACACACTTCTTTTGGCCAAAGATGAGGCGTGATGTTGAGCGGTTTGTGGCTCGCTGCACTACATGTCAAAAAGCTAAGTCTCGCTTGAATCCACATGGTTTATATATGCCTCTTCCTGTTCCTTCTATTCCATGGGCAGATATTTCTATGGACTTTGTTTTAGGATTGCCTAGGACTAAGAGGGGGAGGGATAGCATTTTTGTTGTTGTGGATCGCTTTTCTAAGATGGCTCACTTTATACCATGTCATAAAACCGATGATGCCGTTCATATTGCTGACCTCTTTTTCAAAGAGATAGTTCGTTTGCATGATATGCCTTCTACTATTGTTTCAGATCGTGATGCTAAGTTCTTGAGTCACTTTTGGCGTACTCTATGGAACAAGTTGGGTACAAAGTTGTTGTTCTCTACAACATGTCACCCACAAACTGATGGCCAAACCGAGGTGGTGAACCGCACATTGTCTACCATGTTGAGAGCTGTTTTAAAGAATAATTTGAAGCTGTGGGAAGAGTGTTTGCCACATGTTGAGTCGCATATAACCGAGCGGAACACTCCACTACCAAGGTAAGTCCTTTTCAGGTAGTGTATGGATTCAATCCCGTGCCCTATTGATATTTTACCTTTGCCTACTAGTGAGAGAGTTCATAATGATGCTAAGGAGCGTGCTGATTTCATTGTCAAAATGCATGAGACTACTAAGGCAAACATTGAAAAGATGAATGAAAATATAGGATTCTGGTAGTAAAGGTAGAAATGAAGTTAAACTTGAACCGGGTGATTTTGTTTGGTTGCACTTGAGAAAGGATAGATTTCCTGAGTTACGAAAGTCAAAATTGATGCCTAGAGCTGCTGGTCCTTTTAAGATAATTGAGAAGATAAATGATAATGCATATAAACTTGAGTTGCCTCCCGAGTTTGGGGTTAGGCCCACCTTTAACATTTCAGATTTGAAGCCATACTTGGGAGAAGAAGATGAGGCTGAGTTGAGGGCAACTCCGCTTCAAGAGGGGGAGGATGATGAGGACATCACTTCTTCGGATACACACAACACTCCTCCACTTGACATTCAGGACCAATCACTAGAGCTTGCGCCCAACAATTGAATTTACAGGTGAGCTCGTTCCTAAGTACTTCTTTTTGTTCATTTGAGAATCGATTGCTACCTAATGATTTAATTATGATTAGGAACCATGGAGAGGACCTAGAAGTACTTGGAGAAGGACTACGAGGCGCACAAGTCCAGCAAGGGCGGTCGAATCATGTTGGAGGCCCAACTCAAACCGACTTCGAATCCAATTCGGAGTCCAGGACCAGTTCGCACTAAAACGGACGCCCAGATCGCATCCGGATTCCGTTTTGGACGTTCTACATATGTATGGAAAGCTGAGAAGACTACCTTTCCAATGGATCTGGTCCCATGTCAAAATTCCTTCTAAGTCAACAGGAATCGTCAAAACAAGTGGGCATTCAGAATCTGTCAGGGTGCTGCGCCACCGTCTTTTGGGCCTTTCAGCTTTGTATCGTGTTGGAGCCCATTAGGGCGCATCCAGGGGTTTTGCACGCCCCTCACTCCTTTATATTTAGCCGTCACCCCACCATTAGAGTTTGGGTTTTGCTTAGATTAATTCTGTCTTTGAACAGTTTCGCCGTTCATCGGTTTGTGAGACCCCAACTTCGAGTGCTACATCAATACATCCGCAATTCAGTTGTGTTCTTCCTTGTTCTTGCTTGTGTTCTTCGATTCGCAGGTGAGGATTAGCCTTCTTGGTGAGGTCAACCGGGCAGCGCACGGTTGATAACCTGAGGAGACGTGGTGCTGCGATTGCGGGGTTCGGAACGTGTCGTTCGAAGCCGGATCGATTTGTGTCGCGCCTCCACCAAATCGAACATATCCGAACCTGTTGGAAGATCGGGACCCCGTCCCCATCAATGGGCTTCACCGCCAAAGCACTTCTTGATGCTTTCCTTCCTCTACTTCTATCTGCAGAAAGGAAAATTTGATTTTCCTTTTCCTCCCCTACTTCAAAGGTTAAGCTCAAGACATCAAGGATGCTCATGAAGATTTTGTGGCCTCGCTCAGCAAGCCTAGTGTTCGAACCTGCGCCCTTTAGTGTGTGTCTCCGCATAGGCGTTGCTTGGTCAAAAGATTTTATTCGGCCCTGTGCACTGCCTTCTTGCTCTCGGGCACTGTATGTCGCAGTCACAGGAAAAGCTTACCTTCAAAACCTTGGTTTTTCTTTGGGGTTTGTGTGCCGCCCTAGTTTCCTGTGTGTGCTCTTTTTGGGGTGGGTTAGAGTATCTCCTCCCCGTGTTCTACCCCGTATCTCATACTATTTCCCCCTCACCTTATTGCTGAAAACCTCGTCAGATCTGCAAGCGAGACATGACAAATAGCTCAGTCAAGACAATCAAGACTCAAGTCCCCCTCTCACTATAAACTCACTAATCAAGACACTTTCAATGGCCAAGGACATGGCTAGAAGCAAGAAGCAAGAACAAGTAGTTCCTACTCGCTTGGGTCCCTATCACTCGTACAAGTATTCACTCAAATCCACTCCAGCATAAAGGAAAGGCAGCAACCAACGTTGAAGAACAGCAACCCCCAGAAAATGTCAACCGATGAAGGGAAGCCAGCTGAAATAAACCTAGAAGAACACGGTTTCTGCGGTGTGGCGTTGACCCACTTTTGTATGGATATCCTCTCTTCAGGTGACTCCAAGGAAAGGGCGAAGTGTCAAGCAAAACCCTGGAACCCGTTGCTAGCCAGCTTGCCCCACCTCCTTCTTTCTACTCTACCCGAATCTCGGGGACGAGATTCCTTTTAAGAGGGGTAGGATCTGTAACATCCCATTTTCAAGCCTTGGTGCTAATGAAAAATTCAAATGTACGTTAATGAAAATTAAAAGCTTTTATTCTCAGTTGGCTATTCTTTTTTGCTTCCAAATATATATGTATATGTGCATATTCTAGAAAATGCAAAAGTACATTAAAATGAAGACCTTGCTCCATCTCCGGGAAGAAAATCAAGTTAATCTTATAAAATCTAACATATGAAATATACTTCAAGGATTAAAAGGATTTAGGAGGCTAGGAATGTGAAGAAAAGATATATGCATGTGTATATGTATATATACCCGTATACATATACGCGTATGTATATATTATTAAAAGGAATTTCTCCCCAGCCAACCCTGGCCATCCATTTCTTCCTCCATGCCATCTCAGCCATTCATTTTCCTTCTTCATGGTGGCAGAGCCCCCTCCTCCTTCCCGACTCAACATGGTTCCAGCACCTCCTTGGCGCTTGTCGTCATGCACCACCAACTCCGTCGGCGAGTTATTGCGATGTCGGCTCGTCTTCAGCGCCACTCCTCGCCATCGGCGCCGCTGGCGTGCGTTGCTTGCCGTCCTTCTCTTGAACGCTGCGTCGCCGTAGTCCTCCCGTGTCACACCCATCCACTCGCATCGCTCAAGCACCGCCCCTTACGCCATGTCTCCTCTCGCAAGGTGCAGCCTCACCTTCACTCACGCCACGCTACCTTGTTCCTGCTATACCCATCCCGGCCAACATAAAGGGTGCCGACCGCCTCACCGCGTCGCCCGGCACGCCCGGCATTGCTCTCTCTGCCAGTGAGCACGAACTGGTGGAACTCGCCGCCGCGCTCCTCCGGTCGCCGCCAAGGCCCTTGGGCTTTCTCCCCTCACTCTCCATCGTCCCCTCTTACTCCTCCCCAGCCTAATCTTCCTCTCCTCCTCTGCAGGCTGCCGCCGACCTCGTCTTGCCCGAGCACGACGCCGGGACCCCGCCGGAGAACCGCTGCACCGCCGTATGCTGTGCACGGCTGTCATGTAATACCTAACCCCCCTTATGTAATGAACTACCGTAGGCATAATGCCTTGTGTGTTAATTGCCTCTCTTTCGTTTGGTTTTCTGTTGTGCTAATAGGGGCCTAGCAAACCCTCATATATGTATTTCCCTCTTTCTTTTAGTCTCTACAAAGGCTCTAGGTTGTTTTCCAGATGGCTCCCAGGAGGACTGCTGCTCATGGTAGGGGCCGAGCCCCAAGGGCCGCAGCTCGTGGAAGAGGCCAGGGTAGAGGCTGTGGTTTGAATTTAGCTTGGCTGTTCGTGTCATGACTGGATTTGTTCCTTCAAAATCTAATTGCAAAAAAAAGGATGTGTTGCTTATTCTCATCCCTCTTAGAAGATTCCCTAAAGCTTTCTTATCCCGGATTCAAATAATAAAAGTCCAACACTCCTCTTATAAACCCCTTTCGAAAACCTATTTTGGGCCAAAATCGCAAAGATTAAAATTGAAATCTATTTTTTTTAAAGTTGTTTTATCCTTGGAAGTCAATTATCAAATTATTTATAAAAGTTCATTTTCAGACCCCTTCTTGCAAACCTAACCTTCCGAGGAAAACTTTCTAAGATTTAACTTCCAACCAAATTATTCCAAAGGTTTGCTCTGGTTCCTCAGACCCATGTATAAATCTTGGTGGATTCATGTCAATCATGAGATAGAATCAATAGTATGAATTTCTAGTTAAGTAAGCGGACCAGTTTGAATGGTTGGGTTGGCTACATGAGTACCGATTTGATGATTGGGTTGGCTAAATTAGTGGGCCGATTTAAAATGATTGGATTGACTAAATAATTGGATTGGTTAAATAAACGGGCCAATTTAGATGATTGAATAAGTGGACCGATGGAATCTTTAGAGAAATATGGAGTGTAATAACAATTGTTGGTCTGTAGCTTTAATAGACAGTATGAACCCAGTTGAATATTTACAATGGTGGGATAATAGAGTATAGTCGACTACCGGGTGGATTATTGGAAATTTTGTAGACAATAGGAGATGTGATAATAACCATTGAATTATAGATTTGATTAATAAACATTGTCTCGGTGGATGTCTATGCCAATAAAGTTGTTGGGCACAAGATTGTAGATAGTGGGATTGATCACTGGAGAAATGGATTATGAGTATGCGTTAAAGATGGAACAGATTGGAGTATTAAGAAACCAGAATATAAATGATATCAGTGGATTTAAAAGTAAAGATGCTGGAATATCGCTCAAAAATAAATCTAGGATTGAGTTTATGAATTATGGTGGAAAAGGTTGGATTATAATACAAATGTTATTGGTGGATCGAAATATTGGAACCATAATACAATTGATCTTTGTTAGATTTAAAATGTAAAAGATGTGAATGGTACTGGTGGATTTAAAATATAGAAATATTGAAACCATGAAGCTATCGAGTACGGGTGGATTCAAAGGTAAAGAAATTGGAGTAATGTTTAGGTGAATAGTTGGAAGGGATTATTGACAAATGAACACAAGACTAGATTTATGATTTTATGTAGGAAAGTGAGATTCAATTGAGGAGTAGGAGACCCTGATCTGGTGAATAATAACTACGAATGGTGTCTTGGAAGTGATATGACCTGTGGATTGAATAAATCATAATATTCACTGTTTGGAGTACTAGACACCAGTTGTGCAGTAATTAATCAATGAAAGAAGATACCCTATAATCAATCGAGTATAAGCAGGATTCGCAAGGCCTTGGAATAAGAAGCCCACGAATGGAAGGGCCATGAATGTGAATTATTCTGTCAAGATTGTGATATTGGAAGAGGTTAAGATACCATTGCCAAAAAAAGGGGTATTTTAAAATTGAAGTATTTCAAAACCACTTTCAGAAAATCAGTCTTGCTAAAAAAATTATATCAATTATATATAGTGTATCTTCGTTGCAAAGAGCCTTGATTTCAAAGGTTCTTTACGAACTTCGCCCCAGTATTTGAGGACCCAAAAACTTAATTCCTAAGGACTTGCTTTCAAAATCAAAACTTGGGAATCTACCTACTTTGCATATTGTTGGTGATACCCAAATATTTTCAACCCTGGTATTTCAAAAAAAAAAGAAAGAAAGCACATTAAAAAGAAAAACTGTTCTTAAATAATAATGAGCATGGGCTTCACCGCCAAAGCACTTCTTGATGCTTTCCTTCCTCTACTTCTATCTGCAGAAAGGAAAATTTGATTTTCCTTTTCCTCCCCTACTTGAAGGTTAAGCTCAAGACATCAAGGATGCTCATGAAGATTTTGTGGCCTCGCCAGCAAGCCTAGTTTTGAAACCTGCGCCCTTTTGTGTGTGTCTCGCGCATAGGCGTTGCTTGGTCAAAAGATTTTATTCGCCCTGCACCTGCCTTCTTGCTCTCGGGCACTGTATTTCGTAGTCACAGGAAAAGCTTGCCTTCAAAACCTTGGTTTTTCTGTGGGGTTTGTGTGCCGCCCTAGTTTCCTGTGTGTGCTCTTTTTGGGGTGGGTTAGAGTATCTCCTCCCCGTGTTCTACCCCGTATCTCATACTATTTCCCCTCACCTTATTGCTAAAAACCTCGTCCAGTTTGCAAGCGAGACATGACAAATAGCTCAGTCAAGACAATCAAGACTCAAGTCCCCCTCTCACTATAAACTCACTAATCAAGACACTGTCAATGGCCAAGGACATGGCTAGAAGCAAGAAGCAAGAACCAGTAGTTCCTACTCGCTTGGGTCCCTATCACTCGTACAAGTATTCACTCAAATCCACTCCAGCATAAAGGAAAGGCAGCAACCAGCGTTGAAGAACAGCAACCCCCAGAAAATGTCAACCGATGAAGGGAAGCCAGCTGAAATAAACCTAGAAGAACACGGTTTCTGCGGTGTGGCGTTGACCCACTTTTGTATGGATATCCTCTCTTCAGGTGACTCCAAGGAAAGGGCGAAGTGTCAAGCAAAACCCTGGAACCCGTTGCTAGCCAGCTTGCCCCACCTCCTTCTTTCTACTCTACCCGAATCTCGGGGACGAGATTCCTTTTAAGGGGGGTAGGATCTGTAACATCCCATTTTCAAGCCTTGGTGCTAATGAAAAATTCAAATGTATGTTAATGAAAATTAAAAGCTTTTATTCTCAGTTGGCTATTCTTTTTGCTTCCAAATATATATGTATATGTGCATATTCTAGAAAATGCAAAAGTACATTCAAATGAAGACCTTGCTCCATCTCCGGGAAGAAAACCAAGTTAATCTTATAAAATCTAACATATGAAATATACTTCAAGGATTAAAAGGATTTAGGAGGCTAGGAATGTGAAGAAAAGATATATGCATGTGTATATGTATATATACCCGTATACATATACGCGTATGTATATATTATTAAAAGGAATTTCTCCCCAGCCAACCCTAGCCATCCATTTCTTCCTCCATGCCATCTCAGCCATTCATTTTCCTTCTTCATGGTGGCAGAGCCCCCTCCTCCTTCCTGACTCCAACATGGTTCCAGCACCTCCTTGGCAGCTTGTCGTCATGCACCACCAACTCCGTCGGCGAGTTATTGCAATGTCAGCTCTCGTCTTCAGCGCCACTCCTCGCCATCAGCACCGCTTGGCCGTGCACGTTGCTTGCCGTCCTTCTCTTGAACGCTGCGTCGCCGTAGTCCTCCCAGGTCACACCCATCCACTCGGCGTCGCTCAAGCACTGTCCCTTACGCCATGTCTCCCTCTGCAAGGTGCAGCCTCACCTTCACTCACGCCACGCTACCTTGTTCCCTGCTGTACCCATCCCCGGCCACCATAAAGGGTGCCGACCGCCTCACCGCGTACGCCCCGAAGCACGCCCAGCCGCTGTCTCCTCTGCCGTGGGCACGAACCTGGTGGAACTCGCCGCCGCACCCCTCCGGTCGCCGCCAAGGCCCTTGGGCTTTCTCCCCTCACTCTCCATCGTCCCCTCTTCCTCCTCCCCGGCCTAATCTTCCTCTCCTCCTCTGCAGGCCGCCGCCGACCTCGTCTTGCCCGTGCACGGCGCCGGGACCCCGCCGGAGAACCGCTGCACCGCCGGCCAATTCCTTGCGCCTGGAGCACCACCGGACCACCCCAAGCCTGACCCTCACCTCGCCGGACCCCGCCTCCTTCCCAGGCAGCCGCCACCGGGGTCCTCCTCGCCACCGAGCACGTCTCCGCCGCCAGCCCGCCCTACGCCCTCTCGGCTTCGGCTAACCTTCCAGGTGAGCTCGTGGACACCCGTAGACGCTTCCACGACGAGCAATCGGACTCTAACCGCCCGAGTCGCCGCCGCCTTTTTCCCTGCCTCCGCCGCCGCACTGGCCGCCGTGGGCCGCCTTCCCGCCGAGCCCGACCAGTAGACTCCTACCTGAGGTGAGCGTCTGGACGGGTGGCCTGCTCGCCGACACCGCCGCCCCCGTGCCCCACCGCCACCGGCCGGCTCGCCTCCTCCTGCGGACTGCGGTCGTGAGGAACCGGGGCAGATGAGAGCTAAGACGTTAGCTCATTAAAAGTGCTGCCCAAATTCCCTACCTGATTTGTCCTAAGCAGGCAATTAAAGCAAGTTTTAACCCTGTTATTTAAAGCCCACCGTCATGCAGCATCTCTGTCTTTATTATTTTATTTTTCGGATTTTCCAGGAAATAGAACTTTAAGATGCTATAACTTTTCAACCGTAACTCCGAACTTAACGAAACCAACTTCTAAATTCTTCTAAAATCAAGACCTGTTTAATGATTCTGGTTTGGTTCAATTTCGAGTTCATTTGAGTTGTTTTATTTTATTTGCTTCTTATTCGGCTCTTGTTTTCTCGTGTTGCTTTTTTCCGGTTTCTCCCGTCCGAGTAGAGTTTCACGACACGAACGAGACCCCGCTTGAAGCAGTGCAAGACCCCCAAGCCTTCGATCCAGGCGAGTCAATACTTTGATCATTTTGCGCCTACATTTTATGAAAAACTATGTTCGTTTAAACTATGAAAACTGCATGCGTTATTTTATGTGCTAAAAATATGTAAGTCTTAAGGTAGATAACAACCTTATGTCCACCTAATAATATAGAACACCACAAGTACATTTGAATTCCCATGATCATTTGTCGCCCTAGATGTAAACACTAGTATGGTAGTTATATGACTTATTATTGCCATGCTAAATTTTATCAAGTCCAGGGTTCTAGTAACCCTGTTAATCCCTCTTTAATCATGAACACTAGATTTGAGATAGTCATGGGATGTACATGGCTGAACAAATATGTTGATTTGTGTTATGCTTCTCAAAACCCTAAAATCTGCTGAACCTGTTTGGGGGGTGGAAAGAACGGTGGGTGTGGATGTAACACAGGGGATTGTAGAATGAACCGCCCGAACAATTTAAGGACTTAATCCTGTGTGGACCCTCCGTGTATAACAGTACAACCACAAGCTGGCATATTGTAGGCTTGGCTAAATAATTTACTGAACTCTCTATTCATTTCACGGAGAACGTGTGTAGGTGGGTAATGAAAGCCCCACTTGGAATGGGACACCGGATGTAGGTGACGTCGCCTAGGATAGCGTATGTGGAGAGTGGAGTCCGACTGCGCTAACCTATGGTGGACATCCCGCACAACCTATGGACGTAACCCCATAGGAGTGAAATGCTAGAGTGTGAGGTATTGTAAAGGCCTCGTGATATTCTCTCGATCTGTATGTCAAAGGAATCATGTAGAACCATCGGGACGATTATCTCTTGTGGGTAAAGATGTACAGTCTCTGCAGAGTACTACACAAACTATTCGAATAGCCGTGCCCACGGTCAAGGGCAGACATGGAGATCTTCCTCGAGTTAGTTCTATTTAAAAACTAATGTGGGTGGAGAGAAAACTGTCAGGCGGATGTAACCTGACTTGGTAATTTGTACTGGAGGGATGTACTCCAGTGTTTGAATTTAAGGTGGATGTAACCTGCTATGCAAAAATGTTAGTAATTGGTGGATGTAACCATAAAGTATGGTGGATGTAACCATAAAATTTTGGAAATGGAAACTACCCCGTTTATAAAAATTATTGCACTTTCAGTATTTAAATCGTAAGTTCTTGAAAAATGCTAGGTCATAGGAATTTTAATTATGGTAATTTCAAATGTCGCTTTATGCAAATAAAAGAACCCGAGCCACCCTTGAATATCCTTGCATCTATACTTATATGCATTCTGTGTTGGCTCATGAGCACGGTTGTTTGTGCTCAATCTCGCTCTTAACCCCCTTTCGTAAGATGTGAATCAAGAGCACTACGCTACCATGAGGATCGGGATGCGAAGGAAATGAAGATGGTGGTTATTAGAATAGGCTTGTAGTCTTGCCTCTCGCCTCGATAAAGTTGACCGAGCTAGTTTTGGCGGGTGCCGTTGTTATTAGCCGTGTCCTGGTTAATAGCGTTGGTACTCGGTCATCCCGCTTGCTTGCCTGTGGTGAGTTGTGCCCCTACGCTATGTACGCCGCTCGCTTTTATGTATTGTAAGACATTTGGCTTTGTGGCTCTATTGTAACCCTGGCCCGACGTGGTCTATTTGAACTCGTATTGTAATGTATGAATTTATCGTGTATGAAATGATGCAGCGATGTATCTGTGAGCATTATCTACTGATCCAGGGAATAATGCAAGGTTATCACAGAGGATTCCAGGTTAGTAAACTTGGGGTCCGACACGAATTCCCGACGGTCAGTGTCGCCTTTGTACGGCCCGATGGCATTAGGGAACTCGAAGTCCTCCGGCCACGTCGCCTGCTGCAAACCTGCCGAAAGCGGAGACTCCGGGTCCACGCGTCGCAGCGGGACGCGGCTGGATGTGGGAACATCGCGGCTATCCACCCTCTCCGGCCCGGGCTCCGATACAACCACCGGGGGGTTTGCCGCCCGAGCCTCTTGCATATCTGCGGCCCCACGGAGATTCGCCAACTCGTCGGAGCGTGCCGAGGGTCGCCGCAGGCGCCGTCCCCGTGGACGTGGCGTGGCCGCCGGTGCAGCCCACACTCTGGTCTAACACGGCAAGATATATATATATATATATATATATATATATATATATATATATATATATATATATATATATATATATATATATATATATATAGTATAAATAATGAGGGCACCATGGTGCTCAGCTCCATGAGTGAGACTTTCCATCTTTGAGTGAGATTTTTCATCCATGATTAAGACTTTCCATCCATGTTAATAACTTCCTTTCCATACTATTGTACTAGCACGCATCTAAAAGCAACCAAAGGCGAGAGAGGCTTGGTGCCCAGGCACCATGGTGCCCCATTTCAGCGTCCTATATATATATATATATATACACACACACACACACACACACACACACACACACACACACTCAATCCAGTCACAATAGTATCGTTTTAGGCATTGACACTGATGTGATTAAGTAATTCATATTACTTAATTATTGTCAATTATAGCCGTCGAACAAGGCTTAGTCAAACAGCTTTCATAAGTACTTTCGATCGAGAGAGTATACTTGGACCACCTTGGGTATCGACCACCCCTCCGGTCGGAGATTTTTATAATCAGACACGTGAGCACAAACCTTCGACTAGGGGTCGAGTCTATCATAATTAACTACATGCAATTAATGAGAGAAACGTACGCCCTTACACCACTCATATAACCGCACATCTTTCTCATTGGTCTCAGAAGAACTTCTCACTGACAAGAACCACTCCTCTAGTACGGTTAGCTGGTTCCAATGAGGTGTCTCTTTGATGTTATTTAAAGAAGAAATCAAACGACAGAAAGGAGGGAGAGAGATCGCAAGGCATTGAACATTTTTAATCTTAGATATATTATTGTGATTGAAAACAAGAACACAGAAGTAGGGTTGTTATTCTTTTAGGTGAAGGTTTGAACCTTTCTAAACCCTTGTGTCCTCCGTGTGATCCACAGTATTGAGTTTCTCGTACTTATTTCGTAAGATCGACAGTATTCTATCGACAGACAAGGTCTCTAAAACATATTTTTAACAATTGATTTCAATTATAATATATTTATAAAATATAATAAAATTATAATCTTGCAAGTACTTTTGAAGAAAAATCCACGTACATTTATCATACTCATGTGTCCAATCTCATAGAGATATTGATAACCAAATTAAGTTTATATAGCTTGACTGCACATCTCTCGCCCAAAATGTCGCTCTTTCGTGATAGAGGAGTATCGATAGCTAGCGGCTCCTCACGTCAAATATGCTATGTACGTACGCTCGGAAGCTATGTATACATCACAACTAATAACGCCAGTGGGTCGACGGGTTCGCTCACATGTCGTGGTCACAAAGACATACTAATGTGCAGCCATACAAAAGGGCAACATCTGTCCTCCTCCCGGTCCCACCACTGAAGCCCGCCTTGCATATTATTTCTTCTCCAGCGTGCGCTTTTTCCCACGTCTGCTTCTTCCCGCGGCTGTCTTCTTCCCGCGCTGTGCTATTCTCTTGGCGTCCTCTTGCGCTGCCGTCGTCTTCTTGCGCCGCCATCTTTTCTTCTGCTCCGAGCATCTCTGCGCTGCGCCGTCTTCTTCTTCTCTGGACTTCTGCTGTTTGAAAGACATAAGTTAAACAAGAAAATATGGCATCTTGTTGCACATGAAGTGAAAAAATGGCGAAAGTTCAAACTAACCTTTGTGTTCAGCAGTGCGTAATCATGTTAAACAACAAAAATTGATTCTGCACTAGCTAGATTTGCAGCTCAAACTTTCTGGACCATGATCCATTTCTTTGCCTTTTCTTCATGCAAACATTCCATAAATCAATAGCAGCAATTAGCAGCACAACAATTAGCAAGAGCACAAGATTTTAGCAAAGAGTACAAAGATAAAGCATCAATAGCAGCAGCACAAAGATAAAGCATCAATAGCAGCAATCCACGAGATAAAGCATCAATAGCAAATGCACAACATACCACAAACATGCATTTTCTTTACCTTTTCCTTTTCTTTACCTTTTCCATCTGCACAACATACCATAAAGCATCAATAGCACCTGCACAACATACCATAAAGCATCAATAGCAGCTGCACAAAATCATATGAAAAAACAAATCAGGCTCTTTTGCATTGACAATCTTTTCCTTCCATTTCTTTGTTATGTAGATAATGAGACAGGAGAGGCAGATGTAAGCACAAATGATTGTTATGGGAAAAAATTACAGCCAGTGATCGGAATGGAATTTGATAGAGACGATATCGCATATGAGTTCTACAATAGGTATGCAGGAAATGTTGGTTTTAGTGTTCGAAAATTTTGGCACGATAGATCTTCAACAAGTGTGATTCGAACAAGAAAATTTGTATGCTCAAGGGAAGGATTCAATAAGAAAAATCCTTTGGTTTCATGCCAGCGGAAGCGAGCTGATGCAAGAGTTGGTTGTATGGCTGAAATGACTATCAAAATCAGTCCTAATGGAAAATATATTGTAAGTAGCTTTGAAGGTAGACATAATCATGAACTTGTAACTCCAAGCAAGGCTCATATGTTGCGATCTCAGAGACGAATGACAGCAGCACAAAAAGCTCAAATTGACATCTTGAATGATTCAGGTGTTAGACCAAAATCTGGCCATGAGGTGATGAGTAGAGAAGCAGGGGGTCGACAAAGTCTTACCTTTACTCGAAAAGATTATAAAAACTATCTCCGATCAAAGCGCATGAAAGCAATCCAAGAAGGAGATACAGGTGCCATACTTCAATACCTACAAGACAAGCAAATGGAAAATCCTTCCTTCTTTTATGCAATTCAAGTAGATGAAGATGAGATGATGACAAATATATTTTGGGCAGATCCAAGATCAGTATTGGATTTTGACTACTTTGGTGATGTTATATGCTTTGACACAACATACAGGACAAATAGTTATGGTAGACCATTTGCTATTTTTGTTGGCGTCAACCATCACAAGCAAACAGCTTGTTTTGGAGCAGCATTATTATGCGATGAAACAACAACTACATTTGAATGGTTGTTTGAGACTTTCAAAAGAGCAATGTCGAGCAAGGAACCAAGACAATATTGACAGATCAATGTGCTGCCATTATCAATGCCATTGGGACAATTTTTCCTAATTCAACTCACCGCCTATGTGTTTGGCACATGTATCAAAATGCTGCGACACATTTGAGCCACATTTTTCAAGGCTCTAAAACATTTCAAAAGATTTTAGTAAGTGTGTTTTTGATTTTGAAGAAGTTGATGAATTCATATTAGCGTGGAATGACATGATAGAAATACAATTTGAAAGAGAATGAGTGGTTACGTAGATTATTTGAGAACAAGGAGAAGTGGGCTTTGGTTTATGGTCGGCAAACATTCTGTGCAGATATGAAATCCACACAAAGAAGTGAGAGCCTAAATGCACTACTAAAAAGGTACTTGCATATTCGGGTTGATCTATTAGATTTCTTTAAACATTTTGAGAGAGCAGTGGATGATAGAAGGCATTGTGAACTAGAGAGTGACTTCTATGCAAGCCAAACATCTCCAAGAGTGCCACAAGTGCGGATGTTGACTCAGGCATCAAAAGTATATACACCTGCAATGTTTGAGCTATTTAGAGAAGAATTTGACATGGTGATGGGATGTTGTTTGTACAGTAATGGTCACATTGCTTCCAATTTCAAGGTTATTGATTCCACTAAGCGTGGAGAGCATGCTTTCTTGGTGAAGTTCGATCCTAATGGATCAAAAGTTTCATGCTCATGCAAAAAGTTCGAATTTGTTGGGATATTATGCCGTCATGCATTGAAGGTGTTGGACCATAACAACATCAAGGAATTGCCGCAGGAGGATATATTGAAAAGATGGACAAGACATGCAAAGATTGGATTGTCACATGCTAACCAAAAGTGTGCTACTGATGAGGAACGTAGAATTGCGCTAGCTAGACGGTATGGATCATTATGTCGTGCTTATAACAACATTTTGAGCAAAGCTGCAGAAAATGAAGAGGTCTACAGACTACTAGAAAGGACTTCACTGGAATTGATGGATCAAGTTGACAAAATCATACATGAAAACCACTCAGAAGATATGGCAGCAACTCAAAAATCAGTAGACAAACAGCCTGTTGTATGCAACAAGGAAAATGTAATGCAGGTACAAGGAATAAAGAGAAAGGAGCAAAAAGGATATACTAACAAAAGGCCAAAATCTGGACTTGAACTGAACCAGAAAAGGCAACAAAAGAGAGGTATATTCTAGCATATAAAAAACTTGTTGAATACATTGAAATGTTTGAAAGAATTCTAACATTGCTTTAATATGTATTATTGTTTAGGTAAAGGTAAAGTGGACAAGAATGTTGGTACATCTGAAGTAACCCCTAATTTTAGTACATCAGCCCAAAACTACACTGCTTTTGAACATCTATTTAGCATGCAGCCAAATCATCCATTTCTATATTATAGCACACAACCAAGTCAGTACCCTTTTCAGTATCTAACACCGCAGATCTTCAATTATCAAATCAGCCATTTCTATGTTAATTATCAAATCCAATTTCATATCGACAAGAAAGTCCATTTGTTTGTTATTGCAGATCTTCGATAACCAAGGAAATCATCTACAAGACAAACATTTCTAAATGGCTTGGTATAAACTTTTGGTTTTTTATTTTTATAATTGCTCCATGACAGAGTTGGTTTTTGGTGTAATGTTCTTGGAGCTACCTTTCATCGGTACAAACCATATGAACTATATATGAAAGATCGGACAGTGACCATATGAACTAACCATTATCTGGACTCATTACTGTGTTGCATCAAGAGAACAAATAGCCTCAAATTGTCAGAAGTACACAACTAGCCGAATGTCACTTAGCATCAGTAGGCATCACAGAGTAGGTACCAAATTGTGAAAGGAGCAGAGGGGGAGGAGGTTTACCGGTAGCGGTAGAACGGCGGCGGGGGGAGGAGGTTTACCGGTAGACAAAGAACGGCGGCGGGGGGAGGAGGTTTACCGTCGACGAAGAACGGCGGCAGGGGGAGGAGGTTTACCGACAGCTCACCTCCATGCCTTTCGTCGTGCGGGCTAAACAAAAAGCAAAGCAAATCAAACTAGTAACACATAGGAAGTAATAGCCACAAGAAGAGAGCACGGAAGGAGGAAGAAGAGGCCAGATCCGGGCCCTGTGCCACGGATCCTATGGCCGGAGCTGCCGCCAGATCCGGGCCGTGCCACGGATCCGATGGCGGAGCCGCCGCCGATCCGGCCCCGTGCCACGGATCCGATGGCGGAGCTGCCACCATTTCGGGCCTGGGCCGAGATCCGATGGCCGAGCTGCGAGGTGAGGACATCTTCGGTGAGGGAATGACGCCGAGCACGCGCCACGGCCGGCGGAGGTGAGGACATCTTAGATGATTCAGTGAGGGAACCACGCCGGCGGAGGCGCCACGGCCGGAGAGACCGAGGTGGTGTGGGCGCGGCGGAGAGTCGGGGAGCCGGTGGGTGGAGTCGGGAGACGGAGTCAATGCGAAAGGAGCGGTGGGTGGAGTCGGGGAGACGAACCGAGGCGGACGGTTCAATGCCGTTCAATGCGCGGGGTGGTGGGACCGGGAGGAGGACAGTGTTGCCCTTTGTATGGCTGCACATTAGTATGTCTTTGTGACCACGGCATGTGAGTGAACCGGGTCGACCTATTGCGAAGTGGCTTGTGGATGAGTCGATGGCGGACAAATTTTTAGTACTTCAAAAATATTTCACATAACTCATGTGTGTTCGAACTTAAAAAAATATTTTTTAGTACAAAATATAAAGGTCCATAGTAAGCAGTTGTTAACATACAATTGTTTGTGTTAGAAATTAGCCCATTTAATTTGGCCTATTTCCATATTTCCAAAGCATACATGGTTTAGTACCACATAAAGATGGTACGAGGATGGTTCTGTCTAGTCACACACGCGCGCACACACGCGCGCACGTATTTGCGTATTTTCGCGTGAAAATCGCGTGACTTGTGACTTGCGCACGCCACTTGGCAAACTAAGTCCATCTTTATTTTTGCTGAACCATGCACCTCACTCTCTCTCTCTGTTTAAATGAGATTTAAACATTTGAATGAGGCAGTTACAAGTGAATTTACACCGCTTAATTTGTGATTTGATGAGGCGATTACGGTGCATAATTGTTTAAACGCAGCGATTACTAGTGAGAAGTAATCGCAGCGCCTATAAAGGGCCTCGAGACGTCCGGAAAATAGAGAATTTTGCACCTCCATTCTTCCCTACTTTACGCTCTGTTGTCTTTGTTTGTCTTGTCGTTCAACCTCGTCGACCTTTCTTCCCGGTGTGCACCTGGAAGGAGGGAGAGCGGCTATCTCCGAACTGTTGCCGCAGAGAGAACCTGCACGGGGCGGCAATAAGGTTTCTGGGCAGTGCATCTGCGCGACCGCTCACTGCACTGCTACACCTACGTTCTACACTGCATCAAGCCTGCGCAGATTCCTGTTCTTCATCAGGCTAACAAGTAAGTCGTTCATGCGCACGTTCGACTTAGTTATTACATTTTCTTGAGTATATTTTGAAATATGATGAGTAGCCTACTGCTAGTAGTAAGCTTTGCATCACTAGTTTATTGTGTTTGTCTCCTAGTAAAATTTGGAATTAAAATATTGCCCATATTTCCATCAGTTTGTACTAGAAATAATATCTCAAATAACATAAAGAAATTACAAATCATTGTAGAAGAACATATCTGGCTTAAGCTTACAGGCCAAAGCAATAAAGATAGCTCGCTTTAACAGTTTAACTTATTTTTATAATGATAGACCAAAGTTTAAGTTAAACAAAGAGAGCCACTAAAGTATGCAGATTATTAAAATCTTTGTATGGCCTAAAACTAGCACCAAAACAATGGCACGAGAAGTTTGACAAAACTTTAACATCTGCTGACTTTGTTGTGAATGAAGCTGATAAATGTGTGTACTATCGTTATGGTGGGGGTCAAGAAGTGATCTTATGTCTATATGTAGATGACATACTTACATTTGGAACAAACAACATGCGTAATTGTGAGTCAAATCTTTCTTATCTCGGTGTTTTGATATGAAAGACTTGGGAGAGGCAGATGTCATTCTGAATATTAAATTGATCAAAAGCAAGGATGGGATTACTTTGAGTCAATCCCATTATGCTAAGAAAATATTAAGCCGGTTTGGTTTTGAAAACTGTAAAGTTTCACCAACACCCTATGATGCGAGCATTAAGCTTCGAAAGAACCAGGGGTTAGGAAAAGATCAATTAAGATATTCACAAATTATTGGGTCACTTATGTATTTAGCTGGTGCCACAAGACCTGACATTTCATTTGCTGTGAGTAAATTAAGTCGGTTTACGTCTAACCCAGGAGATGATCACTAGGAGGCACTTGAAAGAGTGTTGCGCTACTTGAGAGGCACAACATCTTTTGGAATACATTATACTGGACACTCTTCTGTATTAGAAGGATATAGTGACTCTAATTGGATCTCTGATGCGGATGAGATCAAAACTACAAGTGGTTATGTATTCACTTTAGCTGGTGTTGCAATTTCATGGAGGTCTTGCAAACAGACCATATTGACGAGGTCAACCATGGAAGCAAAACTTATAGCACTTGACACAGCCACATTGAGGCTGAATGGCTGAGAGAGCTTCTATTGGACTTGCCATTGGTTGAGAAACCAATACCTGCAATCCTGATGTATTGTGATAATCAAACAGTGTTGGCCAAAGTCACAAGTACTAAGGATAATATGAAGTCCTTTAGACAAGTGAAGCGTAGGCTTAAATCTGTCAGAAAACTGAGAAACTCCGGAGTGATTGCTGTGAACTCTATTCACACTGAGAAAAATCTAGCAGACCCTTTTACAAAGGGGTTAGCACGGAAAGCGATTTCCGTTGCATCTATGGACATGGGAATGAGGCCCATTTAAGTTACATCACAATGGTAACTCATACCTACTTGATCGGAGATCCCGTGACTTAGGCAATGGGAAAAATAAATTGATGTTGTAATAAGAGAGTACATATTTATTGTACCCGTGTCCTAATAAACAATGTACTTTCGGCATTATTTTATAAGACATTGTATTGAGGAAGGAAGAATTGCTATTGAGAACATTAGATCAGACAAGCAGCTGGACGATATTCTGACGAAAACATGTAAAATTTTTGGAGATGAGAAAACTCGGCATGGTTGAGGCTACTCAACAAGATTAGGGAGAGTTTGATGTAAGTAATCTTGTTGAGTCAGTTAGCGTCTGAGTCAGTCTTGTTTTCCTGAAGAAGTTCTATTTTGAGTCCATGCGGGTGATTGATAAAGCCATATTCGGTTTCCTTATTTCTAGCAGATAGCTTTCGTTGTTAGCAAATAGAAAGTTTTGATTTGATTTGATCTTGTAAGCAAGATAGAGTTTTAGCTATTTAATATGAAGAGAAAAAACCCAGAAAAGGTGCTGGCTGGATTTTGCACCGTAAGCCTCTCACTACTACAAAAGAGGCTATCTTGAACAGCTACATCACGCAGGCGATTCATACGGATATACAAAATATCACAGACGGTTTTCTTCCAAACCATCTGTGATATTAGTAATATCACAGACGGTTAGTAATAAAAACCATCTGTGATATTCTGTATATCACGAGGTCTTTGTTATTAATCGCTGCGTGATAGTCGAGTATCACAGACGGTTTTTGATGAAAAACCGTATGTGATACTCGACTATCACAGACGGTTTTTGAGTACTAACCTCTGTAATGTGAGTTATCACAGACGGCTTGGGAGCCATCTGTGATAACCACCTATTATCGCTGACACACAAATACTGACAGTTCAGGAATTGTCTATGATAACAATTTCAAACTGTCTGTGATAAAATTGTCTGTAGCAGTGTCTGTTTTCCTCCCCGGTCATCTGTATGTTTTTGCTCTGCTGTTTCGCTTCTCCGCATATGCCCAGCGATATATTGTAGTCCTCCCGGCAAGAGGCCGTTTTCAGGCTCTTGGCTGCTGGTCCTGTCGTGACAGCGGAGGAAGATTTCTCTACCGTGGTAGAACTCGGTGAAAAATTTCTCTGCCATGACGGTGTCTGACAGTGATCTCGTCCTCTTGAGTAATTACAACACATACGTGCAAGGTCAATAGCGGTACAGTATATATCTAACTAGAAATTAAGCTAGCCATCCCATCAATGGAAACATGCACATGCAATAATCTCCAGTTACAATGAATCACAAACTACATTGCTAGGCACTACTAAAGAATTGTTGCTACTGTCACGCACGTACGTACTGCTTGATGTCGATGCCAACACGCACGTACGTTTGTCATCTCACTGCCCTATCTACGTGCTGTCTTTTTTTAACTGTGAAAAGGATCCACTACTACAAAAAAGATCATCACGCATTTATTGAAAACGTCATCACAGGCGGTTTTGTGAACCGTCTGAATTTATGTGTCGATGATAATCGAAGGTTATCACAGCGGTTTTCAAACCGTCGTGATTATCGAATATCACCGTCGTGATAGCTGATAATCACAGTGATTATCGATGTCGCGAGCGGTTTTAGTGAAAACCGCCTATGATTATCAGATATCACGAGACGGTTTTAGCTAAAAACGTCGTGATATTCTTTCCTACCCCTAAATCTATTCCTGTTTATTGGCTAGCCTCAGGAAATGCTAGCCATGCCCTCTGAAACAAGCAGATCAACATGTACGTGTATACATACAATTCACATCCCAATTCATTTCACAAACATCCAATTCACATCGCACTTCATTTCACAAACATAAAGCATCCATTTCGCAAATCAATTCATTGAAATGAAATAAAATATCCATTAACATATACACAATTACAAAAGATCTACATTGCATTTGCACTTAGATGGTAACATTGCAATTTTTATTGCTCTATCACTCCGGAATCGAGGTCTCGTGAAAGGAACAGATCCATAATCAACGAACTTGTCCGGCTGAACAAGCTATACTTGGGTGGTGCTTGATTGCCATTCAAGTATTGCTTGTGCAGTCGACAAGTTCGTTGATTATGGATCCGTTCCTTTTGCAAGACCTCGATTCCGAGTGATAAGAGCAATAAAAATCATTGTCTTGTGATGGAACTCTCCATCTGCTCTTATGACTTTAGTCCACAAAAGCGGCGAACTCTCCTCGAATTTGTGCAAAGTCCAGCTGTTTCAATGCAGATGTAGAGATGGGCGCAGCCTGTCGATAGGAATATCAACGCGCGTACATATATAACCTGACAAGTATGAAATAAATGTGGGAAGATTGACAAACCTTAGAATTGGTGATCTTCGAGGAATTGAGGAGTAGTCTCATATAGTGGCACACGTAGAATCCACACGTGTTGCCGGTTTCTTTCTTGGTGGCACTGCAAAAAATAGAATGTGTTGAATCAAAAGGCATTACTGCTAAGTGTTGTACATGATTAATTAATGCGTAGCTAGCGAATACCCAAAATTGCGAGCATGTTTCAAGGGCTTGGCCTGTCGTCGAGCCACATGTTTGTTGAGCGTATGTGGCGAGCGACCTTCGTTATTCGAAAAGTTAGATTAGTCATTCGGAAGGAAAGAAAGAGTACAATGTACAATGTACTTACCTATCGAGTATTTGGGCGATAGTGTGTACTTGAATTTGTTGTTACTTAGAGAATCAAGGTATATAGTCTTGTTCCATTTTGGTATAATTACAATTAAAATTCAATGGAAGTGCTCATTGTATGGCATAAGAACAAATTCCTTATCGTGGTGAGCCAGCGGTGTTATTGTAATATAGTTCTCGGCGAGGATGCATCCTCGTTGATGGTATCAATGGCGACCAGCGTGGGTCCAGAAACCAATTGGTGATTTCGATGATCTAGCTTGTCGGCATGAATCTATATATATACGTAAAAGCAGCAAATTGTGACATATATCGGTATTCCGTGAACAGAGATCGTGATTATATGCACTTACGGTGTCCAGCATCGAGCGAGTGAGGCGTCGAGGCGTTGGCGTGAAAAGACCAAATATATCGTCAAAGGTCACCACGAAGACACATTCGACTTTCGTCTTTGAAATGTTCCGCTTGAATTTGTGATGATACCGAGCGCGTTACGCCTCGGCCTATTGGACCGTTCCATATACCAAGCGTGTAATGTTTGGCAACCAAGTCCTAGGGTTAAGAGGTGCTCTTCCAGGAATATCATCGGCTCGCCTAGCACGAATGTGCGGGCCAATGGCAGGTACGGGATATCATCATCATCCTTTGTCTTTGATTTGCCCTGGCCGCTGTCTCGACTGTAGGTCGACTTTATGGTAGTCGACTGTAATGGTACAGACGGTGCAAGTTGTTTTGGCGAGAATAGCACCCGTGGAGATAGCACCGGTGCAGGTAGCTCTGCTTCGCACTGCCCTTGTGGAGATAGCACCAGTGCATTTAGCTCTAGTTCGCGCTGCCCTTCTGGTCCGGCCACCGATGAAGAAGCCTCGAGGGAGATGTCGCATTTGGGCCATGGATGAATGTTCCAATGGCCTGCCCTAGAGTCACGATCTCGTCGTTGGGGTCTTGATGGCGGGACGACCTCAAAATTGGCATGCACACCATCCACATTAACTTTTGCGTAGCTGGTGCTAAAGGTTGACCGTGCACCATAGCCCCGATACTGGCTCGATATGCTCGGCCCCAAGCAGCGTACAAGGGAACGGAGGCACATCTCACTGGAGCACACGCCCGTAGGCTCCTACATAATGATACAAAATTAGCTACTCCAATAGGCCTATCAATGGAGCAAGCATTCGAGAGATAATAATTATTACTTGGATGTTGTCCACGGAAATCTGGCCTCGCTTTAAAGACGGATTGGGCGCGCAACTACTCGGACGGTTGTGCGGGCTAGCTAGCACAGAGCGGCGTCTTGCGACTTTCTGTATGTTTCGCACCTCATCTCTAACTACATCGACCACTCACCCATTAGCTCCTCTCTAAGAGATGCCTTGATCTCTTCTCGTAGCCGCTCCTCACACTCGGCTTTGGTTCTCTTCCTACGCCGATACATTTCGAGTCATCTTGAAACCATGTTTCCAAGGAACATAAAGCCCAAGGCCTCTCGTGCGGCCGGTGCTCCTTGTTTCCGGGGCCACGGAGAGCATATCATTCTCCTTGTTTCTGGAATGATCCTGGTAGATTCAAAACTCAGCTCTTCTGCAAGAGCACGACATGTCATTTCAATTAAATGCGAAGTTGTGGAGTAATTACAAGCTACGTAGTTCGATCGATATCTTACCAGTCTTGGGACACTTGCTGGTCTGCGGGGTTGTCGGGACCGGAGCAACAACTCCGAGAACCCTCTGTGTTATTCGCACTATCCGGGAAAAGCTAGTGCACACAGTTGAGCGATGATACATATCATGCATGATAACCAAACTTTATTATAAAGCAAAAGTATGGGCCTTATGGCCAAGATTACAATAAGGTGGCTTCATGGCCAAACATGAAATAAACAAATGGAAGGTAAATAAGAGGAGCAGCCCATCCTGCCTTCCCACAAGGCGAATTGACTGTAAGACGTGGCCTATTCGTCGCGATCCTCAACATAGTTGACATCGTCGTCCTCTGGCAACATTGTTTATAGCAAGGTGAGCACATAAAGTACTCCACAAGTTACACCAGGAGATATAACAGATTTGATGCATGCATAAGAGGTTACAAAGAAAGGCATAATGTGGTTCATTTGCATAAACAGCATTATTGAATTAAATACAATAACGTAAGTGCAAAAGCTGAAGTTGATACAATATATAAAAACAAGATTTAACAAAATAATAACGTTAGTGCGGCAACAACCTAACACTAACCTAACCACGGGTATCCCACCGGACCATCTTTCAAAAGTTTCACAAATTTCCATAAACCAAATTTTATTAAAACCAAAATCTAATCCGTGAAAAACCATACTAAGCATGTCCTTGACCGTGGACACGGCTATCCGAGATAGTTTGTTACTCTGCAGAGGTGTACAACTTTACCCACAAGACATGTTCTCTGTTTTGCCACCGGATTACACACTTCCTAGGTGTGCGGCCGAGAGATCATGATAAGGCTGTTCCAATGTTCCATTACCAAATTAGCTACGCTGCCACTAAGGTTTCACCACAACATGAATCCACATGTTGGAGCCCCTCTTGTGCCATGTGAGACTTCTCATGGCCTACGCCACGCTCACATTCAGCCTATAGCGAAACTAAAATGGAACTTCACAAATTACTTAGCGGATCTGTCCCATACCGGACTTGTGGTAGTGCGGTGTGACTTTGTAATAGTAGTTCACATCCGGTCCTTAATTTGACTTAGGCCTACCCACATACCCCTTGTGCCTGGCAGTCAACATCGAGTCAACAAACTACGACGCATGCCAGCAAGCACCCACCACCATACCAATGCCTAAGTCTAAAACAGGTTTTATCCATTTTATTTTATCAAAATTTTATAGACCTTCTTGACTCACCAAAGTCAAGAATAGATTTTATAAACCAACATTTCGTGTGAAACCAATCTTCCCACCTAAATTAATCTAACCATGGCAAACGTGATCGGGCGGAGCTACGACCACGGCAAATGCGATCGGGCGGAGCTACGACCACGTAGTCGACTTACGACCACATGGGAGGTTTACGACCACGCGATGACATCGACCACACGGAAGGTTTCACGACTACTCGGGAAAATTACGACTACGGCCACGACCGGTCTACGACTACGACTACGAGAACCTCGACTTGACTACGAGAGAACTTACGACTCGACTACACGAGAGAACTTACGACTTTGACTACACAGAAAACTTACAACCCGACTACACGAAAACCTCGACTTGACTACACAAAACCTCGACTCGACTACACGAGAGAACCTCGACTCGACAACGAGAACTTACGACTTGACTACACAGAGAACATCGACTACGACTACACAGAGAACTTACGACTCGACTACCACGAAAACTTACGACTTGAGGCGAATCGACCACTCAAAGCAGTTTAACGGCTACCTAGTCATTTACGACCACATAGTCGCTCGACTACTCGGCAATCACGGCTACGGCTAAGACTTACGACTACGGATCTACGACCACACGGAAGGTGTTACCTTCGAAACCGGTTGGCGCGGGGTGGTCGGAGGAATCGGCAGAGTGGCGGAGACGGCGGATGGTCGTGAGGTTCGATTACGAGTGGAGCGGTCGGTCGGCGAAGAAGCGGCGCTCAAGTCTTGGCAACAACGGGCTCGGTGGCGGCGTCGCTCAGCGAGAGGGAATGGTGGTCGCGGCGCTTAGGGATCACGGCGTCGTCGGCCGCGAAGAGACCAGGCGGCGCCAATTCCTCGCCGGAGCTCGCCGCGGCGCGGGCGAAGCACGGTGGGGCCGATCGGTTCAGGCGGAGGGGGAAAGAGGTGGCGCGCACGTGAAGGCGAAGGAGGATAACGGGCTCGGGAAGGAGCTTTATAGGGCAGGGACGGAGGTAAAGGGCTCGCGGAGTTAAGGACTTTAGAAGCGATCGCATAACGGCGAGAGGCTTTAAGCCGAAGAAAACGGACGGAGGTGGGCGGTTACTAGCGCGAGCTTAAGGGCCAATAATGGCTTTGGTTGCCGGCGAGGAAGGAATGTAACAAAGCTTTTAAAGCTCGGATGGGGTGTTAATGGAGGCCGCCTGGGGAAGAAGGAAGAAGGAAACTTCTAAATTTCTTTTTTTAATTTCCAGTGAATTCTCAAGAGTTAAACAAAACTTAGGAGGGTTAAGAAAAGAAAAGAAAAAAATAAAATAAACTTTTTTTGCTTTAATAAAATATTTTAAATACATTTTACGCTTTAGATTTTTAAATAAAATCCAGATAAATCCAAATAAACTCCAGAAAATCAATAGAAGGCAAAAAAAAATTTTGGGATGTTACAAACCTACCCCCCTTAAAGAAATCTCGCCCTCGAGATTTGAACTAGCTAGCAAAGAGATGGGGATGGTTGGCTTTCAGATCTTCTTCTCGCTCCCAAGTTGCTTGCGTCTTACGTGTGATTGCTCCATTGAACTCTACAGAATTTGATGGTGTTTCTTCTGGTCTGGCGCTCGGCTGTCTCGAGAATCTTGATCGGTTGCTCTTGATAGGTGAGATCCTCTTGAAGATCAAGGGTTTCCAAGTCTGCTTGATCCGCGGGTACTCTGAGACATTTCTTCAAGCGAGAGGCGTGGAAGGCGTTGTGCACACGACATGCTTGGCGGCAAATCCAAGCGATATGCAACTTCTCCTTTGCGGCTTGAGATCTTGAATGGCCCAACGAATCTTGGTGCAAGCTTTCCCGACTTGGAATCTTCGACTCCTCGGCGGAGATACTCGAGATACACATAGTCCCCAACCCGAAAGTCGGTCTCGGCGACGATTATCGGCATAACTTTTCTACGGATTGAGCTATCTTTAACTTTGTCTTTGATCTTCCTCACTTGATCTTCAACATCTTGAAGTAAAGTTGGTCCCGCATCTTGGAATTCTCCGTATTCCCAATGCAAGGGTGTTCTGCACTTCTGCCATCTGTGCTTCAAAAGGTGCCATTTGCGGTGGCACGATAATGTTGTTGTAAGAAAACTCAGCATAGGGCAATGAGCGATCCCAACTATTTCCAAAATCCGAGCACATGCTCTCAACATATCCTCTAGCACTTGATTTACTCGCTCCGTCGGCCATCCGTGCGAGGATGATAAGCGTCTTGAAATTAAGCTTACTCCTAACTCTTCATGAAGTTTACGCCAAAACTTGGAGGTGAACTCGACTACCTCACATCCGATACTATCTTTTGGAACTCCATGCAAGCACACAATTCTAGCCATGTAAATCTCAGCTAACTTACTTCGAATAAGTAGTCTTGGTGGTATAAAATGAGCTACTTTGGTCAATCTGTCAATTACCACCCAGTTGAGTCATAGCGGATTGAGTTCTAGGTAGTCCGGTTATGAAGTCCATACCGATCTCTTCCCACTTCCAATCTGGTATTGGCAAGGGTTGCAAAGTCTGCGGTTTACGATGCTCGCCTTGACTTTCCGGCGGTATCACAAGCTTCAACAAACTCCATAATTTCCCTTTTCATCTTGACCCACCAGTATCTTTCCCTAAGGTCTTGGTACATCTTGGTACGACTGGATGAATTGAGTATGGAGTTTCATGGGCTTCTTGCAAAATCATTTTCTTGATCTCTTGATTATTGGGCACACAAATACGGTTTTCAAACCAAGCAGTTCCATTCTCGTCTTCACTTGAATCTGGCGCTTTGCCTCTTCTCATATTTTTCTTGATTTCTTGAATATCTTCATCCACCTTTTGGGCTTCCATGATTTGATCGGTAAAGTAGGTTGAATCTCTAGAGTTGAGAGAAAACTTTGATTCAGGTTTTATACTTAGGCGGAGATTCCTTCTGAAGTCGAATCGATCTTCTTTTGACAACACCTTTGTTGCATAAGTCCTTCCTTAGCGCATCGCCACAACATTTGCTTTGCCGGGATGATAATGAATTCCAATATTATAATCCTTGATCAACTCTAACCATCTGCGCTGCCTTAGGTTGAGTTACGCTTGAGTGAAAATGTATTTCAAACTCTTGTGATCCGTGTATACTTCACAACGATTACCGATGAGGTAATGGCGCGAGATCTTCAAAGCATGCACTACATTCGCTAATTCCAAATCATGAGTAGGATAATTGCACTCATGTGGTCTTAGTGGCGCGATGCATAGGCTACCACTCTACCTTCTTGCATAAGAACACAACCCAAACCTTGACGGGGCGTCACGAAAAACTTCAAAATCCTTATGCACATCCGGAAGGATAAGCACGGGGCTGAAACTAACTTATTCTTGAGAGTCCGGAAACTCTGTTCACAAGCTTTCGTCCATTCAAACTTCTTTTCTTTCTTGAAGTGAGTCATGGGTTTGGCTAACTCTGAAAATCCTGCTATGAAGCGGCGATAGTAACCAGCAAGTCAAGAAACTTCGACTTCATTCTTGTCTTGGGTGGCTGCCATTCCATTACGGCTTGCACTTTAGAGGATCCACTGCAATTCCTTCAGCTGTCACAATATGACCAAGAAAAGCAACCTCCTTTAGCCAAAATTCGCATTTCTTGAATTTGGCATAAAGTGATGCTCTCTAAGCTTTCCCGTGATTATCCGAAGATGATTCTCATGCTCTTCTTCATTCTTGGAATAGATAAGAATGTCATCTATGAAGATTACAACAAACTTATCTAAATACTCCATGAATACACTATTCATCATGCTCATGAAGTAGCGAGCGCATTTGTTAGTCAAAAGACATGACGGTGAACTCATAATGTCCATAACGGGTAGAGAATGCGGTCTTAGGGATATCTTACGCACGGATCTTCAGCTGGTGATATCCGATCTCAAATCTATCTTGGAGAAGACTCGGCTCTCTTGGTGGTCGAGCAGATCATCGATCTGGGCAGCGGTACTTGTTCTTAATAGTAACCTCATTAAGCGCTCTGTAATCTACACACATTCTCATGCTTCCATCCTTTTCTTGATGAACAAAGCAGGTGCACCCCAAGGTGAAGAACTTGGTCGAATATACCCTTTATCCTCCAATTCTTGAATCTGTTTCTTCAACTCGGCTAACTCATTAGCCGGCATACGATGCAGTCTCTTGAAGGCCAGGGCCGTCTGGACTAGGTCAATCACAAACTCGACTTCCCTATCTGGTGGCATCCACTGGTAAATCCTCGGAAATACATCCAGGTATTCCGTACTCTCGGTACTTCTTCATGCACTTGAAGATGGTGAGAACACATTCTCCTTCTGCGGGGTTTCGGGGAAAAGTTTACTTCTACTCTTGATCATTGGTGAGGGTTATGGATCGGGTAGCACAATTAATCGACCATTGTTCTTGGCTAACGAGTTCATGCCAAGAATTACATCCAATCCCGAGATTCCAACACTATTAAGTCCGCTAAGAACAAAACCCCATTTATGATTAACTCTATTCTCGGACACAAGGTCCTTGTTCTCATTTCGCTCGGGGAGAGAACTATCATGGGTGTACTAAGAGAAACCATACCCAACCCATTCTTAACCACAAAATCCAAGGAAATAAAAAGAATGGGAAGCTCGGAATCAAAAGAATCAAGGCGCCTGAGTTTACAAGGAACATACCCGATCACGACATCCGGTGCAGCTGAGCTTCTTGGCGGTGATGTGGTTCACACGTCCCTTAACATAGTTTTACGCTTCTGAGCTGCGACCTTGATTCGACCTCCCGAAGCATTTACATTAGCTGCGGCTTGAAGCTTCTTGGGGCAAGACTTGGCATAATGCCTGTTTCCTTGCAATAGAAACAGGTCACTCCATCGATGTAGTATTACTCTTGAGCTTGACCACCGTAGGAGGAATAGAAGTCACTGATGCTTGGGCGGTTGACTTGGAAAGTTGGCGGTTAGTTGCTGGCTTTGAAGCTGCTTGATTGAGGCTTGAAGTTCTTTGGAGTGCGGCAGACCGCCCAACTTTGAGGTGGGTTACTACGGGGCTTGGGAAAACCTCCGGGTTAGCCTTTTGCGTGGCCATCCTTCTCTTCGATTTTCCATCTCTACAAACTTGCCCTCTGGCGAATGGCTTTGCTAACCAAGCGATGAAAGTCTGCATAGTCACTTGATATCAAGCTGGGCGAAATATTGTCATTTAGACCCTCCAAATCTTTCTTGCTTGGCTTCATCGATAGCCACATCCTCTGGTGCATAGCGCCAATTGATTGAACTTTGCGGTACTCATTCAGCATGCGGCTTCCTTGACGCGAGCTCTGAATTCCTTCTTCTTGAGGTAATGGTGCGGATGGAATACGAGCCTTGCGGAAACTCGAACAAACTCATCCCATGCGATGGCACGAGGTTGGCATGAGAAGCAATCAAGGTATCCCACCACTCGGATGCAGGTCCATTAAGCGGGTGAGAAGCAAACAAGACCCTTTCTCGATCGGTGCATTGCGAATATCTAACTTCTTGCCTATCGCGCGGAGCCAATCATCGCATCCATTGGCTCGGCGCTTTGCTTGAGAAGGTTGGAGGCCTTATCCTCAAAAATTCGACATCCGGTTTTGAGGAGCTTGAGTGGTGGTGAGGAGCTTGTTGAGCGAGGGTTGTTGATAGCTTGAGCTAACAGTTGGATCAAGCGATTTTGATTTGCCATCATTTGAGCCCGATCGGGTCCAGTTCTTTGGAGGAGGAGGAGGATGAGGACAGACCCGACTTCCTTGCGCTCGGTGTTGTTGGCGTTGTCATTGACATTCCTCCTTGTGTTCACCATCTGCGATTCTTCTAGATTTAGAGGAAAGAAAGAGAGAGAACTAGGAGAAGGTCTATGTAACATTCCCACCACGAACAAGAAACACAACAAAACTCAAGGAACAACCAACCATATTATTTTATTGAATATAACCTTGAGGTTGTTGACAAAGGAATAACAACTCACAAGTATCGTTCTATAACTTTAAACTTAAACTATGGTTTCTATGGGCTGGTGCTACTACTAGTAGGCTGGATTTTAATTTTCTTTGGGGTGGTCTGAATGAAGAACCCTCATCTTCCAAGCGGTACTTAGCTAATTCTTCTTACATTGCGCGAGTCGCTGCGCCATGAGGCTCAACTCCTTCAAGGTGTTTTGGTACACATAGTCCAAGGACTTGGTGTCACACTTTGAACGAGCAGAGGATTACTCTCAAGTGCAGTCGAGGAGAAGATGACTGCTGGGTGGCGAGGTACTTGCGGGGTGGTGCGTTGAAGCTCTTGGGCGTAGATGTCCCTCATGCGGTTGCTTCACGAGCTGCATCTTGGATTCCGTTGAAGAAGGTGTCCGGGGTAGAGGAGCATCAAAGGTGTGACATGCTTCTTCATCTCCCACGTTGGCGTAGATCAGCACTTCCACTCTCCAACGTTCTTGATCTCCATAGGTTCCCGAATATCCTTATCGGACCAGCTGTTGCTTGCCTTCAATTTCAACAGTTCAAGCACGGTGACAACCTCGTGTACTTGCAGCGCGTTAACAAAGGTTTCTCAGAATCCTCCATCAAGCCCGGAATTTAACATACTCTCTCTCATCATAGTTCTCTTCTACATCGCGGCATCTCGATCAGTTATCATCGTGCAACCTATCCGAATCCGAACCACAATCAACATCATCCGGTGCATGTCATTCACTTCACCGCGATGTCATCGCGACATTTGATCATTCACTTCACCATGACTGGTCCAACATGTATAACTCTGCTAGAGCCACCGAGAGCCCTTTCCTTCTTGCTTTGACGACCGAGTCTCCCACTCGCCTTGGTGAGAAGCAAATGCTCCTCGTCCCCTCTCAAGCTTGTGTATCTGCTCCTCATACGCTTTGAGGTGGCCAATCACCTCCTCAAATGGCATGGTATCTACATTGGAGAATTGTTCAATTGTAGCATCAACATACAAAAACTTGTCGAGGCGAATCGAGCAACTTCTTGACAAGTGCGGTATCCTCGAGGGTGGTGCTAAGGCCACCCGAACTTGATCGCTAACCCACTAATCTTGCCAACAAATTGATCGATGGAGTCACTTTTCTTCATGCTTAGGACCTCGAATTCACTCTTCAAGGTCTGCATCACGCCTCCTCACTCGATCGTCGTCAGATACCTCGTCTTCAAGCTTTCCCATGCCTCCTTGGCTATCTTCTTCTTGGCAACCTGGTGGAGCAAATCCTGCGGAATGGCATCAAAGATGCTTGCAAGTGCCATCTTGTTCTTCCTCACCACGACCACTTAGGCCGTGGGTTTGATTACCTCCCAAATATCCTGCGCTCCATACATGCCTCCATTTGATTGCCCAAGTGGAGTAGTTAGAGGTGGTGAGCATCAGTACTAGAGAGAGCGCCTCCCTCTCTAGTCGGCCGTCTTCTTGTTGCTACCGTTGTCGCCATATGCTCGGTGGTGTACATCATGTTGAAACAAGCGTGCACAGGCATACACAGCAGAGAACTCGAGCTCGATACCAAATGTGGGATTAAAACACTCAATCCTCTCTATTGGGAATCACTCACTTGATTCCTCTCGTTTCTCTAGATGGACACGAGAGAGAGAGAGACTAATACACCAAGGGTTGGAATTGAATCACTCAATCTTTTCTATTGCTTCATCTCAAAACTTAACGAAATATTCGGCTTAAATAAGCCTCATGCACATAAGGTCACACAATCTGCCTCCACATACCCACTAACTCCACTAAGACCTATTGTCATGCCATTTGTTGGGATCTTCTCATGATCCACACGACTTGGCCAACTCATTGACTCATGTTACGATCGTTACTCGGACGCCCACCATGACTTATGACCACGACATCTCGACCATAGCTGCTACTCGATTTCTGAGTACATACGCTCTGTAACCGACTATCGACCGGTGCGTAGCTACGACTGATCGGTTACTGTAGCTTATGACTACCGACCGGTTACTATAGCTCCCGACTACTGCTTCGACCATGGCGCTTCGACTCGGTGCTTCAACCACGGTGCATCAACTCAATGCTTTGACCAGCGGCTTTGTCGATGGCCCGACACTCTTTGCTTTGACCACGCTCATGCTGCGACCCTTTGCGTTGTAGATATTGGCGCCTCCGGTTGACCATTTCTCATGGCTTAGCATGCACTGCAGCTCAAGTCTCCATAGTTGTATGTATCGCACGTATTGCTATACATTTCTTCTGATGCCACACACTACTATCATATAAAGACCTATATAGCGTGATCACTATATGCAAAAGACTAAAGTAAATATGCATATACAAATTTTATCGAGATTAGTATCCAACAGTGTCATTACGATCAGCTCGTCAAGATCTTCACTATGCTCGAGGCCTGTTTGAAATATAGAAATTTCAAGCGACTTCTATAGAAATTTCACGATGAACTGTTAAATTCCGTAATTAGAACTATGACCCTCACAATATATGTTTGCGAGAGAGTCTCAACTTTCAAGCATGCCCTAGTTAAGTAATGAACAGCTAGCTAGGGGCCTCTTGTTCTCTCGGCGGGCGGCCTCTATATATCGCATGAATTGCCCTCTGCTAACTCCATACATCCACGCATCGGCTCGATCCATCACTGTAACAAAGTTACAATGGCGTCTCCGGCTGCCACCTCTTCTATCCTCTTTCTCATCTTGGTCGCCTTCACCACCGGCGCCGCGCGGCCACCTTCACCGTCACCAACGGTGCTCCTTCCGGTGTGGCGAGTCATCCCGATCGCGGCGCACGCAGCTGAACCGGGCGGGCGTGGAACTTCAACGTGCCGCCGGCACCAGCGCCCTAGGATATGGCCCGCGACCGCTGCTCCTTGGCGCGGCCGCCGGCGGCGGCGGCAGCGGCGCTGTCTGCGTCCACTCCGGTAAGCGCCCGGCGGCGCTGGCGAGTTCACGCTCGGGCTCGGTGAAGACATGAACTACTCGACATCTCGGTCGTCGGCGGCTTCAACGTGCCGATGGACTTGTCGTGCAGCACCGGCGGCGCCCTCGGTCAGAGGACCGCGGCGCACCGCGCGCGAACCACCATCCCGACGAGGAAAGATCCATACATGCATGGGTTATGGGTACCAGCGACTACCATGTCGTCTTACGCCCATGAGTGATATATTCATAGATGCATGCACGGCATGTCACCACCGAGGCAGAGCGGTCATGGCATATATCGATCGACTATGTTAGTGCGTGCCGCTATGCGATCGGAGAATTAATAAAGTTCATGAATAAAAGCGCTCGTCCATGTATATTCATGCATCCCTTTTTCAAAAACATCGATTATATTCATGCATGTGGATACACTACTACAGAAAATCTAACACTAACGCCAAATCACAGGCGGTTTCAAACCGTGCGTGACCGACTACTGCTACGAGCGATTTTAATTTGGACACGTGCGTGTTGATGGTGTCGGAGAAAGCGAGTATCACTGAGCGGTTCTTACCGATGAACAAATGCGTGATATTTAATATCACGAGCGGTTTTATTAAAAAAATGCGTGATAAATTAATAAAATTCATGAATAAAAATGCTCGTCCATGTATATTCATGCATCCCTTTCAAAAACATCGATTATATTCATGCATTTGGATACACTACTACGAAAACCTAATACTAGATGCCAAATCACGAGCGGTTTGACAAAACCGTCGTGATCGGCTACTAACTGAGCGGTTTTAATTTGGTCACCGTGCATGTTGATGGCGTCGGAGAAAGCGAGTATCACGAGCGGTTCTTGCGATGAACCATCGTGATGTTTAGTATCACGAGCGGTTCTTCTTGATGAACCATCTCGTGATGTTTTAGTATCACAGGCGGTTTTAATAAAAAACGTGCGTGATAATGGCGCTAGACATTTATTGCGCGCTTCGAACCGCATCTGTCTTCATTTCGATCCAGATCTAGCCGGTCTGCACTCTTTCGCTTAGGAGGCAAGCTAGGCGATTTCAGGCCAATTAATTTGGTTGGAAGAGGCAGAGATTGAGCTTTGAAGATTCATACGTTCCTGGTTGCTCTAGATATGGTTAGTAATGAAATTTATTTTTCTTTGCATTACAATTTAGATCTAAGTTTTGGTGAGTGTTATTGAAGATGGTTTGCATCTATTTAACCATACATGATCAGTTCTCCCCTCATGTAGGAGGCTAAATTTGTCAAAATTGCTGGTTATATACCTTCAGCGATCGCTGGGAAATAGCTGTTGTGTTTATAATATGAATTAAGCTAGCAAAGCCTCAATGCATGTGGTATATATGTAATAATAATTAATTAATTTTATTTTTAATACTAAGTTGTTATATATATACATAACGTAGGACCGAAACTAGATGTATGCCATGAACCATGTGAGTGAAGAGTACATTAATGGCGTATCTGCTTTTACAAGAGCTGCCGAGGAGGATATGTTGAATTAGGGGGTGGAATATATGTATTGTCCATGCACCGACTGTGAGAATTTAAAGATGTTTAAGAACCGAGGGCAAATTGAAGCGCACTTGATTGGAGGGTTTCAAAAAGGGTTATACGTATTGGACCGATCCACGGCGAAGTCAATGATTATATCTTTGCGGATGACATCGCGGAGAAGTGAATGATATGCCGCGGATGATATCGCCGGTGAAGTGAATGACATGCCGCCAGATGATGTCGATTGTTGTTCGGATTTGGATAGGTCGCACGATGACAATCTGGATTAGATGCTTCGCGATGTAGAAGAGAACTATGATGAGAGAGAGAGAGTATGTTAAATTCCGGGGCATGATGGAGGACTCGGAGAAACCTTTGTTCACATGCTGCAGGTCAAAGTACACGAGGTTGTCGGCCATGCTTAAACTGTTGAAATTGAAGGCAAGCAACGGTTGGTCCAACAAGAGTTTCACGGCGCTTCTAGGTCTTTTAGCGGACATGAAAAATGAGTTGCCTAAAACCACGTATAAAGCCAAGAAGGTTCTTTGTCCATTGGGAATGGAAGTAGAAATAATACATGCATTTCCAAGCATTGTATCCTTTAGTAAAGTATGTAAACATGTATGTATGTCGGTGTGCAACGCATCTCAATACAAGCGTAACAATCAATCAAGCGGCGGCGAGGAGCAGAGGTGAAAAAGGACCTCTGCTAAGGTGGCATGGTATTTTCCTATAATTCCCGTTTGAAAAGGTTTTCAAATCCAAAAGAGGCAAAAGCTGCTGCGTTGGCATTGGAGCGTAAGATGGATGGAATACTAAGACACCTCGATTCCGCCCATGGAGAAACATTGATAGGAGTTTTGCAGACTTCGATGTAGAACCAAGGAATATAAGGTTTGGATGATGCGGATGGAATGAATCCTTTCGATGGCATGAGCGTGACATAGCACATGGCATGTGACTCTCTGCATCTATAACCTTCCTCCTTGGTTGTGTATGAAGTGAAAATATATTTCTTTGTCATACTTATCCAAGGGCCAAAGCAACACAGAAATGATATCGATGTGTACCTAGCACCGTTGGTGAAAGATCTAAAAATCTTGTGGAGCGAAGGGGTACATGTATGGGATGCATACAAATGAGAGAACTTCATTTTGTGATCCTTATTGTTCTGCACCATAAATGATTATCCTGCCCTTGGTAACCTATCGGACCAGTACAAAAGGTGCCAAAGCTTGTACTCACTATTTAGGCGGTGCCGAGAGTGTGTGGCTGAAACACTCACGCAAAACCGTCTACATACGTCACCGCCGGTTCCTTCGGAGGCTCACCTATACATAAGATGAAGAAATAATTTGTGAGAGAGAAAGAAGACAGTTCAGCTCCAAGGCATGTAAGGGAAAAGAGATTTATAATATGGTTAAAGATTTAGGTGTTGTCCTCGGAAAGAGACGTAAATTAAGGGCTCATGAGAAAACACACGGAAGAAGAGATCAATATTTTGGGACTTACCTTATTGGGAATACGTAGATGTTCGACAACCTTTGCATCGACATCATGCACATAGAAAAGAATGTATGTTCTGACTTAATTGGTCTCTTACTGAACATTCGTGATAAAACAAGAAACGGCGTCAATGCACGCTTGACTTGGCTGATATGGACATCGGGCCCGAGTTAGCACCGATAAAAGCAGATAATGGACGACGTACCTTCCCTCTGCGTGTTATACTCTGTCCAAGGCGAGAAAACAGAAGCGTGCGATGCTTGCATGGTGTCAAAGTTCCGTCTGTTACTCGAAGCGTGAAGAAACTTGTTTCGATGCAAGATTTGAAGTTAAATAGCATGAAGTCTTATGATTGTTATGTCTTTGATGACACAGATGCTCCCTATTGCAATTAGAAATATTTTGCCGATCAAAGTCCGAGAGACAATCATGAGGCTATGTTATTTCTTTAACACAATTGCTCAGAAGGTCATCGATCCCGAAGGACTAGATGCTCTGCAGGACGAGGTGGTGATGACTCTATGTCATCTTGAAATGTATTTCCCACCTTCGTTTTTCAATATCATGGTCCATCTTATTATTCACGTTGTGTGGGAGATAAAAATGTGCGTGCCCGTATTCCTACGTGTGGATTCTATGTTTGCCACCATATGAAACTACTCCTTAATTTCTCGAGGATCACCAATTCTAAGGTTTGTCAATCTTCCCATAATTATTTTACACTTATCAGGTTATATATATATCGACAGACTACGTCCATCCCGTCAACTACGTTGAAATATCCCGACCTTTCACAAATTCGAGGAGAGTGTACATACTTTTTGGTGGCTAGAGTCATAAACTCAGATGGAGAGTTCCACAATGTACAATGATTTTTTATTGCTCTTATCAATCCGGAATCGAGGTCTCGCGAAAGGAACAGATCCATAATCAATGAACTTGTTAGGCTGCACAAGCAATACTTGGATGGTGCATGATTGCCATCCAAGTATTGCTTGTGCAGCTTGACCAGTTCGTTGATTATGGATCTGTTTCTTCAGAGACCTCATTCGAGTGATAGACAATAAAAATACAATATTACCATCTAAGTGCAAATGCAATGTAGATCTTCTGTAATTGTGTATTTGTTAATAGATATTTTATTTTATTTCATTTCAATTAATTGATTTGCGAAATGGATGTTTTATGGTTGTGAAATGAAGTGCGATGTGAATTGGATGTTTTATGTTTGTGAAATGAATGGAGATGTGAATTATATGTATACATGTGCGTGTTGATCTGCTTGTTTGGAGGGCATGACTAGCATTTCTGAGGCTAGTCAATAAGCGAAATAGATTTAGGGGTAGAAAAGAATATCATAGACGTTTGTAACTAAAATAAATGCGTGATAGCTGATAATCACAGAGCGGTTTGTAAGTAAAACCGTCTATGATATATCAATTTCATCACGAGCGGTTTTCACTAAAACCGTCGTGATATCTGATAATCCTGAGCGGTTTTTAGTTAAAAACCATTTGTGATTATCACCTATCCTGAATGATTTTTACTTACAAACCGTATAATCGAAATACTGACTTGCTACGTATACGATGCGTCTCTGCGGCTTCTCAAGCGAGCGCCTCGCGCGGAGCAAGGCGCCGAGCGGTAGGTCGGCGGGCAGGAGAGCTTGCACTCGGCGGGCCGGGCCGGCGCCGGGGCTGGTAAAGCGAGGAGGTGGGCGCTTGCGTGGCCGTGGCGAGGCACGCAGCCACCGCGGTTCGATGGCGGCGTGCGGTGGGAGTTTTGGCGGGATGATGGATATCGGTCGGCTTTTACATTGCCGAGCCATGCGGACGGCGTGGGCGGGAAAAATCTTTTGGATTGAAAAAATTCGTCATGCAACGAAACATACGAAATGAGCGAAATTTTACAATTTCAGATGAAACTTTTAAACATCACTTAAATTTTAATAAATTTAACCAAATTTAGACAAGCGGGGTAGAAAAGAGCTTTACTAGATTCCAGGCTGGATGGGCGGAGAAAGAAGAACTACATGATCTTCACCTCCAATACATCATTGGCAAAAATCGTGGACCCTCCTTGCTAACAATTGGTGGTGAAGCCGATCACGATAGTGTTCCTCTAGATGACCAACCTAGAAAATTTAACCCAATTAGTTGGAAACAATAATCAAAGAGCGGACACTGGATTTTCAAATGCATCAATACACCAAAGCATAAGCAGAGAAATTAGGCGAGTCAAGAGTCAAACTCTCTGATAAAGACGCATACATAGTAGTGAAAGTGGGCATGCTCCATGCATGCATGCATTATCGCTGATGTGAGGTGCACGACGCCGTGATGGCCGGCGAGCCGAATTCAAGGGCTTCACGGCGAGAGGCACAGGCTAGCCAAAACAAGAGAAATTTCAATATTTGACACTGAATACGTGCGCCTCTCAACTTTTAACCCCCAATTCGCACGCCTTTGGAAATTTAACCCTGTCACTGCGAATTCTTTTGATTCAAGGGATTCTCCTCATTTTCTCTCCTTTTATATTTTGACACTTGTCATTGCGAAAATGAGGAGAATCCTTTGAATCAAAAGAATTCGGGGGTTAAAAGTTGAGAGGTGCATGTATTGATGTCAAATATTAAAATTTCTCCCAAAACAACCGTACAATTATTAGACTATGATAACACTTTTTATGCGCAGTAGCTTCTCGATCTCATCAAAATTTGTGAGAAATGGTATGAGCATGTATAGTATTAAGAATACAAAAGATAAATCTTGTAGAGAGAAATAAAATAACGACGTTAAAACAATCGTGATAAAGATAAAAGATTTGGCGAACAACCGCCGTAGTCACAGCGACAGACTACGATAGCCAAAACAACCGTGAATTCAAGGCGCTGAGCGATGTTTTGTCCATGTATTCATATTGGGGACTCAAGGGTATCTTTGTAATTTCTCCCAATCTTAGACTTTTCTCTCCCGGCCATCTATAAATATGCATGCCCTTCGTAACCCGTCCGAATTGGGGTCCTCGACTTTGCATAAAAAATACTATAGCAACCTGTGATGCATGCGGTCTTTTTCTACCGGACGGCTCGGATCGCGCTGCACACCTCGACTTTGCTGTGCAAAGTCAGAGGATTCGATTCCAACTCGTCCACACATCCTAGTCGTAGCGAGACAATTAACCGGCCACAACGACAATGGCGTCTCCGGCCGCCTCTTGGTACTCTTTATGCTCCTCGTCGCCTTCATGGTTGGCGCCAGCGCGTCCATCTTCTCCATCGTCAACAAGTGTTCCACGGTGTGGCTGCCGCCATCCACAGTGGCGGCGCCGCAGCTGAACCACGGCGAGCGTGGACCCTCAACATCCCGGCCGGCACCAGCACGCGCCAGATATGGGGCGCACCGGCTGCTCATTCAACGGCGGCCGCGGGTGCCGGGCCGGCGGCTGCGCGCGCGCGCTCTCATGCGCGCTCGGGGCGGCCGCGGCGCTGGCGGAGTTCGCGCTCGTCGGCGCCACGGACTACTCGACATCTCGGTGGTCGGCGGATTCAACGTGCGATGGCCTTCCTCTGCGGCGGCTCGGGCCCCGCTGCTCGCCGACAAGTGCGGCGTACCGTTCTCCTCCAAAGACGGCAAGACCCACAGCTGCCACAGGAACAGCAACTACCGGTCATCTTACGCGTGATTCGCGCGCGCATGCATGCATGCGATCGATCGATATATCTGCGCGACGAGCATATGAATTAAGTAAACTCCTTCAAAAAATACTATAAAGTATATATACACGTCGTCAAGTGATGTATGCATGCATGCGACATGCATGTTTAATAGTACCGATATATTATCTTGCATGTAACTTTCAGTGAGAGTTATGCGATGCGTGAACCGTACTAGTACACCTCGGTATGCGTGCGTCTTTGGTGAAATAAAGGTGACGACCAAAAAATAAGATGGAATTAATATATGAATGAAGATCTATTTGTCGGTCCATTGAAAATTTTGCGACAATCGATCGATCTGAATTTCTCGCGGTCGACCGGCGTTCGATCGTGTATTCACAACACGTTGATCGTATTCGTATGTGCGTGCCAAATTGATGAATACGTGTTCAAGTGTTGATGAATCGTGCATGCATGCATGCAAGCCCGATCCGGTACAGGCCATGCGGTTTATTCTACGTCGTCGCTTCACACGATGACTACGAGCGATCGATCGATACTACTAGCATGCATATGCGAGGCACTTGCATCTAGAATTTTGGCATTTTGGTTACATACAGCACAATAATACCATAAATAACTTTCAGGTGTATGCAATACTATTTCGGCGCACCACTCGAGGCGAGACTGCGGCGATCGTCACGTGCTCGATCCGCACCACAACACCGTAACACCCTAGTCATGCAGTCTAGAAGCACATGATTCCGGCAAAATCAGCGGTGATCTAAGGTGTATGTGGTCAAAAGCTATCGCGGTCGAATACGATGAGTGGTCGAGCAAGGCGGCGGTCGAACAAGTAGTGGTTGAGTATGGATGTGGTCGGCGACTACGGTAGCGGAGGTGGTGGCGATAGCGGTTGAAAGCCGGCGTGGTCAAGGATGACGGTGGTCGGCGGCGTGGTCGAACAGCCGTGGTTGGAGTGGCTGCGGTGGTGCGCAACCGTGGGTGAGCCACAAAGAGAGGGTGGCGGTAGCGCTTTCGCTCCGGCGGTTGGGGAGTTCGGTGGTGCCCGAGCTTGGCAAAGTGGTCGACGGTGATCCCTAGGTGTGGTGAAGCTTGCGGTCATCGGCAAAGCGAGGCGACCCGAGCAACGGCGATTACTCACGAGTTGCACGGGGATCGGGAAGAGAGGAGCGCGATGCGGGGATCAAGCACCACTGGACATGGCTCGGTGCAGCGGTCTTTGGGTGCGAGAGCGTGCACAAGTCGACCGAAGCGAGCCCGTGCTAGCGAGGTGCGAAATGGCATTGCATGTTAGAAATTGGCCCATGTGAGCAAGGCTCATTTCCTTAATTCAAAGCATGCCTTTGTTTAGTACTATATTGCTAAAGCAAGGTGGATGAGACTAGTTTATAAGGTGGAGTTCTCACCACTCCTTAAATATGGATAGAGATGGTATGAGTAGGGTTACGGCTAGTCACACATGGGTGTGCATGCGCGCGTATTCACGTATTTCGCGTGAAAATCACGTGACTTGTGACCTTGCGACCGCGACGTGACGTGGCACACCATTTGGCGGACCAAGTCCATCTTTACTTTTCTTTGGACTCTGCACCACTCTCTCTCTGTGTGTTTGAATGAGATTCAAACATTTGAATGAGCGATTATAAGAGAATTTACATTGCTTAATTTGTGATTTGATGAGGCGATTACAGTGCATAATTCTATTTAAGCGCATAGATTACTAGTGTATAGCTGCAGCGCCCTTAAAAGGGCTGTTGATGTCGAGGAAGAAATAGAGAGTTTTCACCTCCAATCTTCCACTACTTGCTACTCTGCAAGCTTGTCTTGTTGTGTTGTGAAGTTTGAACCTCATCGACCTTTCTTCCCAGCGTGCACCTAGAAGGAGGGAGGGCAGCTATCTCCAAACCATTCTTTGCAGAGTATCTGCGGGGTGGCAATAAGGTTTTAGGCGAGAGTAAGTCGTTTGTGCATTTGTTCGAATTTGTTACTATATTTTCCTTGTGTATATTCTGAAGTATGATGAGTAGGCTACTAGTAGTAGTAAGTTTTGCATCACTGGTTTATTGTATTTGTCTCCTAGCAAAATTTGGAATTAAAATATTGGCCACATTTTCAACATTCCAGAAATCTTATTGTGAATTTTGTTGCAATACAGCAATGACTAGTGCTTCTGATGCGATGAAACCTAAGAGATTTTCTGGTCAGAATTTTCGTAGATGTTAGACTAGAGCCAAGTTTTGGCTCATGTCTTTGGGGTTGTGGTGGGTTCTACCCACAGTATCCATTTACAATTGAGCAGTTCATGCAATTTGAAAATGCAAATAACACTACTCTTGGCTACATTCTGACTGTTCTGGCAGATCAGGTCTATGATGTGTATATAGACTACAAGTCCGTCATAGAGTTGTGGGATGCACTAGAGCACAAATATGCAAAGGCAGAGGCAGGTCGTTGGCTCTATATGTGTGAGAAATTTTTTGACTTTAGCATGGATGAGGCTAAGTCCAAAGTTGGACAAGCTCATGATCTCCAGCTACTAGTTAGTGAGATTGTGCACCTGGACTGTGTGTTGCCTCCAAAGTTTAAGGCTGCAGGCATTGTTGCTAAACTCCCTGCCTCTTGGCAGGATTTTGCTACTAGCTTGAAACATAAGAGGGAAATGATTTTTGTTGAGGATCTCATTGCAACCCTCGATTTGGAAGAAAAAACAAGAGCAAAAGATACACCTAGCACCGCTGGCCAGAACAATGCAAATGTCATACAGAAAAAGACTTTTGCAAAGAAGTACAAATCCAACAAACCGAACAAGATAACTAGTTTTAAGAAGAAAACCGAGAAAAAGGATTTGAGGGACATCACCTGCTTTGTGTGCGGAAAAGATGGCCATATGGAGAAGGATTGTCATTTCATAAGATCGGAGATGATGAACAACCAAGAGAGGAAGGTCATTAATGTGATCATAGGCGAGGCCTCGACTTCAGGAGGATATGGTAATTCACCTGTTGTCTTTTCAGCATGTCAATCCACTAATTGGTGGGTTGATACTAGAGCTAATGTTCACTTATGTTTTGATATTTCCCTATTTTCTTCTTACCAGGCAGTAGGGGCTTCCTAAATTCTAATGGAAAACATGTCGCATACTTCTGTTCTTGGTGTTGGCATAATGGATCCGAAGTTTACTCTAAGGAAGATTGTCCACTTGAAGACGTGCAGGATACTCCTATAATAAAGAAGAACCTCGCTAGTGGTTCTCTTCTATGCAAGGATGGTTATAAGCTAGTTTTTGAGTCAAATAAAATTGCAATGTCTAAGTTCGAAAAGTTTGTTGGTAAAGGCTATGAGAGTGGAGGCTTGTTCCACCTAAGTATTTTAAAGTCTTGTTATAATCCGAATGTTGCAACTGGTTTAAATAAATGTGAGGCTAATATTTGGCATTCTCATTTTGTCATATTGGTTTTGATAGTATTGCTAGAATGACCAGTTAGATTTAATTCCAAAATGTGAAATTGTCAAAGGATCAAAGTGCGGTCATGTGTGCAAGCAAAGCAACCTCGAAAACCCTTTAATGGGTTAGAAGCGAAAAGAACTTGGCGCCATTAGATCTTATTCATTCAGATTTCTATGAAATGAATGGATTATTGACAAAAGGAGGCAAAAGATACTTTCTAACATTAATTGATGATGCAACACACTACTGCTATGTGTATTTACTAAAAACTAAGGATGAAACTTTAACAACTTTACATCTTATAAGACCGGGGTTGAGAACCAACTAGAGAAAAATATAAAAAGACTGAGGTCTGATCCTGGAGGAGAGTATGTCTTTCATGAATTCTCCCAATTCTGTTCTGAGTATGGAATAGTCCACGAATTTACATCACCATATTCACCCCAATCAAATGGGGTAGCTGAGAGGAAAAACCGGACACTAACAGATTTGGTTAATGCCATATTAGAGAGTGCCAGTATGCCTAAGGTATGGTGGAGGGAAGCTATACTAACAGCAGCTTTCGTCCTAAACACAGTAATCACTAAAAAGAATTGGATTACTCCATATGAGGGACGAAAGGAGAGAAAACCTAATGTTAATTTTCTGCGAACTTGGGGGTGTTTGGCAAAAATCAATATACCATTGCAGAAAAAGAGAAAGCTTGGACCAAAAACAGTCGATGGTATTTTTCTAGGATATGCTCAAAATAGCACGGCCTATAGATTTTTAGTAGTTAAATCAGAAACTCCTAAGATTATTGCTAATACAATAATGGAGTCTAGAGATACTTCATTTTTTGATAATATCTTTCCTATGAGAACAGCAAGCAGTACTTATATTTGAACAATGGCACGAGAAGTTTGACAAAACTTTGACATCCGCTAGCTTTGTTGTGAATGAAGCTGATAAATGTGTGTATTATCATTATGGTGGGGTCAAGAAGTGATCTTATGTCTGTATGTAGATGACAGACTTATATTTGGAACAAACACTGTCGTAATTGACGAGATCAAATCTTTCTTTTCTTGGTATTTTGATATAAAAGACTTAAGAGAGGCAGATGTCATTTTGAATATTAAATTGATCAAAAGCAAGGATGGGATCATTTTAAATCAATCCCATTATGCTGAGAAAATATTGAGCTAGTTCAGTTTTGAAAACTATAAAGTTTCTCCAACACCATATGATGCGAACATTAAGTTTCAAAAGAATCAGTGGTTAGGAAAAGATCAATTAAGATATTCACAAATTATTGGGTCACTTATGTATTTAGCTGGTGCCATAAGACCTAACATTTCATTTGCTGAGAGCAAATTAAGTCAGTTTACTTCTAACCTAGGAGATGATCACTTGGAGGCACTTGAAAGAGTGTTGCGCTACTTGAGGGGCACAGCATTTTTTGGAATACATTATACTAGACATCCTTCTATATTAAAAGGATACAGTGACTCTAATTGGATCTCTGATGCGGATGAGATCAAAGCTACAAGTGGTTACGTATTTACTTTAACTGGTGCTACAATTTTATGAAGGTATTGCAAACTAACTATATTGACCAGGTCAACCATGGAAGCAGAACTTGTAGCACTTGACACAACCACTATTGAGACTGAATGGCTGAGAGAGTTTCTATTGGACTTGCCATTGGTTGAGAAACCAATACCTGCAATCCTGATGTACTGTGAGAATCAAAGAGTGTTGGCCAAAGTCACAAGTATAAAGGACAATATAAAGTCCACTTGACATGTGGAGCGTAGGCTTAAATCTGTCAGAAAACTGAGAACCTCCGGAGTGATTACTGTGAACTATATTCAAACTGAGAAAAATCTGGTAACCCCTTTTACAAAGGGGTTACCACGAAAAGCGATTTCCGTTGCATCTATGGACATGGGAACGAGGCCCATTGAAGTTACATCACAATGGTAACCCATACATTCTTGATCGGAGATCTCGTGACTTAGGCCATGGGAAAAACAAATTGATGTTGTAATAAGAGAGTATACATTTAGTATACCCATATCCTAATAAACAAAATGCTCTCGACTATATGGAAGGTTGATATAAAGTCTTAATGTATTTTTTTAATCTGTAGCAATGCACAAGCATTCAGCTAGTATATAACTAAAGATCTATTTGTCGGTCCGTTGAGAATTTGGCAGCAATCGATCAGTACTGAATTTCTCACGGTTTGGCCGTTCGATCGTGTATTCACAACACGTTGATCGGATCGTGTATGCCAAATTGATAAATACATGCATGCAAGCGATGGCTTGTCTTGGTGAGGAGGAGATGTAGTCGGCGGGCGATCTTGAATGTATGCGCGGCGACCACGTCGGCGGTTTTCAGCGAATACATGCATACATTTAGCTTAGGCATCGAGAATCAACTATTGCAAGAATAAAATTCATGCATTTCAGATGGCTCGATTAGTTTTGCATGCGTACTACTACAATCCACATTCTGAGCGGTTGAAACGTCATCACGCACGGTTGAAAGCGTCATCACGAACGGTTTTGAACCGCTGCGAAATTATAGGTCGATGATAATCAAGTTATCACGAGCGGTTTTGAACCGTGCTGCGATTATGCGATATCACGAGCGGTTATCGATATCGGATAATCACGCAGCGGTTTTAGTACAAAACGTCAGTGATATCGAATAATCCGCGAGCGGTTTTAATGACAAACCGTGCAGTGATATCGCATAATCACGAGCGGTTTTAATGAAAAACCGTCGTGATACTCCTCCCAGCGAGAATCTATTTACATTTATAGCTAGCCTCGGGAAATGCTAGCCATGCCCTCTGAAACAAGCGAATAATCACGACATAAACATATACAACTCACACATCTCATTTCATTTCAGATACATTTCACATCTCAATTCATTTCACGGACATAAAACATCCAATTGACAACGCACTTCATTTCACAAACATAAAGCATCCATTTATAAATCAATTCATTGAGTTGAAATAAAATATCCATTAACAAATACACAATTGTAAAAGATCTACACTTGTATTTGCACTTAGAATTACAATAAAAAATCATTGTGGGCGGTGGAACTCTCCATCGATCGTGCGACTTTTGACCACAAAAATCAAATGAGCTCTCCTCGAATTTTTGCAAAATCCGGTGTGTCAATGCGGATGTAGAGATGGGCGCGACACTGCCGATAGGAATATCAACGCGCATATATAAAACTGACATGTATGAAATAAATGTGGGAAGATTGACAAACCTTAGAATTAGTGATCTTGGTGGAATCGGAGTAGTCTCATATGGTGGCACATGTAGTATCACATGTGTTGCCCGGCTCTATTTGGTAGCGCTTTGCAAAAATATAATGTGTTAAATCAAGTGGCATTACTACTATGTGTTGTATATGATTAATTAATGTGTAGCTAGCGAATACCGAAACTTGCGATCATGTTTCAAGGCCTTGGCCCATCATCGTCGAGTCACGTGTTTGTTGAGCGTATGTGGCGAGCGACCTTCGTTATTCGAAAAGTTAGATTAGTTATTCGAAGGAAAGAAAGAGTACAATGTACAATATGCGTACCTATCAGTATTCGGGCGATAGCTGTGTACTTGAATTTGTTCTTACTTAGAGAATCAAGGTATATAGCCTTGTTCCATTTTGGTATAATTACAATTAAAATCAATGAAAATTCTCATTGTATGGCATAAGAACAAATTCCTTATCTTGGTGAGCCAGTAGTGCTTTTGTAATATAGTCCTCGACGAAGGATGCATTCTCGATGATGGTATCAATGGCGACCAAGCGTGGGTCCAGAAACCAATTTGTGATTTCGATGATCTAGCCGATCGGCATGAATCTATATATAACATAGGAAAGCAACAAATTGTGACATATATCGGTATTACGTGAGCAGAGACTTTGATTGTACAGACTTACGGCGTCAACATCGAGCAGTGAGCGTCGAGGCGTTGGCGTGAAAAGATGAAATATATCGTCAAGGTCACCGTGAAGACACGATCACGAGCTTCGTGCAAGAAATGTTCGGCTTGAATTTGTGACTATACTGGCGCCGTTACGCCTGCGGCTTATTGGACACTTCCATATACCAAAGGTGGAATCTTTGGCAACCAAGTCCTAGTTTTTGGAGCTCTTCTGGACTACCATCGGTGAGCTAGCACGCAATTTGCGGGCCAATGGCATGGGCGAATTCGTCATCATCCTTCGTCTTTGATTTGCCCCGCCATGCCTCGATTGTGGGTCGACTTTATGCTAGTCATTGTAATGGTATAAACGGTGCAAGTTGCTCTGCGAGAATAGCACCGTGGAGATAGCACGGTGGAGATAGCACCGTGCAGGTAGCTAATAGTTCGCCTTGCCCGTGTGGAGATGGCACCAGTGCAAGTTGCTGTGGTTCGTCTTGCACTTACGGTCACTGCCACCGGTGAAGAAGCCTCGAGGAGATGTCGGTTTTGGGCCTTTGGATGAATGTTCCAATGGCCTGTCCTAGATTCACGATCTCGTCGTTGGGGGCTTGATGGCGGGACCACCTCAAAATTGGCATACACACCATCCACATTAACTTTTGCGAGCTGGCGCTAAAGCTTGACCGTGCACCATGGCCCGATACGAGACGAATATGCACAGCCCCAGCGTACAAGGGAATGGAGCCATATCTCACTTGGAGCACGCGTATGTCGTGGCTCCTACATAACGATACAAAATTAGCTACTCGAATAGGCCTACCAATGGAGCAAGCATTCAAGAGGTAATAATTATTACCAGGATGTCGTCCACAGGAAATTTGGGTGGGTTTGCGTCGGATTGGGCCGCACTACTCGGATGGTTGTGCGGGCTAGCTAGCACGGGAGGCGGCGGTGGCGGCTGTGACTTTCTCGTCTGTTTCCGCACCTCATCTCTGATTATATCAGCCATCGAACCCAGTATCTCCTCTTTAAGAGATGCCTTGAGCTCTTCTCGTAGGCGTGCGTCACGCTCGGCTTTGTTTCTCTTCTGCGCCGATACATGTCGGAGTCATCTTGAAACCATGTTTCCAAGGAGCGTAAACCAAGGCCTCTCGTGCGGCCGGGTGCTCCTTGTTTCGGGGCCATGGAGAGCATATCATTCTCCCTTGTTCCACTGGAATGATCCGGGTAGATTGAAAACTCGGCTCTTCTGCAAGAGCACGACATGTCATTTCAATTAAATGCGAAGTTGTGGAGTAATTACAAGCTACGTGGTTCGATCGATATCTTACGGCGCTCGGTCACTTGCTGGTCCGAAGGGTTTGAAAGGTGATGTCCCCGATGTCGTTGTAGATGACCTTGCTCTAATCCAATTTCGGCGCGGTCGTCAGGGATATTGGAAAGCGGCGGGCGATGTCTGTGCGTTGCCGGCTCATCCTCCTTCATCCATGCGCGATTTTACCCGCATACCCAGTTGTGCCAAGTGCAGCGAGGGTGTGTATTTTTGCTGGAGGGCCTTGTGCGCCACACTTGTACTTTTGAAATCTTGGTCGTTTTCATCGCCTTGAACTCTTCCCATTGTGGTTCGGGAATGGGTATGTATGAGCAGCGTTTAAATGCATCTCCACGTATTTCTTGACAGCGTGCTCTTGAAGTTCTTCCATGCTTTGCACGCCGCTTTGTAGGTTTGTTGTTGCACAGCGTCGAGGTGTTCTTAGGAACTCGAGCGATGCCAAAATTTCGGTCCACGACTCACGTTTAGAGTGTCGAGCACGTTCTTCCACGAATTGTATGTGATCTCAATTCGTTCTCGTGCAACTACTCCGACCATGGTTGGAATCGTTTCTGCACCGAGGAAGGATAGGGACCCCAGATGCATTCACCGCTGTGATGATCTGTCGGCCCTCAGGCTTCTTTGATAGCCCTCTTCCTTGGCGTCTTGATGTTGGAGCGGACGCCTCCGGCGATGATGTTGAAGAATGCGCGGGTGACATGTTGCTCATTTTGTGGGTCTATTAAGATAAGATGAAAAGTAATCATATTGAATTGCAAGACAAGAGAGGAGTAGAGGGGAGGGGGAGAAGGGAGGGGGTGATATGGACATAGAGAGGGGTGATGTGCCTAACTGAATCATCGCTACTGGCGTACGTGATCCAGAGACCAGAGATGAAGAGAAGGAGTGGGAAGAAGCAGATGCATAGTCGCTCACCGAAGAAGTCGGCTATATCATTGCTCACCAAGAATCAGAATTTGCTTTTTTGAACTTCAGACTAAAATTTCCTTGAATTTTGTAATACTATTACTACAAGGTCTCTAAACAAAGTGCCTATCCTAGCACCTACTTTAGTTGCTAAAACTATAAACCAAATAGCAAAGTCCCTAAACAAAGGTCTATGAAGCAAATGACACAAGCGTGTATCCGGTTCATTGAGCAGGAACACTATAGTATGTCACTTACTTCATTTGCTGTTTTTGTCTAGATACATGGAGCATTTGGGTGGAAAGATCAAGCTGTTTAAATCGAGCGCATGATTGCCAATTGAAGCATAGCATAGCATCAGAGACACATCCGAGGCTGTTCTTTGTGTCTTGAGGAATGCCAAGAGCTGGTATTCAGATGGGTTATGAGAATAAGATTCATAATTTATAGTTTGAGAATGCCACATCGAAGACCAGCTCTTGGGATTCCTCAAGACACAGTGCAGAGCCTTGGATGTGCCTCGAATGCTACGCTATGCTTCAAATTGGCGATCATGAGCTTTAACGACACAATGTATTTCTTTCCACCCAAATGGTCAATGTATCTTTTGCAATAATCATAAGATTTCTTTATCCGATACACTAGAAAGAGATCGGGAGAGGAGTAGAGGAAGGGGAGAAGGGAGGAGAGGAGTAGAGGAAGGGGACCCAAATGATTTCAAACTATATACTATGTACTATATACTATATACTATATACTATATACTATATACTATATACTAACACAACAAGCAATATGTACCAATGTAAACTAAGCAACTAGTAAACAATGTACCAATGTAGTATGTACCAAATAGCAAACTAATTAAGCTCTGCGATAAACAATGTACCAATGTAATATGTACCAAGCATCAACCCTAAACACTAACAATAAGCATGAAGCATCAACCTAAATATGTACTAAGCAACTAACCATAACAAGTATGAAGCATCAAGCATCAACCTAAACACTAACAGAAGCATGAAGAATCAACCTAAATATGTACTAAGCAACTAACCATAACGAGATGAAGCATCAATCATCAACCTAAACACTAACATAAGCATGAAGCTCGGGAGGATTTGATGACCTTACGGTTTTGGTGACCTTAGGACGCTGGAGAAGGAGGCGGCGGCGAGAGAGGAGGAGGAGGAGGCGGCGGCGGCGGCGGAGGAGGAGGAGGCGGCGGGCTCGGGAGGCGACGGAGGAGGAGGAGGCGGCGGCGCAGAGGAGGCGGCGGCGGCGGAGGAGGAGGCGGCGGGCTCGGGAGGCGGCGGCGGAGGAGGAGGCGATGCTCGGGGAGGCGGCGGCGGAGGAGGAGGAGGCTGCGCGGCGTCTTCGTCGGGAGGCGGCGGCGGGGGCTGGGAGGCGGCGGCGAGGCTCGAGGCGGCGGCGGCACGCGAGCTCGGGATTTAGAATTAATCGAATAAGCGCAGCGCGCACGGAAAACCCTAGCGAGAGGGTATATGTAGGGCGATTATCACGAGCGGTTCTAAACTTAGAACCGTCGTGATAACATATCACGAGCGTTTTTAGTTAAAACCGTGCAGCGATAGTTTATATCACGAGCGGTTCTAAACTTAGAACTGCGTGATATATTATCCTGACGATTCTAAATTTAGAACCGTCTGTGATAACTCTTGCCATTTGTTGCAATTAAGACCACCAATAACTACACAATGCATTCATATCAACTACCAAACAAATGCATTCATATACAACACCAACCATTGCATTCACACAGTGTATTTCTTGATACATTTTGTCATTCTCAAATACATCACACATTTTCACATATACATCTCAAAATTGACTACATCACACATTTTCACATATACATCTCAAAATTGACTACATCACACATTTTCACATATACATCTCAAAATTGACTACATCACACATTTTCACATATACATCTCAAAATTGACTACATCACACATTTCCACATATACATCTCAAAATTGACTACATCACACATTTTCACATATACATCTCAAAATTGACTACATCACACATTTTCACATATACATCTCAAAATTGACTACATCACACATTTTCACATATACATCTCAAAATTGTCTACATCACACATTTCCACATATACATCTCAAAATTGACTACATCACACATTTTCACATATACATCTCAAAATTGTCACACATTTTCACATATACATTCTTATTGTACTTGCTTATTTCCTTTAAAAATTAGCCCTTCATCATGATCAATGCGTGCGTAACTAGTTTCACACGTTGTTCATCGTCGACCATATGCCATTTCCAAAAGGAGGTAACTCGTCAAATTGATTGTATTCCTCCTCGTCCACTACATTCTCCACTCGACAATTCTCCTTTTCCATGAAGAACTACATGGCGTTTCTTATTTGCGGGTCGGTTACATAGAAAACTTGAACAACTTGATTGGCGAGTACGAATGGTTCATCTTTGTACCCGACACGTTGGAGGTCCACGGTCGTGATACCGTGCTTGTCAACCTTCACTGTGGGAGATGCACCCAACGGCGAAATAAATAAGGGGATCTTGAAAACCACATAGTCGAGCTCCCAAATCTCTTCTATGAAGCCATAGTACGAGTTTCTCGACCCATCGGTACTGAATGCATCTATGCGGACACCGCTGTTCTGGTTAGTGCTCTTGACATCCTGAGACTGCGTATAGAATGTGTACCCATTTATGTCATATCCTTGCCATGTCACAACTGTAAATGTCGGCCCTTTTGCCAACCATGTCAGCGTCTCACTCGGCGAGCTCCTAGCGATTTGCTCCTTCAACCATTGGTTGAACCGGCGGTTGTGTTGCCTCATGATCCAAACATCCGGCGCTCGGATTACATTGCGAAGCACACCCTTGTCTGGTCCACATAAGGCGCCACTTGGTCATGTGTTGCAACACGTGAAATGGTCTTGAGTATACATGTCCATATCTGGAGTGATTGCTTTCCTTCCGATAGTTCCGAGACCCTTCACCTCCCCTCATGACGAGATTGAGGACACCTATCGGTTGAATCGAGCCATATAATCGACACAAAACTCAATGACCTCTTCGCTTGCATAACCTTCGACGATGCTGCCCTCCGTGAGAACGATTCCGTGCGTAGGACTTGAGAATTCCATGAACCTCCCAAATGGGTACATGCTACGTGGGAATACGGGCCCGCACATTTTTATCTCCCACACAACGTGAACAATGAGATGGACCATGATATCGAAAAGCGAAGGAGGGAAATACATTTCAAGGTGACATAGAGTCATCACCACCTCGTCTGCAGAGCATCTAGTCCTTCGGATCGATGACCTTCGAGCAATTGTGTTAAAGAAATAACATAGCCTCATGATTGTCTCTCGGACTTTGATCGGCAAAATATTTCTAATTGCAATAGGGAGCATCGTGTCATCAGCACATGACAATCATGAGACTTCATGCCATTTAACTTCAAATCTTGCATCGAAACAAGTTTCTTCACGTTGCGGAGTAACGAGACGGAACTTTGACACCATGCAAGCACGGCACGGTTCTGTTTTCTCAGCCTTGGGCGAGTATAACACGCGGGGAAGGTGCGTTCGTGCATTATCGGTGCATGTCGGTGCTAACTCGGGCACGATGTGCATATCAGCCAAGTCAAGCCGTGCGTTGGCGCGTCCTTTGTTTTATCACGAATGTTCAGTAAGAGACCAATCAAGCTGTCGCACACATTCTTTTCTCGTGCATGGCGTCGATGCGATGCCGCACATCTAGGTACTCCCAATAAGGTAAGGCCCAAAATATTGATCTCTTCTTCGGTGTTCTTCTCATGAGCCCTCAATTTACGTCCCTTTCGAGGACAACATCTAAATCCTAAACCATATCATAAACCTCGTGTCCCCTTAAATGCTTTGGAGTTGAACCGTCTTCCTTGTCTCCGTCAAATTGTTTCTTCATCTTGCGGTATGGGTGAGCCCTCCGAAGGAACGTGATGACGCATGTAGACGGTTTTGCGTGAGTGTCTCAGCCACACACTCTCGGTACCATCTAAACGGTGAGTACAAGCTTTGGCACCTTTTATACTATGGCCCGATAGGTTACCAAGGCGGGATAATCATTTATGGTGCAGAACAATAAGGAGCGCGAGTGAAGTTCTCTCATTTGTATGCATCCCATACTGTGCCCCTTCGTTCCACAAGTACTTTTAGATCTTCCACCAACGATTATAGGAACACATCGATATCATTCCCAGTTGTTTTGGCCCTTGGATAAGTATCGACAACAAAATGTACTTTCGCTTCATACACAACCAAGGAGGAATGTTATAGATGCAGAGAGTCACGGGCCATGTGCTATGTCATTTGCTCATGCTCTTTGAATGGATTCATTCCATCATACTCGATCCAAACCTTATATTCCTTGGTTACGCACCAACTCTGCAAAACTCCTATCGATGTTTCTCCACTGCGCGGAATCAGCAAGGTGTCTTAGCATTCCATCCTTCTTGCGCTCCTCCGAGTGCCAACGCATGCAGATTTTGCCTCCTTTGGATTTGCATAAAACCTTTTCAAGCGGGAATTATAGAAAATACCATGCCACCTTAGCAGAGGTCCTTTCTTCGCCTCTGTTCCTCGCCATCATCGATTGATTGTTACATTTGTATCGGGATGTGTTGCACACGGACATACATGCATGTTTGCATACTCTTTACTGTAGAGGATACGATCGTTCGGGCATGCATTTATTCTTTCTACTTCCATTCCCAACGGACAAAGAACCTTCTTGGCTTTATACGTGGTTTTAGGCAACTCATTTCCCTCCCGGAAGCATGTCCGCTAAAAGACCTAGCAGCGCCGTGAAACTCTTGTCGGACCAACCGTTGCTTGCCTTCAATTTCAACAGTTCAAGCACGCCCGACAACCTCGTGTACTTGCAGCCCGTGTACAAAGGTTTCTCGAGTCCTCCATCAAGCCACGAATTTAACATACTCTCTCTCATCATAGTTCTCTTCTACATCGTGAAGCATCCGATCCAGTTATCATCGTGCAACCTATCCGAATCCGAGCCACAATCGACATCACCGCGGCATGTCATTCACTTCACTGCGATGTCATCCGGGGCATATCATTCACTTCACCGGCGATGTCATCCGCGCATATGATCATTCACTTCGCCATGACTGGTCCAACACGTATAATCCTTTTTGAAACCCCTCCAATCAAGTGCGCTTCAATTTGCCTCGGTTCTTAAACATCTTCAAATTCTTACGATCGGTGCATGGACAGCACATATATTCCACCCCTTATTCAACATATCCTCCTCGCGGCTCTTATAAGCGAAACACCATTAATGTACTCTTCACTCACATGGCTCGCGGCATACATCCAACTTCGGTCCTACGTTACGTACATATATAACAACAATTAGTATTAAAATCTAGAATAACTAATTATAACTACATATATACCGGCCACATTTATTATATTGAGACTTAATTTCCTAGCTCAATTCATATTACAAACACAATAGCTATTATATAACCAACAATTTTGCAAATTAATTAACCATCTTCAATAACCACTCATGGATTACTTACATCTAAATTGTAATGCAATTAAAAATAAATAAATTTCATTACTAACCATATCTCGACAACCAGGAAAGTCTGAATCTTAATTCAAAGCTCAATCTCGCCTCTTCCCACCAAATTAAGCGGCACAAATCGCTCTAGCTTCCTCCGAGTGAAAAAGTGCGCGCGATGGCTAGATTCGGATCAAAATGAAGGCGATGCGGTGCGAGCAGCGCAATAAATGCCGTAGTCATTATCACGCAGCGGTTTTAACTAAAACCGCTCAGTGATAATAAATATCCTGACGGTTTTTATAAAAACCGTTTGTGATAAGCTTCATACGAGCAACTTGCCGCGTGTTCGATGCGAGCGGCCGTGTTTGATCGTCTAATTAACGTCTCTCGATCATTATACGAGCGTCTATATCATTAATGTTTGGGTATACGAACCGTTTGTGCTAAAGGTTAAATATGCGCTCCTAATCCGAGTCTCTTCTACGTGCGTACAATACAATATACAATACAACATGGCTTCTACCATCGTTCTTGTGATCATCTCCTTCCTCTCATCTGCTCATCATGAATTGTTCGCGGAACCTTACAGCGGCCAGCAATTTGCATCTGAGCAGCTTCTCCGCACCGCCTGCTCTCCTTCCCGACTTTCTTGCATCCGTCGACGACTGATCCTCCGCCGTCGACGGAGGCGTCTCGTACCGCTCAAGAAAGGGAAACAGCCCTCACCACGGTTCTTCTCACAATGTGCGCAATGCGGAAGAAGCTCTACGCGTTGCGTAGGCCGATGGATAGCCTTGCCGATCAAGCGTAAACGGCGATTCGAGGAACCTTTTCATGCTATCTGCACGACATTATGGATGCTGCGATCATTTGCCCAGCTGCACGAGGAAGTCTTGAGGACAAGGGCAATCTTAACGCGTTCGAGAATTTAGCGGTTGATCCTCCAAGTCCCCAAGTTGAAGAAGAAGCTACGAAGCCCAAAAGAATACAACTGGGAAACTCTTTACAATGCGACTTTTGTAATAAATTTGCCTCTAATTGAAATTAATAAATTTGCCTTTAATTTGTGACCTCTTCTCTCGGTAGTTACTGTAGTTAAGTTATTAGAAGCAATGTGTACTTATATATTAACCTCTGATCTAGATTATGACAGACAAAGGGACATCACAAATGCGGTTCTTGTGAAAAACCGTGCAGTGAACATTCCTGCACGGTTCTTAACAACAACCGGCCGTGATAGTCGACACAACACGAGCGGTTTTAATAAAAACCGCTCGTGATAATCAAGATATCACGGCGGTTTTAATAAAAACCGTCTCATGATATTCGATATCACGCAGAGCGGTTCATCGGTAAGAACCGCCTGTGATACTCCTTTTCCCGCCACAAATACCACGACGGCCTTCAAATTAAAACCGTGCGTAATAGTGTATTATCAGACGGTTTCACAAAACCGTCTGTGATTTGGCGTCTACTATTAGCCTTTCTGTAATAGTGGTACGTACTTGCATAGGAGGTTCTTCTCGACTGTGATTTATTATTTATGGCTGTAGTTTATAGGTTTTAGTCCTAATGCGAGTGGTTGTGTGAATAAACCGAATGTTGATAAGTCGATTAAAAAATGTTGTCTTGATAAATCACTTCGAAACGGTAACAAATGTTGGAGGTAAACTTGTCGTAGTCGAGATTGAGTCCACTTCGTAGTCGAAGCCGAGTTATAGTCGTAGTCGAAGCCGAGTTATAGTCGTAGAGAAGGGTATAAAAGGGTAGAGTCATGTAACCAGAAATAGTGAGAAAAAAGAGAAATAAAAGAAATAAAGAGAAAAGAAGAAAAAACATTTGGCTCTGGGAACTATCGACTATCGAGTTCGTTGTGTGATTGCAGATGTGGTCGTAAACGACGTATGACCATGGCAAACAGAGGATCGCAAACGTAGTCATAAACAGAGGTACGACCACAGTGATTGAGCGAAAGAGTCCGCAGGTGTTGAAGATGTGATCGTAAAGCATTACGATCACGGCCACATAGCTGGAAGGCGTGGTCGTAAAGAGCTACGACCACGGCCGTGAAGAAGTGAGCGTGGTCGTAAAGAAGCTACGACCACAGCGAGAAGGTGTAGTCGTAAACGACCACAGCGGGGAGACATGGTCGTAAAGCATTACGACCATAGTGATCGGCAGAATCACTACGCGGTCATAGGGAGCTACGACTACAGTGACTGATCGTGGTCGAGGGAAGGCCAGCGCAGCGCAGCGCGGTGAACATAGTCTTAACGGCTATCAACATGGTCGAAAAACCAGCAGAATGATCGTGGCGACACGGAGATGATCGTAGCCTCTTATGCGTGGTCGTGCGGCTACAAAGGTGATCGTAGTGGCCACAGAGTGGTCGTAGAGATCTGAAGCGATCGAAAGATTTACAACATAGAAAAGCCATCATATTTGTTTGTTTAAAAGAAGTTTTAAATTATAAACCATAAGTCCATAAGTCAAAAAGAAAAGAGCCGAGGCCTGTAGCCGGCTAGTTTGTTTGGGCTTGGGCGGCGGCGCAACCCAATGGATGGAAGCCCGATCTGGTACAAGCCATGTGGTTTCTTCTCATGGACTCTAATGCGCTTACGTCGCTTCACACCAATGTCTAGATCGATCGATCGGATACTAGTAGGATGCATATGCGAGGCACTTGCAGATGCACCGCCGGCTCTCTAATCTGTACAGGCCATTTGGTTTCTTCTAGACCAATTTTGCAGCCATGCCTCATGTGCTTGCATGATCCCTTGTCTTTTCTCGCTAGCTTTGGAGGAGAAAAAAGGGCAATTGGGTGCGTACAAGACGGTGAAAACGTTCAACGGCCGTCTCCGTGTGGCGCTTCACAACGCCGAGCCGGTTTAACCTTCGTGGCTTCGCACCATCGTCATCTCGTCTTCCAGCGCCTTCGCACTACCGTCAATTAATATCGGTCTCGCGGCGACTCACCTTGCGATCATGCCGCCTCCACACGGCTCTTTGCGTTGCCACCTCCTCGTGTCTCTTGCACTCTCTCCGTGCGTCATTGCGGGCGGCCTCACATCGACACAAGATCATGTAGCCTTGACGTCGCCATTCGCCGGCATCGCCGCTCCTCGATGTAGCACCGAATGACATCATCTGCGCATCTTCTTAGGATCACACCACGCTCACTCAAACCCTCTCTCACTCGTGTTTCTCACAAACACACAACACATACTTACAAGGAACTCAAGGTCCAAACTACATTTTTTTCCTTCTCTTCTGTTCTATTATGTAACAAATTAGCCCTTGATTTCTTTACTTTATTTCTTGCAAAAATTGCATATATAAAACTGGTTATAAGCCTCTCAATATATATGCTAATAACTCCTAGAACTTCGAATTGGACACCACTTCAACTCGAATTACACATGTAGACGAACTCAACTGCGACTAGGACTCTAAGTCAAGATTAACTTTAACAATCTCTCCCTTAATCTTGACTTTCTAACTTCTTTCCACCTTACTTGAGTTTGGACGGCGACACATCTTCTCGACGCCCCTGACTCAACTGATCATCCGAGCACTTCATCATCGCTAAGCGCTTCAGCAACAAACGCTTTCTTCATCTTTGGCTTCTGGCATTCTGAAGCAAAGTATCCATAATCATTACAGTTAAAACACCTCACTTTTGCCTTATAAAACCTCCGATTTTTACGGCCTTGGCCATCACCCCTGGAAGTGTTCTTGCCTTCACGCTTCGATGATCGGGCCTCTCACTCGGCGTGAGTCAACAAGAGCTGTCCTTCACCTTTGTTTCCATTGTCGTGGATGTGTTTCTCATATGCCTTAAGACGACCGATGACCTCCTCCATGGTCATTGTCTTTAGGTTTCCGAATTGCTCTATGACTGAAGCAATCGGGAGAAACTGTGAGGGAATAGCATGAAGGAATTTCTTCACCACGTATAATTCTTCCACCTTTTCGCCAAGGGCCCGAATCTTATTGACGATGATCGTCAACCAGACGGCGAAGTCATTGATTGACTCCGTTTCCTTCATACGTAGCACCTCGAACTCGGTCTTGAGAGTTTGTACCTTTGCTTTCTTCACACGATCTGCGCCAAGATGCATCGCCTTCAATGCCTCCTACGCGGCTTTGGCCGTTTCCTTTTCAGCCAGTAGGAAGAGTGTCTCCTCTGGGATGCCCTGATAAATGGCCGCCAATGCCATCTAATCTTTGCGCATATCGACGTTGCCGTTCTCGATCGCATCCCACACACCTTAAGCCTTCATGTACACCTTCATCTTGATTGCTCTTGTTGCATAATTGCTCGTTGTGAGCATCGGATAATGCAGCGAGATAGCGGAACTCTCCTTCGCCATCATACTGGATAATGCCTCGTCACTGGTGACACCACTTCCTGGAGTACGTGACATGATCTTTGAGCACGGATCAAAAAACTCGGGCTACTTTGAAGTCTCTTGGATCGAGAGAAAACAGAGAAAAAACCTGCTATTTTTCTTTTTCCCTCTTTTTTTTCTGAACTTTGCTCTTGCTGCTGTGTTTGGGTGCCTGTTTCTGATGTCTTATATTTTGGGCTGCTACCAGATCTGAGTCGTGCTCGGTTTTACTTGAGACGAATTCGGATCGGGATCCATTTCAGACTCCGCTTCCTCTCCGGGCCCAACTGACCCTGCTGTGTCCTTCTTGGTCCGTTCCCACGAGGCCCAACCCACGCCGAGTCCTTGACCGTATCTCCACTGCGCATGCGCTCACGTGGTGGCGTCTCCATGGGTGCCGCCTCCTCCATGCGACCAATCTCGCATCTTCATCGCCGGTGCCGTCGACGCGCACTCACTTCCTCGAGCCTACCCCGACGCGTCCTCCTCCATCGGCTCGGCCGCCGGCGCCGGTTCTTCTACCTCCGCAGCGGGGACGACGGTCTTCTCCGGCTTGGACTCCTCAGCAACAGCCTCTGCCGCGCACCTCAACTCGCGCGTCGCCCCGTGTGCTCCTCCCCGTTGCCGCCGCTGGCTCCGCGCCTTCGCCTCCTACTGTGCCTTGCAGTAGCTGCCCTCCTCGTCTTCGCAGGCTTCTTCCTCAACGCCGGCCTCGGCGAATCGGAGCTCGGCGACGGTGAAGGCGGCCGAATCTGGTCTCCTCCTTCTCTGTAGCGGCGGCATTGGCGGCCTTCTCTACCGCGGCCTACAGCACGGCGGCGACGGGAGGTCGGCAACCCGAGGATGGCCGCGGCGTGTAATGGTGGCCGGATCCAGCCTGATCCGGACTTGGTCAAGCTGCTTGCGCACGGACATGACCAGCGGCTGGTCGGCGGTAGCGTGAGCCGTCGTCGTCATGGTCGGGTCTGATCCATGCCCTGGGCTGGCACCTCCCCTCCTCGGACCCCTCCTCCCCATCTCCTCGGCCTTCTCGCTCGGCGTCGGCGCGCGCGCAGGGGCTTCTCGGCGGGGTTTTGCTCCGGCTGCCTGTGTCTAGGGGTGACGGTCGGCCATGGTCATCTTGCCAAGGAACCAGCAGAGAGGCCCTTGGGCGGCGGCGGCCGAGAGCAACGGTGGCCGTCCACGGGAGCGGAGATTGCTCCTCCGGGGCAGCGAGCGAGAAATCAAGGTTGGCTCTGATACCAATTGTAACAAACTAGCCCTTGATTTCTTTACTTTATTTCTTGCATAAATTGTATATATAAAACTAGTTACAAGCCTCTGAATATATATGCTAATAACTCCTACTAACACACGTATTAGAACTTCGAATTGCACACCACTTCAACTCGAATTACACACGTGGACGAACTCAACTGCGACTAGGACTCTAAGTCAAGATTAACTTTAACATATTATTTATCTCGTGTAAGTGATTAAATAGATAAAAAAACTCAAGGAAACTAATTGCACCAAGAACTAAGCTTATACCGATTCTTTCGGCTGGCTCCAACTACTTACTACTAATGCAACATGTCCAACGCTACAACCAATCAACCTACTAATTGCATGCCACTACTACCTATACGACCCGTTGATTTTCGCAACTCAAATGCACTAATCAACCTGCTAATTGCATGCCAATACCTCCTAATGCTAACCACGCACTAACTTAACAAACGCCAAGATTAATTTTCATGCCACTACCTCCATGAATGCATGCATCAAACCGTCTGTGATCGACACTAACACAGACGGTTTTAATTTGGACACCGTCTGTGTTGATGGCGTCGGAGAAAACGAGTATCACAGACGGTTGTTTGTGTTAAAAACCGTCTGTGTTAATCGGAATTATCACATATAGTTTTTATTAAAAATCATCTGTGACAATGATCTTGGGCATTTATTGCTACTTGCTCGAAAGCATCTGTCTTCATTTTGATCCAGATCTAGCGGTGCTTCGCTCTTTCGCTCGGGGAGGCAAGCTAGGAAATTTCAGGCCAATTAATTTGGTGGGAGGAGGCAGAGATTGAGCTTTGAATTAAGATTCATACTTTCCTGGTTGCTCTAGATATGGTTAGTAATGAAATTTATTTTTCTTTGCATTACAATTTAGATGTAAGTAATTGGTGAGTGTTATTGAAGATGGTTTGCAAAATTCTTGGTTATATAATAGCTATTGTGTTTATAATATGAATTAAGCTAGCAAAGCCTGAATGCATGTGATATATATATATGTAATAATAATTAAATAATTTAATTTTTAATACTAAGTTGTTATATATATACATAACGTAGGACCGAAGTTGGATGTATGCCGCGAGCCGTGTGAGTGAAGACTATATTAATGGCATGTCTGCTTTTGCAAGAGCTGCCAAGGAGGATATACTGAATAAGGGGGTGGAATATATGTACTGCCCATGCACTAACTGCGAGAATTTAAAGATGTTTAAGAACCGAGGGCAAATTGAAGCGCACTTGATTCGGAGGGGTTTTAAAAAGGGTTACACGTGTTGAACCAGTCATGGCGAAGTCAATGATCATATGCCGCCAGATGACATCGCCGGTAAAGTGACTGATATGCCGCCAGATGACATCGCCGGTGAAGTGAATGACATGCCGCGCGAATGATGTCGATTGTGGTTCAGATTCGGATAGGTTGCACGATGACAATCTGGATCAGATGCTTCACGATGTAGAAGAGAACTATGATGAGAGAGAGTGTGTTAAACTCCGGGGCTTGATGGAGGACTCGGAGAAACCTTTGTTCACCTGCTACAGGTCAAAGTACACGAGGTTGTCGGCCGTGCTTGAACTGTTGAAATTGAAGGCAAGCAACGGTTGGTCCGACAAGAGTTTCACGGCGCTGCTAGGTCTTTTAGCGGACATGCTTCCGGAGGGAAATAAGTTGCCTAAAACCACATATAAAGCCAAGAAGGTTCTTTGTCTGTTGGGAATGGAAGTAGAAAGAATACATGCATGTCCAAATGACTGTATCCTGTACCGTAAAGAGTATGCAAACATGCATGTATGTCTCGTGTGCAATGTATCTTGATACAAACGTAACAATCAATCAGATGACGGCGAGGGAACAGAGGCGAAGAAAGGACCTCCTGCTAAGGTGGCATGGTATTTTCCTATAATTCCTCGTTTGAAAAGTTTTTTGCAAATCCAAAGTAGGCAAAACTGCTGCGTTGGCACTCGGAGGAGTGCGAGAAGGATGGAATGCTAAGACACCTTGCTGATTCCGCCCAGTGGAGAAATATCGATAGGAGTTTTGCAGACTTCGGTGCCGAACCAAGGAATATAAGGTTTGGACTGAGTACAGATGGAATGAATCCTTTCAGTAGCATGAGCAGCCGACATAGCACATGGCCCGTGACTCTCTGCATCTATAACCTTCCTCCTTAGTTGTGTATGAAGCGAAAGTATATTTTGCTATCGATACTTATCCAATGGCCAAATCAACCTGGGAATGATATCGATGTGTACCTAGCACCGTTGGTGGAAGATCTAAAAGTACTGTGGAACGAAAGGGTACAGGTATGGGATGCATACAAACGAGAGAACTTCACTTTGCGCTCCTTATTGTTCTGCACCATAAATGATTATCCTACCCTTGCAAACCTATCGGGCCAGAGTACAAAAGGTGCCAAAGCTTGTATCCATTGTTTAGATGGTACCGAGAGTGTGTGGCTGAAACACTCACGCAAAAGCGTCTACATGCGTTACCGCGGTTCCTTGAGAGAGCTCACCCATACCGCAAGATGAAGAAACAATTTGACGGAGAGAAGGAAGACGGTTCAGCTCCAAGGCATTTAAGGGGACACGAGGTTTACGATATGGTTAAGGATTTAGATGTTGTCCTCGGAAAGGGACGTAAATTGAGGGCTCATGAGAAGAACACCTAGAAGAAGAGATTAATATTTTGGGACTTACCTTATTGGGAGTACCTAGATGTTCGACATGCATCGACGTCATGCACGTAGAAAAGAATGTATGTGACGACTTGATTGGTCTCTTCTGAACATTCGTGATAAAACAAAGGATGGCGTCAACGCGACGGCTTGACTTGGCTGATATGGACATCGGCCTGAGTTAGCACCGATAATAACAGATAATGGACGAACGTATCTTCCCCTGCGTGTTACACTCTGTCCAAGCTCGAAAAACAGAAGCGTGCGGTGCTTGCATGGTGTCAAAGTTCCGTCGTTACTCCGGCAACTTGAAGAAACTTGTTTCGATGCAAGATTTGAAGTTAAATGGCATGAAGTCTCATGATTGTCATGTGTTGATGACACAGATGCTCCCTATTGCAATTAGAAATATTTTGTCGATCAAAGTCCGAGAGACAATCATGAGGCTACGTTATTTCTTTAACATAATTGCTCAGAAGGTCATCGATCCCGAAGGGCTAGATGTTCTACAGGATGAGATGGTGATGACTCTATATCATCTTGAAATGTATTTCCCTCCTTTGTTTTTCGATATCATGGTCCATCTCATTGTTCACGTTGTGTGGGAGATAAAAATGTGCGGGCTGTATTCCTCGTAGCATGTACCCATTTGAGAGGTTCATGGAATTCTCAAGTCCTACGTACGGAATCGATCTCAGCCGGAGGGCAGCATCGTTGAAGGTTATGCAAGCGAAGAGGTCATTGAGTTTTGTGTGATTATATGGCTCAGACTCAATCGATAGGTGTGCCTCAATCTCGTCATGAGGGGAGGCTGAAGGGTATCGGAACTATCGGAAGGAAAGCAATCACTACATATATTGACACGTATACTCAAGCCAATTTGACGGTCTTGCAACACATGACTAAAGTGGCGCCTTATGTCGACCAGCACAAGGATGTACTTCGGCAACAGAATCCGGAGCGGCCGGATGTTTGGATCATGAGGCAACACACAGTCGGTTCAACCAATGGTTGAATCAGCAATTTGCTAGGAGCTCGCCAAGTGAGATGCTGACATGGTTGGCAAAAGGGCCAACATTTACAGTTGTGAGATGGCAAGGATATGACATAAATGGGTACACATTCTATACACAGTCTCAGGATATAAAGAGCACTAACCAGAACAGCGGTGTCTGCATAGATGCGTTCAGTATCGATGGGTCGAGAAACTCATACTATGGGTTCATAGAAGAGATTTGGGAGATCGACTGCGTGGCTTTCAAGATACCCTTATTTCGCTGCCGTTGGGTGCATCTCCCACAGGTGAAGGTTGACAAGTACCGTGTCACTACCGTGGACCTCCAATGTGTCGGGTTCAAAGCCGAATCATTCATACTCGCCAACCAAGTTGTTCAAGTTTTCTATGTAACCGACCCGGCAAATAAAAAACACCATATAGTTCTTCGTGGAAAAAGGAGAATTGTTGGAGTAGAGAATGTAGTGGACGAGGAAGAATACAATCAATTTGATGAGTTACCTCCTTTTGGAAATGGCATAAGGGTCGACGATGAACAACGTGACATAACTAGTTACGTACGCATTGATCATCATGAAGGGCTAATTTTTAAAGGAAATAAGCAAGTAGAATGAGAATGTGTGACATATGTGGGCATTTGCATTTATGTATATAACAATGCATGTATGTGATGTATATGTGAACTGGCATTTATGTATACAACAATGCATGTGGTGATGTATTTGTGAATTTGCATTTACTTATATGTGAAAATGTGTGATATATAGATGAATTTTGAGAATGAGTCATACAAATGTATCTCTATGTTCATTGGGCTGTTGTAAAGAAATACACCCAGCTGTTGTCTTATTGAATGCTGGTTGGTATTATTGAATGCTGGTTGGTGAGTGAAGGCTTATTACAGACGGTTCTAAACTTAGAACCGTCTGTGATATCAATATCATAGACGGTTCTTAGTTTATAACTGTCTGTGATAATAAATATCACAGACGGTTCTAGGTTTAGAACCGTTTGTGATAGTATAACTATCACAGACGGTTCTTTGTTTATAACCGTCTGTGATATGTATTATCACAGACGGTTCTTAACTTAGAACCGTCTGTGATATTGATATCACAGACGGTTCTTAAATAGAACTGTCTGTAATAAGCCTTTTATATATTACCCCTGCTAGGGTTTTGCGCGTACACAGTTATTACTAGTCTAGATCTAGCCCGTCTCGCCTCCTGTCGCCGTCGACCCGAGCCCACGCCGTCGCCGTCGACCCCAGCCCACGCTCACTAAGGCATCTATAATTAATTTTCACGCGCACGAGCATCAAGATTTATATGGCCGAAACTCTAGCCATCCAAAAATTTCGAATGGGAGATATATCAATGGCGATGAAGGAAAGGCAGTGGCAACGTCACTATTGTGTTACGACGGTGACACTGCACAATATACTTTTACGACACATAGGAAAAGAGTGTATTGTGTAGTGAACCGTGGCATCACAACCAGAGGCGATGTAGCTCATAGCGGTAGCCGTTGTCGTCGAGGGACAGGTGCTTCAATTTGGGGAGGAAGCGAGAGTAAGGAGTGGACAAACTAGGAGTAGCAGGAAATGTCCTCATTAGAGTTGGTTCTTAGAGAGAAATTGGGGGAAAATGAGAGGGAGAGTAATAAGAGGTGAGAAGTGGGAGGAGACTGGTGTATGCCGTTTGATGCAGAGAGAAAGGATGGGTGAGACAGTTTTTTGTTTTGAACTGTCTATGATATTATCACAGACAGTTCGGAACAAAACCATCTATGATAAGTAGGTTATCACAGATGATTCTTTCCATCGTGGTGAACTTAGACGGTCCATCTTGTAAAACCATCTATGTTAACTTTATCACTGATAATTTGTGTTGAACTGTCTGTGATGAGACATCTAGGATGACCCTTTTTGTTGTAGTGGGGAGGGGTGGAATCACTACCACAAAAAAGGTCATCACAGACAGTTCAAAACCATTATCATAGACAATTTTTGAATAATGTGAATTTATGTGTCGATGATAATAGCTGGTTATCACAGACGGCTCTCAAACCATCTGTGATAAGTTACAACACAGACTGTTTTTTAAAAAAACTGTCTGTGATGTGTCAGATATCACAAACAGTTCTTAAAAATAGCCATTTATGATATCTAACATATCGCAGATTGCTAATACCAAAATCGTCTGTGATATGTCGGATATCACAGATGGTTCTTAAACATAGCCATCTGTGATATCTTACACATCACAGACGGCTAATACTAATAATCGTCTGTGATATCTGACATATAATAGATAGTTTGGTGTTACAAACCGTTTGTGATAGCTATTTGAATAGCTAAATTATTCTCTATTTTTCGGCTAGCCTCCGGAAATGCTAGCCATGGCATCTAAAAACAAACAAGCAGATCATATATACAGCACACGACAATCATTACACAGATCTCACAAATGAATTAAACAACTAAATGAAGTACAATTAAATTAATTGTTTGATTAAGCACAAATGAGTAAATTACAATTGAATCAAATATTTGAACATCTAATCATCAGAACTTGGGTTGAACTCTCCATTTGGGTGAATGACATCTGCCATCAAGAATTAGGAGAGCTTTCCTCAAACTTCGGTGAGTTTGTTAAGATAGAAATCACTTGAGTCAAATTCCATGCCTTGTCACAAGGAGTGTTAAAGTCATTAGCATATATATATATATATATATATATATATATAATATATATAATAAAAATAACTAGGACTCTTTGGTGTCTGGACACCTATACCATCAGCCGTCCGATTGTGCTTTACCATTCGTGAAAAATTAGTGGGCTCATCCATTAATTCAACCCGTTAGGTAGGTCAATCTACGTTTGAATGGAAAAGAACACCTTCCATGTATTCTAAGCCACGTTTGGCTGAACGTGTATGTGTATGTACAATTAAGAGTATGAATGGGTATATACCCACAATGATATTAGTATTAGTGGACGTATCAACTAAATCCACTTTGATATTTGTATGAGTATCAAATATTAGTATTAGTGGATGTATCACTTCAGATTTATCTTTTTGTATTGAGTATATATAATTGTGGTTTCGAGTGAATTGTGTGTGCATACCTCCGGATGGACATTTGTATACCAGTTCAGAGTTGCGTGACATTTTAAGATAACATTTGATGTCCGATTCAACTAAAAAATTCACACAAGATTTTCACCCAAACCCTATCATGATGTACAAATTCGCCGCTCTAAATCATTCCCTGCGACATACGCGGTTTTTCCTACGCCGTTCGTCTCCATGAACCATTCAACGTGAATTTGTTGCTTGAATGATATAAAAATTTCACATAATATTTTCACCTTAACTGCTAACATTATGTATAAATTCGCCGCTTTAAATCATTTCATGCGACGTATAAAAATTAATGGAAGTCAACACACGCGATTGTTTCTGTACCGTTCGTCTCCATCAATCAATTTAAGATAACATTTTGTTGTCCGATTATGATGAACAATTCACACAAGATATTCACCTAAACCCCTATCATGATGTACAAATTCGCCACTCTAAATCATTCCCTGCGACATATAAAAAAATGGAAGTCAACACACGCAGTTTTTCCTACGCCATTCGTGTCCATCAACCATTCAACGAGCATTTGTTGCTCGAATAAGATGAAAATTTCACATAAGATTTTTACCTAAACCGCTTACATGACATACAAATTCGCCGCTCTAATTCATTCTGTGCGGCGTATAGAAAATAATGTAAGTCAACATACACGTTTTTCCTATGCCGTTCGTCTCCTTCAACCATTTAAGATAGCATTTTGTTGTCCGATTGAGTTGAAAAATTCACATAAGATTCTCACCTTAACTGCTAACATCACGTGCGAATTCACCGCTCTAAATCATTCCGTGCGGCGCCTAAAAATTAGTGGAAATAATGGAAGTCAACATACGCATTTTTTCTATGTCGTTCATCTCCATCAACCATTTAAGATAGCATTTTGTTGTCCGATTGAGTTGAAAAATTCACATAAGAGTCTCACTTTAATTGCTAACGTCACGTGCAAATTCGCCGCTCAAAATCATTCCGTGCGGCGTCTAAAAATTAGTGGAAATAATGGAAGTCAACATACACGTTTTTTCTATGCCGTTTGTCTCCATCAACCATTTAAGATAGCATTTTGTTGTCCGATTGAGTTGAAAAATTCACATAAGATTCTCACCTTAACTGCTAACATCACGTGCGAATTCGCTGCTCAAAATCATTCCGTGCAGTGTATAAAAATTAGTGAAAGTCAACACAGTTTTTCTTATGCCGTAAGTCAACCACTTAAAATTAATTTTGAGTATAATACTCGATTTGATCACAATGATTCATCATATGTTCCACATAATGATATTTTGCATGCACCATAGTCTTTTAAATTTATATGTACAAGCGAGCATACTTCTAATACTGCTGTATAGATTTGCATACCTATTCCACATTAATTCAATACATCGCAGATATACATACCTATACCACGTTAATTCAAAAATCATTACTGCAACAGGAAATCTGTGCGCGGGATTCACAAATTAATGACACATTAATTCACAAATCATGATTGATGACTCAATCAGATCGCTGGATATTTATGGCATTTACAATCAAGAATTGCACTTCTCAATCTGTCGTCTGTATACTAAGGTAAATAGTAATTGCTAATGGGTTTACCCATTAGTCTCATACCTACTATAAACTAACACATCTCAATGCGATCGAATGGTTGATAGGTTAGGTGCCCGGACTCCTTGGAGTTCCATTTCGCCTTCCTACACACACACACATACATACATACATACATACATACATACATACATACATACATACATACATACATACATATATATATACTAGTAAGGTGCCCGTGCGTTGAAACGGAGTACGAAAAAAGGGTGAGACATACCATCAAACGTGATCCAAAAACTGGACAATCAACATCAATTTTATCTTACATTGCCGAATGCCTATTCGTTGCATCTGAAAGTCAAACTTTATGCAACTTTTACACTCATCCTATGAAACAAAAAAAAATCGTATTCTTGAATATGATTATATGAACATATCACCCTGCATGTCTTAGAACATCAAAAACAAGGAAATTTAACTGGATTCTACATAGTTACATGCTTGGCCAAAATAATCCCTACAAAACCATTGGCAATCATAATTAAAACAAATGGCACAGTGGTCATTATATCAGCAATGGAGATAGCAAACCAGAATATTAGTACATGGAAATCATTCTTCAAGCGAGTTTAGTACACAGAAACCAGAACTTCAGTGCCTAGAAATGGATATATAAACTTTTAAGCAATTTCTTCAAGAAAGGTTCAAAAAGAATCATAACTTATCATAGTATGGTAAAAGTAAATAAATCGACTAAGTAAATTTAAAGAAAATTTGTTGTAATACTACATCAAAAACTCCACGCCTCCTATCCATCGTGCATTGGAGGACTTGATCCTTTATGTGAATTGATTTCTTGGCAAGAACATTCCTTGAACATTGTTCCATCCGAATCCTATCAATGCAAGAAAAAACTCAAAGGTAGATTTTCTGTTCTGTAGAATTGCAAAATATAGTATAAGTTGGCTGATAAGAATAAAGAGCAGTAAGAACCTTGACTTTTTAATCTCTTATGAGCTCAGGCTTAAGGGAGATAGGCTTTTCCATAGCCACCAAGCAGAAGATCTAAAGATAAGAGCAATGGTCAATAACCAGAGCTCTCAATTTCTGAAAACAGTAGAATTCATTTTCAAGGAGTTCTAATGCATAACAGCAGCTGCTTTGCCTGCTCAGATGATTTTTTTTCTAACATATGAATGGTCATGCTACAAAAAAATAACCATTATGGATGAGTGTGAATAAAATGTTAGGCAGTCCACACAGTAATTAATTGCTACTATAAATTCACATGAGACAACAAATTTACAAAAAAAAATTGTTTGCAAAATTATGCTATAAACTAAAAGCTCACCACCCTCACATAGTCTGCAAAAATAGTAGAGAAGCAAGAGTTGGTACTGGAGCATAGGAATGAATATTGAAATCATATGATCATGTGTGCCCTTTTAAGATACATTTGAGAAGGAAAAAGCTCTTGACTATCCATGAGTGTTGATAGATCAAGCTATATACTAAAAGAAGTACATCTAGTTGACAATTTGGCATATTTATAGAACATAACAATGCAAGGAAACTGAGATATGATGTAGTTCTGAACATAAATGATTAAGTGCCACGAAGCCATGCATTCAAAATGTAATTTTGAAAGAACAGTTTATACATTCGTATATTGTAAAAAAAATTGAGAGAGAATACAACTGACCGAACAGCAGGAAAGAATGGTTAGTATTTAGGAAGAAAATTTTAAATACAAGACATGCATATCGCAAACAGCACATCATGTCTGGGACAGTGGAAACAAGGTATCATGATTTTTGTTAAAACGAGTATGGCAAAACGCCATTGTAAAATCTGCAGAGCATCACTGATATGTTCCATGATTAATTGACTGTGATAGCAGAAGCTAGTAGCATAGTATAGGACTACTTACTCCATCACAATATACACATATGAATCATCCTCAAATGCATTGTAGAAGTGAACAATCCCTTCAAGCAATATTGAAATTGTACTTCAAAATATACCAATGACCAAGGCCATACTCCTTCATCACCTCCTGGGACGAATGTCAATGTTGGCCCCAACCGGCAGCATCATCACACAGCGGGGTCGAGGTTGAGCACATAACCCCTCATGTTTGACGCCTGTGTGTGGCACAGCAGTCGGTGCATGAAGCTCGTCTTCCCCGTACCTGCACCGTAGTCCAAAACCCTAAGCTCCCAACCCCGAAATCACTCGACAAAAGCTCAAGTATCATAGGTTTGTTGGGCAATTCCCACAACGAAAATGCCAATTGAACAGTGGCAAACGAAATCGACGCACCGGCCATGCCGAAGACGATGATGATCACTGGTTTCTTCTTACGTTGGTGCGCCCGGGCCGATGGAGAGGCTCCCGATGGAGTCAGCGAGCTCCTCGCTCTTCCCCTTCCCCTCATGCTCCTCCACCGCCTCTGCCTTCCCCTTCCCTTGTGCGTCCGTCTGCACACATCCGATACCAAGCGCACGAAACAGTCACAATTAAAAAAAATGAAATGAAAATAAAATCCCCGAGGGGAGAAAGCAGGGCGGCGGCGGGCCCGTGGGGAGGCGGGCTAGGGAGGTGGAGGAGGGTGGAAGCCGACGAGGTGGATGGCGCCATTTGCCCCTTGTGGGGCCGCTGACCCGACGCACGTGGTGGGGGAAGAGGAGGCGGCGGCAGAGCGGAGGGGTGGGGGATGGCAGAGAGGCGGGAGGGGAGGAGCAGCGGCAGAAGGGAGGCGGCAGTGGTGCGGATTAGGGGGAGGAGCGAGGGGAGGGGAGGAAAATGGGAGGGAGGATTAGGAAAGAGGGAGCGAGAGGTTGCGGGAAGAGGTGGGGGGCAGCGGTTGCGCGAACGTGCAGGTGCGGCGGTTGCGTGAGGAGGGAGGCGCGTGCGGGTGTGCTGCGCGACGGAGGAATGGGGAGGAGGAGGCGGCGGCAGTGTGGAGTGGGGAGGAGGAGGCGAGGGCAGCGCGGAGGAGCTGGGGAGGAGGCGGCGGCGGAGCGGGGGAGCGGGGGAGGAGGAGGCGACGGCGACGCGGGGTGGGGATGAGGAGGCGAGGGCGGCGCAGTGGAGGAGGAGGGAGGGGAGGAGGCGAGGGCGGCGCGGCGGCGTAGGAGGGATGGGAGGAGACGCGGCGGCGGAGGAGGGAGGGGGAGGGCGGAAGAAATGGGGGGGGGGCGAAGCAGCCCGTGCGGTCACGGGATTGGGGAGGCACCGTACGGGTTTTAGGGTGAAAAGGGCCCACACGTCAGTCAACATAGTATTTTTATAAAAAGAGTGGGAGAGGCCGCACCAACCACCAACTCCTTCTTTTATATAGTAAAGATATATATATATATATATATATATATATATATATATATATATATATATATATATATATATATATATATATATATATATAAAACAGGGCACCATAATGTCTAGTCTCTATGATTGAGACTTTCAATCTATGATTAAGAGTTTTCATCCTTGATTAAGACTTTCCATCCTCGATATATTATATATCATTGCACTTGCACACATCTAAAAGCAATCCAAAGGCGAGAGGCTTGGTGCCCAGACACCATGGTGCACCATTTTAGTATCCTATATATATATATATATATATATATATATATATATATATATATATGTATGTATGTATGTATGTATGTATATATATATATATATATATATATATATATATATGTATGCATGCATGTATGTATGTATGTATAAGTTGACACTACTACAAAAAGGGTCATTACAGATAGTTCGGAACTATCATCACAGATGATTCTTTGAATCATCCAAATTTATGCATCAGTGATAATCGAACGTTATCAAAGACGGTTTGTAACTAGAACCGTTTGTGAAGAACACTATCACAGATGGCTCAAACCAAAAACAATTTGTGACGGGCGAGTATCACAGACGGTTGGTACGTAGAATCGTCTATGATACTTCCCATCACAGACAGTTGGTAAGGTAGAACCGTCTATGATGTGCGAGTATCAAAAACGGTTTTTCGTTCGACGACTGTGATAATCCTTAAAAGACGGTTTATACCAAAAAAAACTGTCTGTGATAGTTCATTTTATACCTAATTTTTTTATTTTTTAGCTAGCCTCAGGAAATGTTAACTATGCCGTCTAAAAACAAGCAAATACATCAACAAATACAGCAACACATTCTATTTTCATTAAGATTAGAATCTACCATTACAGCATCACAAGATAATGAGTAAGTTACCTATAGCACTGCATACACAAGAGGACATTTACAATTTTACAAATATAAGCTTTACGTTTACAAATTAAGAAAGATACTTACACTACAAGAAACTTTTGGCTAATACAAGCTAGACTTACACATCCTTTATTAAACTACAATCTAAAATAAGTGGTGCGGAAAAATTTTTAAGTAGTAGAAATAAAAAGGCAACGAATACCATTTTCAGCTTCGATGCCAAAATCAACAGCTTCTATGCTAGCTACATGGAATAGTGCAAATTTTCCATTGCCTTCTTCCTTTCCATTTTACTTCAAGCAAAAATTCAGCCGCCCTTGCCGAACGCCTTCTCACTCTTGCCGCGCACAAACGAGTTGGAGTAGTACTGGTGGTGTTGGTTCTTCAAGTAGGGTGAGGGGGGTTAATAAAGGTTGAGAGGTGGGCAGGAGACTTATGCCTGCTGTTCGATGTAGAGAGAATGGACGGGTGAGATCGGGATCCTAAGGGATATGTCATGAATTGGTGACATGGCAGGGCATCACAGACGATTCGGATTACAAACCATCTATGATAGACACATTACAGATGGTTCATAACAAAAATTGTCTATAATAACGGAAGATATCATATACAGTTCTTATTAAAAACTGTCAGTGCTAATGGCTAAACAGAAGATCACAAAGATAATATGTCAATGAAATGTAAATAGTTAGTCTCAAAAGATAAAATAGCAAAGTTTTACATGGCTTATATATTCTAGTTTGAAATGTTTCGACGAGATCTACAACTTTGCAATTGAGGTGAAACCCAAATTCAAAAGGAAAGACCAAGAAAAAGGGCAAAAACAGAAACCGAAAACTTTTGACGCAAATGATGCTTCATCTCCAATGCTGCTTTGATACGATCTCTATCTAATGCTGGAACAACAACTCTGGAACTCTCTGTGTTAGTCGCACTAGTCCAGAAAAAGCTAGCGCACACAAGAAAACAGGGATACATATCATGCATAACGACCAAACTTTATTATAAAACAAAGTGTACAGGCCTTATGGCCAAGTTTACAATAACAAGGCTCGAAACCAAACATAAAGATAACATAAATAAAGGAACACATATGTAAGAGCAGCCCATCCTACCTGCCCATAGGTGAATGACTGTAAGACGTGGCCTACACATCCATTCCTCATCGTAGATGATGAAGTCATTCTCTGGCAACAGATTTAAGCAAGGTGAGCACATAAAGTACTCCACAAGTTACACCAAGAGTTTTAACAGATATGATGCATACATGGGTATTGTCAAAGGAAGACATAATAAAGTTATTTGTGCAGAAAAGCTTAATTAAAGTAAATACAGTAAACTAAGTACAAACGCTGCGTTTAGTACAATATGTGGAAACAACATTTTAGCTGAAATAATATTGTTAGTGTAGACACCAACCTAACACTAACCTAACCACAGGAATCTCACTAGGACCATTCTTTCCCAATAGATTCCACATTTACCATAAACCACACTTTATAAAACCAATGTCTAATTTATGAAAAACCATACTCAGTATGTCCTTGACCGTGGACACGGCTACCCAGGATAGTTCGTTACTCTGCAGAGGTGTACAAGTTTACCCACAAGACATGACCTCTCATTTTGCAACACGATTAGCACACAGTCTTAGGTGTGCAGCTGAGAGTTCATGAGAAGGCATTTATAATGTTTTGTTGTCAACTTGATCATGCCGCCACTAAGGTTTCACCATAACATGAATCCACATGCTAGAGCCCCCTCTCATGCCATGTGAGACTTCTCGTGGTCTATGCCACACTCACAATTAGCTTATAGCGAAACCAAGTTGGAACTTAACAAATTATTTAGCCAGATTTGTCCCATACCAGACTTGTGGTACTACGATGTGACTTTGTAATAGTAGCTCATCCACTGGTCCTTAATTTGACTTAGGCACTACCCACATACCCCTTGTGCTGGGTATCAACACTATGTCACTGAACATCAATGAGAACCAGCAAGCACCCACCACCATACCAAACTTCCATGGAACTTCTTGACTCATCGAAGTCAAGAAAAGATTTTAGAAACCATCTTTATGAACAAATATTACCACCTAAAATCATTCTAAGCATGGATAAACAATTCTATAAAATTTCGATTAATAGTAATGTACTAACTATGTTTTCATCTAGGGTGACAAGGCATGTTTGTATTCAAGATCAAGTTTGGCCATATACAAAGGACATGGATATAACTAGCATTTAAATAATATTTAAACTAAGTTTGAATAAAAGTATGCATGCATAATATTTTAAAACAACATAAATAATTTAAATTACTAGGAGCAACATGATCAAAGGTATAATTTGCCTTGCTCGAAGTCTTGGTGCTATGAATCGTTGAAGTCGTGCTCTCCAGAATCGTCGTAGTCTACACATGAAGAACCAAAGCAAACAAATTAAAAATTCAAATAAACTCAAAAATTCAAAAAGAGTCCATAAATGGATAGTTTAGGATTTTAGAAGACTTTAGAAATTTGAATAGTTTCATTCGGAGCTAGGGCGATGGAATACAAGCTCTGGAAGTTTAAAACTAAAGAAAAAATAAAAGGAGATGTTTAGACCAGTCCGATCGGTAAGATGTTCGAACGGTCCAAAGCTATATAGTGGTCGATAGGCTTTGAGTGGTCGAACAGCTGAGGTCGGATATCTGGAGTGGTCGAATAAACGGCTGTGGTCATGTACTGCCATGGTCGAAGGTGATATGTGGTCGAAAGATATATGTGGTTGAAGTGGTCAGAAATGGCAGTGTGGTCAAAGCTTAGCGGTCGGAAGCAGCAAGGGTCGTAAGCAACTGTGGTCGAAAGTGACACTGGTTGTAAGCAACTGCGGTCATGACGAACTGCGGTCATGAGCGACCGTGGTCGTCAAGTTGTTGTGGTCAAAGAGGTTGTGCATGGTCGGAAGGAGGGGTCAAAAAGTTTAAAGTGGTCGAACTACTGCTGTGGTTGAACAAGGCAGTGATCGAACAAGGGTGTGGTCGAAAGCGAGGGTAGTCGAAAGCGGAGGTGGTCAAACAAGCGGCCATGGTCGAAGTCATAGAGTTACTGTAGCATTCGTAGGTCATGGTCGTAGATACACTGTAGCAGTCGTAGTCGTAGCAACTGTGGTCGGAGGGATCGGACGGTGTGAAGTGGTTAAAGGAATCTGAGGCTACCGTAGTTAGAGAAGACTTTGGTAGTTGAGAGAAACAGAGAGAAGAGTTGAGTACCTCTGTGTGGACTGCGAGGACGTCAGAGATTGGTCGATGGTGAAGAAGTGGCGAGGCTGCTCAATCGTTGACGGTGAAGAGGTTCCGTCGGTGGACTAGACTGGCGACGGGCTCGGTGAAGGCGGAGGCAGTGATGGCGCAGTGCGAAGAATCCCGGGCTCTCTGAAAAAGCTCGTTGGATCTCAACTTAAAGCTGGCGAAGGGAAAACTCGATGTGAATAGTATCGGGCACATGAAAGCAAGCTTTCAGGGGCCGAAGAGTGTGAACCAGTTATGCATGGAAAGATATTTATATACTCAAAAAGGAATGGATGAGAGGTGGCTCGCTAGATTTATGGCCAGTGTAGTGGTGCACGATCGTGATTGATAACGAGGTTTAAAGCAGGGAAAACCAACGGAGGAAGTGGAAACTGATGAGGGCTTTCAAAGGCATCAATTGCTTCAGCTAACAGGAAGTAATAGTCAACTATTAAGAGCATGGAGGGTCACCAATGGCAGCGGTTAGAGCTGGAAGAAGGGGAGGAAGGAGATGACAAATGGCCCCACCGGTCTTTGAGAGTGATGGAGAGATCTAGGGGAACTTAGGAAAAATAAAATCAACTATTTTATTAACTTTTAGAAATAGACAAATTAAGTTTTCTTTCTCCAGGTTTTGGAAATAAAATCTCTAAAAAACAAATAAATTCCAGTAAGCCCAATATGAAGCAAATAAAATTTTAGGACATTACACCTTTCCTCTCTTAGCACCAGCAGAACTCCAGTGAGCTCCTTCGACTGAACCAAGCAGACTCAACCCTTGTCATCCCCGCAGTTGGCTTCCCCGTGCCATCATAATCATCGTCCACTCCTCCTCCATGCAAAGCCTCTATTGGAGCACCCCCTCCGCCAGAGCCAAGCACTGCCACCACCTTCCTCTCGCCGCTAGCCGCCTTCAAGCACGCTCGCACCCTGCAATCAATTGAAACGAGTTCCCTGTGGCCTCCTCTCTCTTGTGCATCCCTCGCCGTCCTAGGTCACACGTCAGAACACCGATGAGCCTTAGCTCTAGCACGCTACCACCATCGATCATGCCACACCAACGCATAGTAATGATGTGGATGCCATGAGGCACCACACCTTATGCCACATCATCACAAGCTTCCCCATCAGCTCTCCCACACCACATCAGCTATAGTCCTGGTCCATAGACCCAGGCCCACATGTCATTCTTTGTACCTATTTTCCTTCAAGAAAATAATTCGACCAAAAATCAAATTCCCTGATGACATCATCATGACATATTAAACCCAAATTTCCTTTAGAAAAATAATTCACCAAAATCAATAATGTCAGCTAACATCATAATAACCTTTTTCTTTAAGAAAAAAATCCAAAAATTCCAATTTATTAATTCTTTTTCATTTTCTTAGTTTCAAAACTTTTGAGTGCCCGTTCTTCTACGTCCTAGCTCATAAACCCATTTTTTTCTAAATTCATCTAAAATCTCAATCTATCCATTTCTATAATCCTTTTGAAATTTGAGGTTCATTTAAATTTTATTTAGTTTGTTTGGGTATTTTCATGTGTAGACTGTGACGTTTCTGAGGAATACTACTTCGATGACTCTCAACAATCTACAGAGCAAGGCAGCTTACACACCTTGAGCATGTTGATCCAAGTTTGTAAATAAAATTATATTGTTTTAAATTATTCTATATGCTTATATTTATTCAACTTAAATGCATTATCACCCTAGGATAAAACTCTAGTTAGTACACTAGTTCTAACTAGAATATTTTGTAGAATTGCTTAGAATACTTGGAGATAATTCTAGGCTTAGGATTACTTTTCACATAAAATGATGAGTTTTAAAATATATTCTTGACCTTGATAAGTCAAGAAGGACTATGAAATATTTGATAAAGTAAAATGTAAAACTTGATTTAGACTTAGGCAAATGGTTAAGTGGTGGGTGCCCCACTTTAGCGGATTCTTTATTGGGGTGAAATCTTAGCGGGGGCGTGACTAGATTGATGGTTTTGTATTGTAAAGGCCTTGTCATAATCTCTATTTTGTATTTTCTAAGCTTTATTTGCTTTTCTTGGGTTTTCTGAAAATCCAAAAATCAAAAATAAAATTTAAATCTTCCCGCCTCCTCCTGTTGACGCGTGGACGGCGAGGATGCGCCCACGTCGCCGCCCAACATCCCGACTTCCCTCTCTCCCCGCTCGACACGTGGACGGCCCAATCTTGCCCACGTTGCCCCGACCCATCTCACCCGTCCACGTCCACTTGATCTTCATCCATCGGTCTCTACCACCCCGCACTTCTCCTCTCTCTTTCTCGCTAACAGGTGGGCCCCACCAGTCAGACCCGTCGTCCCCACGCCGCCTCCTTCCTTTCTTCTTCCTCCCCCTTCCTTTCTTTCACCGGCCAACCGAACCTCGACTACTGCCGCCTTCCTTCTCTGCCACAACTCGGTTTTGGAAACCGCAAGCCGCACGGGATCGAATCGCCTCAATCTCGTGCCCCCTTTGCTTTCGCCCCCTTCTTTCCTTTTCTTCCCAAATCGAATCAACGCCAGCCGAAAATCTGGCGAGCCATTGCCGCAAATGAGCTCACCCCCAAGGCTATATAAAGGCCCCCTCGGCCTCGCCTCCACTCACACCAGCCCCCACCGCATCTAGCCCACCCCGAGGAGCAACCCAAAGCCCCAACCCTGTGCTTTCCCCCTTGCCGAGCTTCTGAGGAACTCCGGCGAGCAATCCTTGCTGTTTCGACCATCCACGAGGCGCCACCACCTCCATCGCTTCCCGAGCCTCGGCAAAGTTCATCAACCCCTTTACGGCCCAAGTTCACCACCGGAGCGCCGCCGCACCAGTGACCCAAGCACCACCGTTGCCTTCCTCATCGCCGAGCACTCTCCACCCGTCCTCGGTAAATATCGTAAGCACTGTTGCACTCCCCGCACTCTCCTCTCTTTGTTGTGCCCCTCGCCGGCCGCCATCGTGCCGCTGTTCGTCGGCGACCCTCGGGTCCTGGCGCCCTCCGGCCGGTGAGCCATGTTAGCACTGAGACCCTTACGACTGCGAGTTGTGACTAGATACTTGTGGTAGCTCCGAGTACTCATATACGATCAAGTGGTCATAGCTCTGAGTGGTCGTAAATGACTTCATAGTCGTAAGCTCATCTGTGTGGTCGTAAATAACTTCATAGTCGTAAGCTCGTCTGTGTGGTCATAAATGACTTCGTAGTCATAAGCTCATCTGTGTGGTCGTAAATGACTTCATAGTCGTAAGTTCGACTGCGTGGTCGTAGGATCGATCGCGTGGTCATAGGCTCAATCTGCGTGGTCGTGGGTTCGATCGCGTGGTCATATGTTTGACTGCGTGGTTGAAGGTTGTTCTACGTGGTTGTAAGTTTGACTGCATGGTCATAACGACTGACATCATAATTTCAATTTCCTTTAGAAAAATAATTCTAGAAAATCAGTTTTTTTTCTTTCTCTAATTTTAAACTTCCAAGACCCGTTCTCCTTCGTCCTAACTCCAATTGAGCCCATTCAAATTTCTAAATTCATCAAAAATTCCAATCTACCCATTTCTACCCTCCATTTAAATATTTGGAGTTTATTTGAATTTTATTTGAGTTTGGTTGTTTATTTTCACGTGTAGACTACGACGATTCCGGAGAATTCTACGACGATGATTCACACCCATTTGAGGAGCAAGGCAAGTCACACACCTTAATCATGTTGATCCCAGATTGTAAAATAAAATTATGTTGATTTAAATTATATTGCATGCATATGTTTATTCAAGTATTTCAATTCCAGTTTTAAACTTAGTTAATTCCCAATTGTTATTGACACCTTTGACCTTGTGTAACATTATACCTTGTCGCCCTAGAATCAAACTCTAGTTGGTATACTATTATTGGCTAAAGAGTTTTATACCAAATGCTTAGACCTGTTTAGACATAATCTTTGTTTTAGGATAACCTTTTCACATAAAATGATAAGCTTTCCAAATGTTTAGACATTATCAAATATTTTGAAATAAAATATAAAATCTAGTTTAGACTTAGGTTAATGGTTAGGTGGTGGGTGCGGGCATGCATCGTTGTTCGAGACACAAAGTGTTGATTGTCGAGCACGGGGGTATGTGGTTGAGCCTAAGTCAATTAAGGACCGTGCGTGAGCTCTTCAAGCAAAGCCTGTGTCAGACTACCACAAGGCTGCTATGGAACAGTCTGGCTGATTAATTTGTGGGTCCTAAGTTTCGTCGTAGGTTGAAAGTGAGCGTGGCGTAGGCCATGAGAAGTCTCACTCGGCTCAAGAGGGGGTCCAGTTTGGTGGATTCCTTATTAGGGTGAAATCTTAGTGTTGGCTTAGCTAGGTTGAAGGCTTTGCATTGTAAAGGCCTTGTTATGATCTCTCCGCCGTACACCTAAGGAAGTGTGTTAATCGCGTGGCAATATGAGATGATCATGTTTTGTGGGTAAAGCTGTACAACTTCTACAGAGTGTATAATCTATTATGGATAGCCGTGCCGACGGTCATAGGCATGCTGAGTAAAGTTTTTCATGGATTAGACTTTGTTTTTCAAAATGGTTTATGAAAATCTTATGGATGGTGGAGTCCATGCAAGATCTTTTGGAAAAGATGGTCCGGGTGGGATGCCTGTGGTTAGGTAAGTGTTTGGTCGGAGCTTGCACTAATGATATTAATTTTATTTACAATTACTGTTGTTACTTATTGTATTAAATTCAGCATTTTCAATCTATTTACTGTAATTCTTTAAATACTGTTTTATGCTTAAACTAACCCTATATGCCTTCCTTTCTTTGCTTTCACATTATGATGCATTTTCCGTGTGATTTGCGGAGTACATGTTTGTACTCACTCTTGTTATCTCATCACAGAGGAGGACGACTTCGACTACGGTTAGGACCAAGACAAGTAGGCCGCGTCTTACTGTCTTTTGCCTGTGTGCAAGCTTGGGCTTCGCTTTATCAGTTGCTTCCACAGTTATTTGCCTTTATTATTGTTGCCAATGAGCATTGATGTAAATGCTGGCCATAAGGGCATACTCTCTTATTTAATAAATTTGTCATTGTGCTTGATATGTATCCCTATTATCACTATGTGCACTAACTGATCCTGGACTAGTGCGATTTATACAAAGGGTTTCGGAGTAGTTGCTCCGGGATCCTACACAAATGCATGAGAATCGACCCACGTCCAAACTGACATGAACTAACATGACTAAGTCCTAGATTATTCCTAATATAGGGAGGGTGCCTAGCCACACCGTGTAGGAGCACCGGTTGACAATGATGATGGTGGTCATGTCAGTGGTGGCGATGGCGAGTGGAGAGTGAGCAGTAGAAGACATGAGAAGATGTTTGTCGCAAATGCCATAGTTGTAGCTACCGCTATTCTCGATCAACTTGGGATGCTTGTCATATGCATGCAGCTAGAGATGAAGAATGGAGAGATGGCTAGCTAGGTATTTATAGCAGCTAGCACGGCAATCGGGTTGTGCCATGCCAACGTGGCATGGGCCCGGTGCTTTAGGCCATGTCACCAACACGGTCACCCCACCATACCGTACCCTACCGACCTGTCCCACCTCTAGCGAGGCCCATGCACGGTCCAAAGCATGACAGGTTGGTGCCATGCCGTGCTGGCCCTAGCCTAGCCCTATGTACCTGTAGACGGTGGAGCGACGTTGGTACTAGATTCTAGGTTCCAGGCTGGAGGAATGATAGAGATACTAGATTCTAGGTAGCTTCGTTCTTCATTTCTTTCTCCTCTTCATCGAGGATTGGTTGGTTTAGTGAGAGTTGAGGAGTCTGTACTATATAAGCCTTGTGTTGTGTTGCAAAAGGGATGCCTCGTATGACTTAAGAGAGATTAGAGTTAGAGTTTCCTTGTATTGGAGCCTTTTGTGTATATGTTCTCTAGGCTTAGAGCTCTGCTATTCTAAGGGATTAGCTATAAAATTTTCTATGCCAAGTGAAATAAACATCCAAAGTTTGTCCAAGTGAGTTGTACCGTGGATACCCTCTTGTGCTTTTGATTTGCTTGGCTTTCTTGTTTGGATTTTTCTCTGTTTGATCTTTCTTGGTGCCAAGGATGTGTAAGAGGTGGAGATATCTCCTAAAGATAGGATCCCATCCATCTAGGCATGATAAAGGAAGTTCTTGAGTTTGCCCATTTTCCTCAAGAGAGAGGTGATTTTTGCGTTTTGCTATTGTAGGTGATTTGGATCGAATTTGTGTTGTGATTTAGCTTGCTATGATATGTGAGAACCTATCTAAGGTCACCTAGATTATCTAGGACTTACGAGCAAGAGCAGATCGAGATTTTCGTTTTTGATAGAAAAGGACAGAACTTTGGAAATGATTCTCTTGATCGCTGATTGGAATATGTTCTTGACATCGTAATGAAGGTGCATGCCAAGTTTCAAATTATTTGAACCAACGTATCAAATGTTTCATCAATTTTTGATTTTGAAAGTTGTACTACTCGGGGTACTGCAGCGGCACTACTAATTTAATGTAGCACTGTAGCAGCACTACCGGAGCTACTGTAGCAGTACTACCAATTTACTGTAGTGGTACTACCGATTTACTATAGTGGTACTACTGATTTTGCATTGTTTTGTTTGTATCTTTTCTTGCGGATGATTGGTCTCTGAACTTCATAACTTCTCATAGTTATTGGAGTGAAGAACTTAGTTTCGTGCTTCTACTTTGAGAAAATATTTGAAAAAATTTTGTAATCTTGTTGGCTCCTATTCACCCCATCTAGTCGCCATCTTTGGTCTTACACAAGACCCAAGCAAAGATTAAGGTAAGAATAACTAGCAATTGGACAGACAAGAATTGATTTCCATTAACACATATGGAGGAATGATTATAGCTGTATGGGGATTACATGGTGCTTCGAAAGCACCACTCTTTCATCTCCAACTCTCTCTTAAACCATGGAAGGAGGCAAGTGAAAAAAACCCAAAACTTCAATCCTAGAATCCTTGGATCTAACACCTCCTCTCCTTCCAGCTAAGGGGGTATTCGTATTGGTTTCTACTTAGAAAAGCCAGAAGTCAATATCAACACCTGGTTTCTCGAAGTGGCTTCTCCACTTCTCCTGCTTCCGTCTTGCTTCGAGTATAAGATAGGGGTCACGGGTGCATCACACTCCTCTTACTCCTATCTCTCGCATGCATCTTTCCCTCACTTTCCTCACCACTCACTCTCTCCTTATAAAAATCACTTCTTTCAGCCACTACTATTTATTTCTAGCCAAAAGTCACCAGCTGTAGCCAATACAGATGCCCTAAATAACTAGCACACAACCCTAATGGGTCAAACTCATTAAGGCAACCGGGCAAACCCGTTAGCCCTACTAAAACGCTGTTTTACACACTCACACACACTTCTCGAAGTGCTTGCAAGGATCAACACTAACACCGATTCACTCCACACAACCGACCCTACCCTAACCCTAAACCACCTCCTTTGCACCTCTCTGCTTTGTGGTTTTTGCGTGAGGCTTAAAGTCTAGTATTTGGCCAACTCCCAAAACACCCTAGACAAAACTTCCAGCACCTTTCCTTGACTCCTCTTCACCTTCACCTCAAAGCATCTCCACATGCTTTGACACATAGCTCGTAGTACTCAATGACTAGCCATCATATTTTCACACATTCAGTCTCCCCCGAATAGTCTCTACATGCACTGGCCTCATCACTTGGCTCACCACATGCACCAACTTGCCTCTCTAGGATCCTATCCTTGTCTTCTCTATGCTCCCGCTTGAACTATGTAGCCTCACCCAGACTTACACGACTACTCCGGACATCAGCTCCCCACGAAGTCCTTATCCATTGCCGTTGACCACTACATCCTCTAGGCCGCCTACATATCCAAAGACCAAGAAACTATATCGAGCACAAGTTCAATACATTTGACTCACGTTAGTCAAAACCATGCATGCAACTCAACACAACAAAGTACAAGCACCCATGCCGTGCATACAATCAAACCACTCAAATTCCCATTTTGACCAATACTGTTGACATGTCTGCCCTCGGGTCATTGGTCTAACCGCCATACCACGGCCGGTCGAAGACCAACCATAGGCGGTCCGATCGCCACCGTATCGATCGCCTTGGTGAGTCGGTCGACCACTTGACGACACCAAAAACACCTGTCTGAAATTGTTCAAACTCTATTTAGTTTCACCTCGATTGCTTCAATTCGATAAAACCTAGTGCAATGTGCAATTTCCAAAGGTCAATGGCTGGTTAGACTGGTCGCACCATAGCGGTCAAACCGCCAACCATCTGCCGGTCAGACTGGCTGAACCCTAACAGCACAACTCTGAAATCCGAATTTTTTGAAACTTCTAGAAAATTCAATTTCAACTTAACAAAAGTACCAATTATTCATCACAAACATATTATAGACATTCTCACATGATCTCTTATAGGCCCTTAGAATAAAACATGCTTATTGGCTATTGCCTGAGGTAGGATCGAAATACAACATTTTCCAGTTAACTCTTGTAACTGGTAATTTCTTTGTGGGCGTCAAAAGACAGTTTTAGACCGTTGCAGCGCGCGGAAGGAGTACATAAATATATGGTCACGAATTTACACTCCAAAATTTCCATCCCATGCTCAATTTCACCTAATCGCCCTAGCTAGCTCCCAATTGCAATTTCAGAATGCACATCCCCTCCCCAATCGCATCGATCTCGTCTCAGCATCCACCACTTACAAATGTCCCAACCCAAATACCCAATCGCAGGATCGCATCTCTATCTCTCTCTCTGACACACACAAACCCTGCTGTCTAGCTCGCTCTCTTCCGCCATTTGTCCGAGAGGCGTCACCACCGCGCCGGAGTTCCGCCGGCCGCGTCACCGCGTAGAACCGCGCGAGGCTTTCTATTCTATTGTTTGGTCCAGATATACCCCTTTCGATCGGCCGGGCCTCATGCACGCCTCCCTCAGGTAAACAAAAGTTGCATCTGGATTATGCGACCACCTACCTGCGATCGACATTGTAGTTTTCTTTTTGTCGACGAGGTAGTGTAGAATTAATCTTGTTGCATTCTATTTTTCACAACGAACCTAAATGTTGACCAGATAGGGCTGGTGTGGCATGTAAAATAGCTAGGACGAGATCAGTAGCCTTCGACGGCCGCGTGCTGTGCAATTTCCACAGAAAGTGATGGTCACCATATCAGTAGTCCGGCCGGCTAGTTGGCAGCTGCATTCCAATTAATTTCCAAATGATCGGATCGAGTCACAGAAATTCCTACTCTATCTCGCTCCTGTGTTAGCTGGTCTCTGCAAGACTTGTTTGGAAAGTTAATTAAGGGCCTCAAGAACTTGGAAAAGAGAGGCATATGCATCATGTGGTACAAGGTCTTCAAAAGAATACTTGTAATGCATCCATGGTAATTAAATTAAGCACCCATGCATATTCTAGATACGTATGTACCAAGACCTGCAGTGTCTATCAAATATGGGCTTGAACAGTATATAATATGCGATCGATGGTGGATGAGCATGCTCCATGCATGAATGCATTAGTGCTGATGTGAGGTGCACGACCCCCGTGATTGTCTCCCGCGAGCCGCAGAATTCCAAGGGCTTAACAGCGAGATGGAGGGGTGGAATGCTGTTTTGGTCTACGTACAGATATTGCGATCCAAGGGTGGAATGCTGTTTTGGTGTATGTACGGATATTCCGCTTCAAGGTGGAATGTTGTTTCGGTCTATGTACGGATACTGCGCTTCAAGGGTATCTTTGTAATTTCTCCTAGGTCAGTACATCACACCATATTCAAGTCGTAGCCAGACAATTAACCGGCCACAACGACAATGGCGGGCAGGCCAACCGGGCCGTGTGGCCCAAACCACACGGCCGGACAAAGAAAACAGGCCGAAGGCCCAGCCTGGACTGAGGCGCCGGCAATTTTGCAGAAAAGTCTTCCTAGTTATGAAAATTGCCAAAGAGCTCTTAGATTTTGCAGAAAGGCCCTCGTAATTTCGAAAATTACAAATAGATCCTCAGATTTACGATGGTCCCGAATTTTGCAGAAAACCCCTTGAAAATTAAGAAATTACGCTAATTTTTTCTCTGAACTTAAAGTTTACGTAGAGACCCTCGAGAATTGCAGAATTCGCTGAAAATCCATATTCTAGCAAAAAAGGGCCTTGGGAATCCGAATTTTGAAGTATTTTTAGCATTTGAAGCATATTTATTTCTGTCATTATTATTTTCTGTATGTATTTACTATTTTGGTTAATTGTAATTGTTTAAAATTGCCTTTAATTACTGAAATTAGTAGTAAAATTTATAGAAAATTCATAGAAAATTCTGGAATATTATGAGAATCTTTTGTACCATTTATTTACCTACAGCAAATTATTCCGTGCATGCTTACCAGTAGTAAACTTATACACATGTAGATGACTAGCATTACGAACCAGGAGTTCGAGGAGCTGGCCCAGCATGGCCAAAACTATCTGACGTGGGCTTCCGATGTTAAGATAGTGCTTGGAGCTAAGAAATTCCGTGTGGCTATTGGGATTGGCGGACTGCATGACGCCCAACTGATCGTGCAAAAATAGCACACCCGCAAGTGCACGGGCTGCCACTGAAATAGCGGCGAGTGTCGTGGTCTCCACAGGGACTAGACTGAGGCTACCGATGTTCAGCTAAAGCTAGATCAAACGAAACGGGGGAGAAAACTAAACTAAAACGACTAAAACGACCGAACGAACTAACTAAACAAACGAACCAACGACTACGGGACGAATGACTGTACAAATAGACGTCGTACGACCGAACGAACAAAACGACGAAAGACTAGACGAACGACGCACGAACGACAATGACGACTACACGACGAAAACAACTACCGACCGACGACCTAAATAACTATCGACCGCAAGAAAGAAAGAGGTAGTCGAGAAACACTGAAGGAGGGTTTAGAAGCACTAGGTGGGTTGAGAGGGAATGAGAGGGAAAACGATCGACGACTAACTAGACGACGGCGGCACCACGACAAACACAGAAATACGAACACATGCACGACTTAACTATCAATCGACCGCTGAGAAAAGCAAAGAGGGAGGATTCAGAAGCAAAGGGAGGTTGAGACAACACAGGGAAGGGAGACGGTCGCTGAATAGCTAAATCGTGCAACTTGACACAGACAACAGGACAAGCACAAGACAGAGCCTATACAGCACTGATTACAAACTGACCAACATCATACTACTAACAACACAAATGGCAAAATCACATGAACAAATTAACATCTAATCTCAAATACCATCACAGTGAGCACAAGCATTCACCACAGTGCATAATTCACCATAATAAAACAGAGCTCAATAACAAATTCACTGACTCATGCATACATCACAGGTGACATTTCACAGTTCATAATCTCACTGAACACAGATCTCAGTAGTTGGTTAACAGTGCATAATTAACAGAAATTAGGGCAACCATTAACTGTGAAAAGTAGGAAGGAAGGAGGGATTGGGGATTGAATGAACTGAGGGGAGTCGAAGCAGCAGGGGGCTGAGTTGTCGGCGGCGCCGTAGAGGATGAGGACGTCGGTGAAGTAGAGCCTAGGAAGAAGGTGTCGGTGAAGATGTCGCCGGTGATGTAGAGGAAGCAGACGAGGGTCAGATGTGGAGATGGAGGCGTCGCCTGATTCGGTGGAGATGTCGGGTGGCGGCCTGGTGGATCTGGAGGGGCGGCGCTCCCCGGTGGTGCAGAGGCGGCGATGCTGCTTGGTGGGAGCAGCGGCGCCGAGGTGGTGAATGGCGGCGGCGGTGATGGTGGAGCGCCGGAGGGAGCAGAGAAGAGAGGCGGCGCACGGGAGGAGGCGCGGAAGGAGGGCAAGATGGAGGCGCGGCGGCCGGAGTAGAGAGAAGGCGGCGTGGGTGGAGAAGGCAGAGAAGGGGATTTGGGGAGAAGCAGTGGGGCTAGAGGGAAGAGGAGGCGCAGGGGGACAGCGGCCGGAGTAATGGGGGGCGGCGGTGTCGAGGTGAGCAGTAGAGGGGGCACGGAGGAGCGGCGGGTGGAGAAGTGGTGGAGAAGAGGATGTGGAGAGGAAGGGAGGAGAGGTGGCGCAAGAGGAAGAGCTGCGGCGGAAGAAGGCGGAGAAGGGGAGAAATCGGTGGCGAGATGGATGTGGAAGAGATGGAGGCAGAGAGGAAGAGCTAGGGGGCGCACCAACGAGCTACGGCGCGGCGCTCGCCGGCGGCCGGGTGTGGAGAAGGAGGAGGGGAAGCAAAAATGGAGGCAAGGAAGAAGCAGGCGGGCTCGAGCGTTCCCCAGGCGGCGGCGGCTAGGTTAAGGGTTTGGGGATTTTTTTGCAATTTTCAATTTAGCCCTCCAAAGATCTAGGGTTTACAGTTTGGTCCTTCCTTCAATTTGGTTTGTTCTGTTTTGGCCCCTCCGGAGCTCCATTTTTAGCTCGGTTTGATCCCACGCGTTAATGACGACGCGCATAACCGCATGAGCAGTCCAGATTTGTCGTTTATGCGCCTAGATCGCGTCGGCCTGCGGAAAAGTGCAAAAAATGTAAAATGGTCCATTTCGAGCAATTAAATATAGAAAATAGTGCAAATGATGATAAATGGTCCTAAAATGCGAAAAATAATGGGGCAAAATGATGGGTAAATGTATATAAAAATGACGCATGTCACCAACCCACTCCTGAGGAGAATGATTAGGCACTTTATTTTCTCAGGAATCAGCTCTGCCTTACTCTCAAGAATGAGTACATGGCAGATGTTGTAGGGGTGGCCCAACCCCACGTGGCTGGGCCGTGCAACTAGTCCAACATGTAATAGGCCCAATAGTATAGAGGAATATACCAGTGTAAATATACCAATGTACCCTCATCCTTTGTAAATACTAAGGGGTAAATGGGGATTTCCCATTCTACCCCACTCATATATATAAACCCCTAGGAGGGGCAAGGGGGGGACATCCTCTCATTCTGACCAGCTCCCCACAGATCTAGCTCTCCTCTTCTCCTCCTACTAGTCCCCTTCATTCCTGTTTAGCCTGTAGCTACAACAGATGGCACCGTCCGTGGGGACGACAGGAAGTTGCGTATGGAGGAGATTTCTCTAGCATTCAACAAAAGCGGTGGCCATATGGATCTTTTCTGTTCCTGGGAGTATACAGCTTCGTTCGTGGCATTGATAGCGCCTTGCAAACCGCCAGTGACAGATAAGTAGTTTACTCGCTAAAAACTTTACCATCTTGACTACAGAGATGTGTTTGCTTCGCTTATGTACTTCGCCATGTTTTGTATGGTGTATTGAGTAGATCTGATCGTTGCTCCGCTCTGCTGGGAGTGCTCATACAGGGAAATGATGCCCTGGATGACTTGAGGGCATGATCCTTCTAGCCAGGAAGCCTGTGCGCCTTCGGCTTGTCCGCACTGGACTCCGCACGGGGTACACCTCGCCGAGCACGCCGTCATCGCGCAGCCGTGGACCCTGCATCGTTGAAGCCTTCGGCCACCTCGGAGAGTCCCCGCTCGTCTCTGTACGATTGAGAGCTTCGTGCTGTCCTCGAGTCTCTGCTTCCCGAAGTCTTCCGCTCAAAGTATCCGTATACTGTATGCATGCATGTTGATTTATATACTCCATGCATGTATGTTGCTTCGTATACTACATGCACGGCACATGCATACGTAACCATTGGCTCAAACATCCGTCCATGCGTATACATCTATGCGTGCGTATCCATTCATACATATACCGCGTATCCATGCATGCTTGTGCGCGCAGATGTGCATACGTGAGCAGTATCCGAAGGGTAGACCTCGCCGGCGGCAGCAAGGTTCGGCCTCTATTCTTCTCCGCATCGCCGAAGACGAGACTCGGCCTCCGCCCACCTTCGCGGCGCCTCGTCCATGCGAAGCCCCCGCATCCACCCAGGCGGCAACGACCACTGCAGCGGCTCCACCTCCGCGCCGAAGAGGTCTGCTCCGAGTTAGGCCGCGGGCACTACAGGGACGAGGTCTGCAACGTCCATCCACACCCATGCAGGCATGCACTTGTCTCTCTCTCTCTCCCTCCATGTTCTATGTTAGCAATACCCAGGAGAACACTCACTCATGGTTATCACAAGGAGCACACTCTCTGTCACTCGTTGGAAGGAGATGGAACACAGGTTCCTTGTTATGCTGCAACTGACTTGCTTTTTCCACTCAATCATTCAACTCAACAAATAACATGGCTTTAATAGCCTCACACACACGCACATGACGGATCACCAACCCACCCGGGTCTTATGCCACACACGCACTTCCCGAGCTCCACTACCAAGTCATGCGCATGCAGCTAACAACTCTGGAGACTCATTCTACTAACCACTAACACACGTGCACTTGCATGGCTTATCTTTACTCCATGCAAGGCCAGCCACTAATTACCCAACTCAAAGACTTTTTCTCAAACCACTACTAGCTAATGCATGGATACTCAACTACACACAACGACTAGATAAATATGCAGGACTCGGTCTTCCAGCAAAGGCTTGATTATTTCCAACAATCTCCCCCCTAATCAAGACTTTGCTATGCCAAATCTTTCACTCCTACTCATGACTGATGACCCGGCCATCCTGGCTACTCGCCATCGGTAATTATTTTCAGCACCTGTTATCTAGGATCAATCCGCAAGTTCAAGTGGCTCCCCGCTACTCCGGACTCTCCGGTTCTCCTGCACCTAGAATAACTCCGTGCGATACTACTTGGTACAATCTCAGGCACACCACCTGTTGCACCATACACACATGCATCATGCATTGAACCTCACCTACATGCATGACCATGACACAAATATATGCACGTATGTAACACACCTCCTACGTGCACAAAAGAAATAAAAGACACATGAAATATACTGTGCCATCTCCGTTTGTCAGCCTCATGCCGACTCTCCTCGTGGCGACTCCGCACCACTGTTTGTCGCCCTTTACTGCGGCCATCATGCTGACGCTGCCGCTGCGCCGCGGCCATGCCATGCCACGCCCGAAACCATCGCCTCCAGGCAGCGCGCCAAGCGCCCAAAGCCGCCGCTCGCCCCGCTGGCCGCCGTACTCCGCCGCGAGAGCCTGTTTTTTTTTTTCTTTTTTATGCAATGTGTGCATATATACCTTATGTTCAGCCTTTCTTGGCGAACATCCCGGCGATCCCGCCGAAGTTGAACCCACCGCCGCCGCCCGTGCCTGTCACCCGGCCGTATTCGCGCCCGCGCGCTGTTGCGCTCGCTGCGCGCCTCACACGGATGCCCGCACCCTGCGCACGACTGCGCCGCACTCCTAGCCATGCGGTGTGCACGCGCCTGCAACAGCCTGCCTTGGCGCCCGAGTTCTGCAGCTGCACGGCCAGCATCTTGCGGTAGTTGGCCGGGAGCACCTCCTTGTGCTGCTCTCCATGACGCTGGACTTCTATGACGTGAGCCTGGTTGATGCTGCCCCATTGCGATGACGCTCTTCCACGGTTTCGGCGCCAACTGTGCTCCCCGCCGGCTGCGAACATGTTGCCGGCTCTGATACCAATTGTTAGCAATACCCAGGAGAACACTCACTCATGGTTATCACAAGAGCACACTCTCTGTCACTCGTTGGAAGGAGATGGAACACAGGTTCCTTGTTATGCTGCAACTGACTTGCTTTTTCCACTCAATCATTCAACTCAACAAATAACATGGCTTTAATAGCCTCACACACACACACACACGCACATGACGGATCACCAACCCACCCGGGTCTTATGCCACACACGCACTTCCCGAGCTCCACTACCAAGTCATGCGCATGCAGCTAACAACTCTGGAGACTCATTCTACTAACCACTAACACACGTGCACATGCATGGCTTATCTTTACTCCATGCAAGGCCAGCCACTAATTACCCAACTCAAAGACTTTTTCTCAAACCACTACTAGCTAATGCATGGATACTCAACTACACACAACGACTAGATAAATATGCAGGACTCGGTCTTCCAGCAAAGGCTTGATTATTTCGAACATTCTATACAGGCGTCCACGAGCAGGCGCTGCGCCAGCGATGGAGAAGGGCAAGAGGCTCGCCCGCCGCTGCGCGGTGGAGCTCCGCGGCCCCCTTGGCCGCACCAGATCCGCCCCCGATGCGAACGACCCTTCCGGCGCTCGGCAGCACAAGGAGTGCGACGCCCGCCTCCGCTGAACGTGCGTCGACCACTCCGACGCGGCGAGCTCGGCGGGGTCGTGGGCTCTTCCTTCTCGCCATCGCGGCGCCCTCGGGGGTCCGCCCGATGGCACTTACTCCGCACCACGGCCCTTCGACTGGTAGGACCGGAGTCGTGAGCCCGCGCACGCGAAGACCACCTCGGCCAGGGCCTCCGCGCACGCGGGGACCACCTCGGCCGACGGCTCCGCCCAGACGAAGACATCCTCGGCGGGACTTCGTCGACCCTTCCTCGATCCCTCGAAGACTTTGCCCAGACGAAGACTTCCTCGGCGAGACTTCTTCGTCGACCCTTCATCGATCCCTCGAAGACTTCGCCGGCCTTCGACTCGGCTTCGGAACAACCGCGCCGCCCTTCGCTTGGCTCCGTGATGGCTTCGTCGCCCTCTACCTCGGCCCTGCGCCTGATGGCACGGACTCCGCGTCGGCGGCGTCAACCCACTACGTGCGCTACGTGTGTCTACCAGCCATAGGCACTACGGTGGCCTCGCGCGACTTCGGCGGCGTCGAAGCATCTGCACGTACCTCGCGTCGGCTGCGTGGTCTGCACGTCATCGACGAAGCCGAAGGCTACGCTGAGCGAGGTCCTCCAGATGGTAGCCCGCCTCATCGGCGAGGTACGTCCGTGTGCTGGCCTCCGCATCCTTGACGAGGTCCGTCCAAGCGCTGACCACCGCGTCCTTGACGAAACCCGTCCGGGTGGCGGTCTCCGCGTCTGCACTGATCCTTCCGGAGTCTCCATCAGCACCGCGCCGCCGGGCCTCCCATGGCCGTAGAACCTCACTGCGGCCACGCCTCTGACGATGCTTTCGGCCTTCGCCTCCGCGCCTCGGACCTTGCCTCTGGGCTTCTCCCGTACAGCCCGGGCCTCCGCTCATGACGGACTTCGCACGCTGTGGCCTCGCCTCCATCCTGGGCTTCGACAGCAAGACACCTACTGTCAAGCATGCGCACAGGAGGGGCGGCACAAGCAGTGCAGGCATGCCAGCATACATGCGCAAAAAAGTACTACGTACTGGCATGAATGGCACATGTACGTCCATCGCATGCACGCACTTCGGCGCAAGCGCAGGACAAGGCTTCGTCCCACAGGAGCTGGAGAGGACGCTGGGGTCTCCGCACCCGCGGAGCTTACTCCACGTCCCACCACCTGGCCCGGTACGCACTGCATTGCGACAAGTCTTCAGCCATTTCTTTGCTGCCTCTGTTTTGGCCCTCGTTTTTAGATTAAATCGCACGATTGCCTCGAGCGTCGGCGTAGTCTACGGACTATAAATAAGACGTAGCGTCGAGGTCCACCTCCGCACGCGACAGTCTACGGACTATAAATAAGACGTAGCGTCGAGGTCCGCCTCCGCACGCGACAGTCTACGGACTATAAATAAGACGTAGCGTCGAGGTCCGCCTCCGCACGCGCCAGTCTACGGACTCTAAATAAGACGTAGCGTCGAGGTCCGCCTCCGCACGCGACAGTCTACGGACTATAAATAAGACGTAGCATCGAGGTCCGTCTCCGCACGCGACAGCCTACGAACTATAAACAAGACGTAGCATCGAGGTCCGCCTCCGCACGCGCCAGTCTACGGACTCTAAATAAGACGTGGCGTCGAGGTCGCGTCCACGCGCGGCGCTTCACGGACTATAAATAAGACGTGGCGCCGAGGTTCGCCTCGCCGCGCGCCTCTGAGACTCTAAATAAGACGTGGCGCCGAGGTCCGCCTCGCACGCGGCGGTCTCACGGACTATAAATAAGACGTGGCGCCGAGGTCCGCCTCGCACGCGCCGCGCTCACGGACTCTAAATAAGACGTAGCGTCGAGGTCCGCCTCCTCACGCGACAGTCTACGGACTATAAATAAGACGTAGCGTCGAGGTCCGCCTCTGCACGCGCCAGTCTACGGACTCTAAATAAGACACAATGGGTGGACGCCTCCGCGCGCACTCTACGGAGTATAAATAAGACGTAGCGTCGAGGTACGCCTCCGCACGCACCAGTCTACGGACTCTAAATAAGATGTAGCTGTAATATCCTGAACGTCTTTACGGCGTAAGTTTTTAAAATAATCGCGGAGTCGCCGGTTTTTTCGGTAAATCGCGGGAAGGAAAAAAATAAAAATTGTAGAATAGTGTAAAATGAATAAAATAAATTAAAAATTAAAATGTTGGAGGATGTTTTAAATAGTGAATTGCTATCACTATCCTGTTATTCCTTAGTTGTTTATGCTTCCGCTTATACTATCTTGTTTAGTAATTGTTGCCAGTTTATTTTATCTTGTAAATTGGCTCGTTGTAGAGCAGTTTTAGTAGCATCCCGGGTAATGTGGGTCCTGGAGTGTTACAGTTGGTATCAGAGCGGGCGTTAGGTCCGTGGTAATTAAATTATTAAATTGACACACTGGTGCACATTAGGATGGGTCAAGCATTGCATTTATACTTTTGACATGTTGTATTGATGATTTACATTATGAGATAACCTTGTATGATTATTATTTGCTCCTATGACTGTTATGAGTGAGAATTGTCAATGATAAGATGTAGAGGTTGTATTTGCTACCTTGGCATTGCCAGGTTATACCACTGTTTGTAGCATGGGAAGGGTAGAACGGCACCACACTGATGCACGTGAATCATATTTTTATGCTGTAATAAAGTTGAAAGGATTCTAGACCTTGCATAGCTTTGTTTACATTATCTTAATAATGTTAAATTTGTGAACTATGTTTTAGATTAAAATGTTGGAGGATGTTTTAACTAGTGAATTGCTATCACTATCCTGTTATTCCTTAGTTGCTTATGCTTCCGCTTATACTATCTTGTTTATTAATTATTGCCAGTTTATTTATCTTGTAAATTGGCTCGTTGTAGAGCAGTTTTAGTAGCATCCCAGGGTAATGTGGGTCCTGGGGTGTTACAGTAGCATTGAGGTCCGCCTCCGCACGCACTCTACGGAGTATAAATAAGACGCGGATGTTGTCCCTGCGCACTCTACTGAGTATAAACAAGACGCGGATGTCCCGCGCACGTGTAGGCATCGCTCCCGCACGTACTCTCCGGAGTATAAATAGACGCGGATGTTGTCCCTGCGCACTCTACGGAGTATAAAAATTGCGGCGTGCCGAGACACCGTGGAGTGTCTCGCTTTAAGCGGCGCACCACTTGGATATCGCGCCTTCGCGCGCGTTGCACCAGGGAGTGCACCTTGACTTTTTGAAGGTAGAGGCAGCGGCTCCGCCTCCTCGCCTCGCGCGTAGCGCCCTCGGCCTACGTCGCAGCGCCCGCTCTCGCGGGCATCTTTTTTTTGTAGAGGCAGCGACTCCGCCTCCCTACCTCCGCGCACGTAGCGCCCTCGGCCTACGTCGCAAGCGCCCGCTCTCCGCGGGCACTGTTTTTTTGAAGGTAGAGAACGGCGCTGCGCCTCTCTACCTCGGCGTGCGCGGTGCCCTCGGTCTACGCCGCAAGCGCCCGCTCTCTGCGGGCACTGTTTTTGAAGGTAGGGGAACGGCGGCTCCGCCTCCCTGCCTCCGCGCGCATAGCGCCCTCGGCCAACGTCGCAAGCGCCCGCTCTCCGTGGGCACTGTTTTTGAAGGTAGGAGAACGGCGCCTTCGCCTCTCTATCTCGACGTGCGTAGTGCCCTCGGCCAACGTCGCAAGCGCCCGCTCTCCGCGGGCACTGTTTTTGAAGGTAGGAGAACGGCGCCTTCGCCTCTCTACCTCGGAGTGCGTAGTGCCCTCGGTATACGCCACAAGCGCCCGCTCTCTGCGGGCGCAGTTTTTGAAGGTATGGGAACGGCGGCTCTGCCTCCCTGCCTCGCGCGCGTGGCGCCTGAGCCCCTCGTCATGGCGCCCGCTCTCCATGCGGGCACGTTTTTGAAGGTAGAGGAACGGCGCCTTCGCCTCTCTACCTCGGCGTGCGTAGTGCCCTCGGTCTACGCCGCAAGGGCCCGCTCTCTGCGGGCACTATTTTTGAAGGTGCGGGAACGACGGCTCCGCCTCCCAGCCTCCGCGCGCGTAGCGCCCTCGGCCTACGTCGCAAGCGCCCACTCTCCGCGAGCACTATATTTGAAGGTAGGGGAATGGTGCCTTCGCCTCTCTACCTCGGCGTGCGTAGTGCCCTCGGTCTACGCCGCAAGTGCCCGCTCTCTGCGGGCACTATTTTTGAAGGTAGGGGAACGGTAGCTCCGCCTCCCTGCCTCCGCGCACGTAGCGCCCTCGGCCTTCGTCGCAAGCGCCCGCTCGCTGCGGGCACTATTTTTGAAGGTAGGGGAACGGCGCCTTCACCTCTCTTTCTCGGCGTGCGTAGTGCCCTCGGTCTACGCCGCAAGTGCCTGCCCTCTGCGGGCACTATTTTTGAAGGTATGGGAACGGCGGCTCTGCCTCCACCTCCTCGCGCGTGCGCCTCGGCCTACGTCATAGCGCCCGCTCTCTCGAACCTTTGTTTTTGAAGGTAGGGAATGGTGCCTTCGCCTCTCTACCTCGGCGTCGTAGTTCCTCGACCCTCGTCGCAGCGCCCGCTCTCTGTGGGCACTGTTTTTGAAGGTAGGGGAACGGCGCCTTTGCCTCTCTACCTCGGCGTGTGTAGTGCTCGGCCTACGTCGCAAGCGCCCGCTCTCGGCGGGCACTATTTTTGAAGGTAGGGGAACGGCGCCTTGGCCTCTCTACCTCAGCGTGCGTAGTGCCCTCGATCTACGCCGCAAGCGCCCGCTCTCTACGGGCACTGTTTTTGAAGGTAGGGGAACGACACCTTCGCCTCTCTACCTCGGCGTGCGTAGTGCCCTCGGTCTGGCGCTGCGCGCCGCTCTCCGCGGCACCGCTTTTTGAAAGTAGGGAGCGCGCCGCCTCTCTACCTTGGCGTGGGTTGTTCCCTCGGTCTACGCCGCAAGCGCCCGCTCTCTACGGGCACTGTTTTTGAAGGTAGGGGAACGGCGCCTTGGCCTCTCTACCTCGGCGTGCGTAGTGCTCGGCCTACGTCGCAAGCGCCCACTCTCGGCGGGCACTATTTTTGTAGGTAGGGGAACGGCGCCTTCGCCTCTCTACCTCGGCGTGCGTAGTGCCCTCGGTCTACGCCGCAAGCGCCCGCTCTCCGCGGGCACTATTATTGTAGGTAGGTGAACGGCGCCTTCGCCTCTCTACCTCGGCGTGCGTAGTGCCCTCGGTCTACACCGCAAGCGCCTGCTCTCCGCGGGCACTGTTTTTGAAGGTAGGAGAACGGCGCCTTCGCATCTCTACCTCGGCGTGCCTACTTCCCTCGGGCTACGCCGCAAGCGCCCGCTCTCTGCGGGCACTGTTTTTGAAGGTAGGGGAACGGCGCCCTGGCCTCTATACCCCAGCGTGCATAGTGCTCGGCCTCGTCATAGCGCCCGCTCTCGGGGCACTGCTTTGAAGGTAGAGGCAGCGCGTCGCCTCTCTTCCTCGGCGTGCGTAGTGCCCTCGGTCTACGCCGCAAGCGCCCGCTCTCCGCGGGCTCTGTGTTTGAAGGTAGGGGAACGGCGCCTTCGCCTCTCTTCCTCAGCGTGCGTAGTGCCCTCTGTCTACGCCGCAAGTGCCCGCCCTCTGCGGGCACTGTTTTTGAAGGTAGGGGCGGCGCCTTCGCCTCTCTACCACGGCATGCGTAGTTCCCTCGGTCTCGCCGTAGCGCGCCGCTCTCTGCAGGCACTATTTTAGAAGGTAGGGGAACGGCGCCTTTGCCTCTCTACCTCGGTGTACGTAGTGCTCGGCCTACGTCGCAAGCGCCCGCTCTCGGCGGGCACTGTTTTTGAAGGTAGGGGAACGGCGGCACCGAATCCCTGCCTCCGCGCGCGTAGCTCCCTCGGCCTACGTCGCAAGCGCCCGCTCTCCGCGGGCACTGTTTTTGAGGGTAGGAGAACGGCGCCTTCGCCTCTCTACCTCGGCGTGTGTAGTGCCCTCGGCCTCGTCTGGCGCCCGCTCTCCGCGCGCTTGTTTTGAAGGTAGGAGAACGGCGCCTTGGCTCTCTACCTCGGCGTGCGTAGTGCCCTCGGTCTCGCCGCAGCGCCCGCTCTCTGTGGGCACGGTTTTGAAGGTAGAGGAACGGCGGCTCTGCCTCCCGCCTCGCACGTGTAGCTCCTCGGCCTCGTCGCAGCGCCCGCTCTCCGTGGGCACTGTTTTTGAAGGTAGGGAGCGCGCCGTCTCTCTACCTCGGCGTCGTGAGTGCCCTCGGTCTACGCCGCGCGCCGCTCTCCGCGGGCACTATTTTTGTAGGTAGGTGAACGGCGCCTTCGCCTCTCTACCTCGGCGTGCGTAGTGCCCTCGGTCTACGCCGCAAGCGCCCGCTCTCCGCGGGCACTGTTTTTGAAGGTAGGAGAACGGCGCCTTCGCATCTCTACCTCGGCGTGCCTACTTCCCTCGGGCTACGCCGCAAGCGCCCGCTCTCTGCGGGCACTGTTTTTGAAGGTAGGGGAACGGCGCCTTGGCCTCTCTACCCCAGCGTGCATAGTGCTCGGCCTACGTCGCAAGCGCCCGCTCTCGGGGGGCACTGTTTTTGAAGGTAGGGGAACGGCGCATTCGCATCTCTTCCTCGGCGTGCGTAGTGCCCTCGGTCTACGCCGCAAGCGCCCGCTCTCCGCGGGCTCTGTGTTTGAAGGTAGGGGAACGGCGCCTTCGCCTCTCTTCCTCAGCGTGCGTAGTGCCCTCTGTCTACGCCGCAAGTGCCCGCCCTCTGCGGGCACTGTTTTTGAAGGTAGGGGAACGGCGCCTTTGCCTCTCTACCACGGCATGCATAGTTCCCTCGGTCTACGCCGTAAGCGCCCGCTCTCTGCAGGCACTATTTTTGAAGGTAGGGGAACGGCGCCTTTGCCTCTCTACCTCGGCGTACGTAGTGCTCGGCCTACGTCGCAAGCGCCCGCTCTCGGTGGGCACTGTTTTTGGTAGGGAAGGCGCGCCGCCTCTCTACCTCGGTGTGCGTGGTGCCCTCGGTCTACGCCGCAGCGCCCGCTCTCTACGGGCACCGTTTTTGAAGGTAGAGGAAGCGGCACGAATCCACCGCCTCGCGCGTAGCTCCCTCGGCCTACGTCGCAAGCGTCCGCTCTCCGCGGGCACTGTTTTTGAGGGTAGGAGAACGGCGCCTTCGCCTCTCTACCTCGGCGTGTGTAGTGCCCTCGGCCTACGTCACAAGCGCCCGCTCTCCGCGCGCACTGTTTTTGAAGGTAGGAGAACGGCGCCTTCGGCTCTCTACCTCGACGTGCGTAGTGCCCTCGGTCTACGCCGCAAGCGCCCGCTCTCCGTGGGCACGGTTTTTGAAGGTAGGGGAACGGCGGCTCTGCCTCCCCGCCTCCGCACGTGTAGCTCCCTCGGCCTACGTCGCAAGCGCCCGCTCTCCGTGGGCACTGTTTTTGAAGGTAGGGGAACGGCGCCTTCGTCTCTCTACCTCGGCGTGCGTAGTGCCCTCGGTCTACATCGCAAGCGCCCGCTCTCTGCGGGCACGGTTTTTGAAGGTCGGGGAACGGCGGCTCCGCCTCCCCGCCTCTGTGGGCGTAGCGCCCTCGGCCTACGTCGCAAGCGCCCGCTCTCCGCGGGCACTGTTTTGAAGGTATGGGAACGGCGCCTTCGCATCTCTACCTCGGCGTGCGTAGTGCCCTCGGTCTACGCCGCAAGCGCCCGCTCTCTGCGGGCACTGTTTTTGAAGGTAGGGGAACGGCGGCTAGCTCCGGCTCCCTGCCTCCGCGCGCGTAGCGCCCTCGGCCTACGTCGCAAGCGCCCGCTCTCTGCGGGCACTATTTTTGAAGGTAGGAGAACGGCGCCTTCACCTCTCTACCTCGGCATGCGTAGTGCCCTCGGCCTACGTCGCAAGCGCCAGCTCTCCACGCGCACTGTTTTTGAAGGTAGGAGAATGGCGCCTTCGCCTCTCTACCTCGGCGTGCGTAGTGCCCTCGGTCTACGCCGCAAGCGCCCGCTCCCTGCGGGCACGGTTTTTGAAGGTAGGGGAACGGCGGCTCCGCCTTCCCGCCTCCGCGCGCGTAGCGCCCTCGGCCTACGTCGCAAGCGTCAGCTCTCCGCGGGCACTGTTTTTGAAGGTAGGGGAACGGCGCCTTCGCCTCTCTACCTCGGCGTGCGTAGTGCCCTCGGTCTACGTCGCAAGCGCCCGCTCTCTGCGGGCACGGTTTTTGAAGGTAGGGGAACGGCGGCTCCGCCTCTGCGCGCATAGCGCCCTCGGCCTACGTCGCAAGCGCCCGCTCTCCGCGGGCACTGTTTTTGAAGGTAGGGGAATGGCGCCTTCGCATCTCTACCTCGGCGTGCGTAGCTCCCTCGGTCTACGCCGCAAGCGCCCGCTCTCTGCGGGCACTATTTTTGAAGGTAGGGGAATGGCGGCTCCGCCTCCCTGCCTCCGCGCGCGTAGCGCCCTCGGCCTACGTCGCAAGCGCCCGCTCTCTGCGGGCACTATTTTTGAAGGTAGGGGAACGGCGCCTTCGCCTCTCTACCTCGGCGTGTGTAGTGCCCTCGGCTTACGTCGCAAGCGCCCGCTCTCTGCGGGCACTGTTTTTGAAGGTAGGAGAACGGCGCCTTCGCCTCTCTACCTCGCCGTGCGTAGTGCTCGGCCTACGTCGCAAGCGCCCGCTCTCGGCGGGCATCGCTTTTTGGTAGTAGAGCGCGCCTTCGCCTCTGTACCTCGGCGAGCGTAGTGCCCTCGACCTACGCCGCAAGCGCCCGCTCTTTGCAGGCACTGTTTTTGAGGGTAGGGGAACGGCGGCTCAGCCTCCCTGCCTTCGCATGTGTAGCACCCTCGCCCTACGCAGCAAGTGCCCGCTGTCGCGGCGTGAGTCTTTGCGAGTAAGGAATGGCGTTGACTCAGCTCGGCGCAGCCACAGCGCACAGACCGCTTTCGCCTCGTAGGCATCGCCTCGGTGGGACAGCACGACTCCGGCGTTGGGCTCCGTCATCCGCCTCGTAGGCACCGCCTCGGCGGGACGGCACGTCTTCGACCCAAGACTCCGTCGTCCGCCTCGTAGGCATCGCCTCGGTGGGATGGCACGTCCCCGACGTAGGACTTCGCTGTGCACCTCGTAGGCATCACCTCGGTGTGATGGCGCGTCTCGGCGTGAGACCGCGTCCGCCTCGTGAGCATCGCCTGGTGGGGCGGCACGACTCGGCGCCGCGACCGCCATCCGCCTCGTAGGCATCGCCTCGGCGGGGTGGCACGACTCCGGCGTTGGGCTCTGTCGTCTACCTCGTAGGCACCGCCTCGGTAGGACGGCACGTCTCCAACGCAGGACTTCGCCGTCCGCCTCGTAGGCATCACCTCGGTGGGACGGCACGACTCCGGCGTTGGGCTCCGTCGTTCGCCTCGTAGGCACCGCCTCGGCGGGACGACACGTCTCCGACGTAAGACTTCGCCGTCCGCCTCGTAGGCATCGCCTTGGCGGGATGGCACGTCTCCAACGCAGGACTTCGTCGTCCGCCTCGTAGGCATCGCCTCGGCGGGACGGCACGACTCCGGCGCAAGACTCCGTCGTCCGCCTCGTAGGCATCGCCTCGGCGGGACGGCACGTCTCGGCATTGGACTTCGCCGTCCGCCTCGTAGGCATCGCCTCGGCGGGACGGCACGACTCCGGCGCAAGGTTCCGTCGTCCGCCTCTTAGGCATCGCCTCGGCCGAACGGCACGTCTCCGATGCAGGACTTCGCCGTCCGCTTCGTAGGCATCGCCTCGGCGGGACGACACGGCCCCGTTGTCAGCCTCGTGAGCGTTTCCTCGACTGGATGACCTGGCTTCGGAGTGAGATTCCGCGGACCCCTTCGTAGCTGCTAGTTGCATCGGCTCGCCAATCGGTGCCCTCGCGCTTGCTGTCAGGGAACAGGGGGCTGGGGTGGTTGATCGCGTCAGCTTGCCCATCAGGACCTCAGCGCTTGCTGTCGAGGGAGTACTGTTGTCGGGGTGGCCCAACCCCCCGTGGCTGGACCGTGCAACTAGTCCAACATGTAATAGGCCCAATAGTATAGAGGAATATACCAGTGTAAATATACCAATGTACCTCATCCTTTGTAAATACTAAGGGGTGAATGGGGATTTCCCATTCTACCCCACTCATATATAAACCCCGGGAGGGGCAAAGGGGACATCCTCTCATTCTGACCAGCTCCCCACAGATCTAGCTCTCCTCTTCTCCTCCTACTAGTCCCCTTCATTCCTGTTTAGCCTGTAGCTACAACAGCAGAAAAGAGTGTGCTAGCACTTTGGACCGCACTCAAGAAGCGATTTTAGAGGCTAAAGTACACCATTCTTCTTTAAGTAGAGAAAGAGTGGATCAAACTGAGGTTTGCCAACTTCAAGACAGTCGGGGAGTACAATTCTGCGTTGCACAAAATTTGTACCAATCTTCAACTCTGTGGCAAGCAGATCACAGACAAGCAGAAGATTGAGAAGACCCTATCCACCCTCCACCCCATGCTATACAATCCGCACACAACTATCGTCAAGACGGCTACAAGGAGTATGCCGAATTGATTGATATGATGTAGGTTGCGGAGGCTCAGGATGAACTTCTTCGCAAGAATTACGTCACTCAGCCATCTGGGAGCTCCACTGGCCGTGAAGCCAACGCCGGGAGCTACAAGGTGCGAAAGCCCTTGATCTAGAGAAGGGGAAGGAAGGGTAAGGCTGCAGCCCAGAAAGGTAAATCAGATGCTCCACATGAGAATAAGGCTAGCAAGCCAAAATAGGATGGCAAAGGGCAGCATGAAGCCCACTTTGCATCGGTTGAGGGGGAGAGTTCTGAGTAGCTGCCCGTGCTGAGGATGAGACCATCCTGGTAGCAGCGCCCCTTTCGACCTAGAGGCAGCCACCGTCATGATTTCTCTCGAAGAGCAGATCACCCCGAGAAAATAGCAGAAGAAGTCTAGTGCACAGAATGCATTTAGACTTTAATTGTCATTTATTTTGTGTGAAAAGGACAAGTTAGAACTTGCATGGATGGTACTTTAGCATTTGTTTTCTCGTGATGCATGGTTGAATGATATTTGAATAATTCATTTATTTATTCAGTTTATAATGGCATGATATGTTCTGATACTGAAGTATTTTATTTATGTGTTGATTGCCTTCTAATACATGTTAATAAAATACCTTATATTGTAACACGTGTGGCACTCTATGGATGAAGTGTGCTTAGCTAGCAGCGGCACAACAAATATCATCTTAATAGAAACGAAGTATTTTTAGTCGATCCGCAAGAATGCTGGCAGCCTTACGGCAATCGCCGAAAGCGATGCATGCATAATAGGTTCATGAAGAGCCACAAATATACGCCCAATGGGTACAACATTGGTCATGGAAAAAGCCTTATTGTACCCAGAATTGACTAGAACTCTTCTAAGTTTTAAGGATATTCGTGCCAATGGTTTCCACGTTGAGACCGTACAAGAGTACGGTAAGGAACACCTGCTCATTATGAAGCGCAAAGAAAATAGAAAAAGGGTATTAGAAAAACTTTCTTCACTAGAAACTGGGCTATATTATACCAACATCAAGGCACCTGCAGCCTACACTGTCCTGAAGACAGTATTTAGAAGCTTTGAACTCTTCTGTCTCTAGCATGGCAGACTAGGCCACCCAGGTCTTAGAATGATGAGAAATATAATCAACAATTCCCAAGGGCATAATATTAATGTAAATAATTTTCTGAATCACGAAGATTTTGTGTGCCCTGCATGTGCCATTGGGAAATTGGTCGAGTACTTGTCCGTCGCCATAGCTCTAGAGACCGGTTAAGATCTATTGAGAAGAGCTAACCAGCTCTGATGCCGATTGTTGGATCGAAATTGGCAACAAAGGGGGGTGAATGTTGCTTTTTTAAAATCGCCCTGACAATTCGCACCTCTTTCTTCTCCAATAGCTATGAAAGCTACAAAGAAAAATAAATGCTTTCCGTTAAGATCTGATCGAAAGACTGATAGAAAAGACTAATAAACACTCAGCTGAAACTCTGCAAAGAAAGACTGAAAAAGGAGCTGCACAGTGTATGCCAATACTGCTGCACACTTGGCAAAAGAACTGCAAAAACTGAACTGAAATGAGAGCACAAATTGCAGTAAAAGGGTTGCTGGCCGAACACTAAAAGAGTAGAAGAAATAGAAGTATTTTGGCAGCAGTAAAGATATGAAATAAGCTAATTTGCTGCAGCCGAGAGACCCTGCTGCAGTCTGAAAATGAGAGGAGCAATTCGGCTGAAATGAGGAGACTAAAAACCGAAACAAGAGTTCATTGCCAAGAGCTGGATTTGCTGCAGACCAAGTGCACAAAATAAAGATCTGGACTGAGGATAAGAAGCCTTCGGCTGAGTATAGAGAACTGCTGGCCGAGCAGTAGTTTCATGGTGCAGAAAATAGGCTTTTGACAAAAATCTGAATACTTACAGAGTGCAGCAATTAAAACCAAATTCCCACCAAACTTTGATTCTTTAACCATAAAAACGGGAGATTAGCTAAGCAATATTATTAGAACTTAAAATCTCTCAATAAAACACAATCTTTTGACTAGAAACAAAAGATTCCACGAAACCCTAAGGATTTGGACAGAAACTAAGAACTTTCAGAGACAGACACTAAAACTCAAAATACTTTCTAATGTTTGATCCATCGGCCATGATATTTTGCAAATATGTTAGCAATAGCCATTGGACTCTACAAGCCAAATTTCAAGCCATCGTGAGAAGGGAAACATGAAATGCACTAAAACCCTAGAAATGCATGGGAAGTTTCAGAGAGAGCACACCCAAATCCAATTACTCAAATTCACAGATCCTTTTCACATGAGATTTTGCAAGAAGATTAGCAATAGCCTAAGGACCTGAGAGTCCAAATCTTAGAGCATCTCATGAAGGGAATTAAGAACAGCACCAAAAACCCTAGAAACAAGAACATGAACAGAGGAGGGCAAAACACCAAATCTGAGATTAAACAAGGTATGCTCTTAGGATTGACTAGCCAAATGGCTTTTGAGCATCTCTTAGATCATAGCAACCCATTTTGGCACTCCTCAGCAAGAAACAACTCAAAACTCAAAAAGTCAAGAAATCATTCAAAGAGAGGAACGAAGAACAGAGAGGCTGCACGAGAGAAAACTTCTGAAATTTCATTCCTGGAAACAAGAGATACAAAGAACTACGTCCCCATACGCATGAACATTAGAACAAGGAAGATTACATGCTTATCACTCCAATCTCTCCTTCTCCCAAAACAAGAAACCCTCACTACATGCTTGGAGAGGAGAGAACTACTCAAGAACACAACGAAGAAGAGTACAGAACACACTCTGTCTCCTCCACCCACTCTCACCAACTAAAGCCTAAAGCCAAAACAACTCTCTAAAGCTCATTTTGACTAAAGCAAACCCTAGAAGCCCTTGGAGTGCCTTAGTGGGCATGCAGCCACCAACATCTATTTATAGCCCTTGGCTAACAGGTCTCCAAACCGTTACGCCCGCTAAACCCGAACGGAGCCCGCTCCCACTTTTGCAGCCTCGCGAAATTCCCATTTCGCCCCTTCTACACCTTCCGAGAAGCTTCCGCGCTCCTTGTCGTCCACGACTCGCAACCACCTCGAGTGTCAGCCGTCTTCGACACATCCAACCGTTCTGACCTCGACACCGTCCGTGTCTAGTCCGGTCACCTCGTGTCTCGCCACGACTCCGCCTCGATGTCCTGCAGCCAACACAGACAAGAAACACATCAAATAGCACCGCTCGATACTTGAAAGCATAATGGCATCAATGAAATAGCCCAAACGTAACAAGTTGACATAATATGCATCCTAACCACTTTGACCAGGTTTGATCAAGTCCGACCGAGCCCGATTGCACCACGCAACGTCAAGGTCCGAACCAACCAAATCAAACTCGACTCTCCTAAACCGATGTCAATTACTCATCACACACATGGGATGACCTCCACATGGTCTCTCAATCTCCCCCTTGATGAGTATATTGACAAACTCAGAAAAAGCACAAATTTGAGTTTGAAATGCAAGAAAGAAGTCAAACATGGTCCAAAGGAAGGAAATGAAGCTAATGACCATATCGACACAAGGAGCAAAAAGAAAGAACAAGTTTTCCTCAAAGCTCCCGAAATGGCTTTTTCTACCACTATTCTCCCCCTTTTGGCAATAAACACATCAAGGATGCAAGGAAGAGAACAAGTCATGCAAATGGATGAAATGACTGAAGTTTGATTATTCTAGTCATTTAGAGCCATGAGAATTATCCAAAATGACCAACAAGTAATACATCAAACCATAACTCAATAGAATGCTATCTAGATCATGACAGGATATATATAAGACAGCTAAACCAAATAGATGACAATCTGAAATTTAGTGCAATTTGTGAGCATGTCAAGTCATCCATGATCAAAGTCTAGCTAAAGGTATCCATGGATGATGCAAACCATGTCAAGAAGCTAAGCGGAACCAAGAAGCTAGTAATGAGTCAAATTAGAGTGCTACAAGCTCAAGAGTGAAACAATTGTTAAAGTACTTGTAACCTTTGAAATTTTAGCAAATTGAGCACAAATGATAAGTTTTTCTTGAGAAGTCTCATGATTGTTGCCAACCAGATTTTGTTTTATCATGTGCTAGATCTTAAGCCTTATGCGATCATGCCAAGCAAGACGCTTAAGACAATGATCTTGGTCATCCAAAATTCCCCCTGAGTTCATGCCTTGTGCAATGGCAAGCCGTCTCATGAGAAAGAATTGGTGAGATCAGTTTTTTCGCAAAATAGAGATCTTTTTACATTTTAACATGTTGTACTAACTCATGTTGCATCAAGAGACTAAAATAGCTCGATCTAAGGCTCAATAGAGATTCAATGCTCAACTTAGCCTAATTGACATGGCATGAATCATAAAAGGATAACTCAACAGAGACTAATCTCGAAAGCTAACATGACAAGTTTTAATTCAAGTTGAGCAATTTTAATTAACTCATCATGGCAAAAGCTAGTCTACACATATGAAGTCATGATCAACCTAGCAAATAGGCACAAGTCATGGCAAGATGTAAGGCGATATAAACATGTCATGAAAGGATAATAATCAAGGCTCAATGTAGATATTTACAATGCAGAATGACATGCAAGAAATCCATCTCCCCCTCAACATGTGATGCAACTTTTAGTTCAAGTTGAGTTAAGTCAGAAATAAGCTCCAGAAGCTCCCAAATGAACTCCCCCTAAACCAAAGCAATAAAATCGAGAAGCTAGCAAAGAAAACCAAACAGGCGGTCCATAAAGCATAGATAAGATATAGATGATACTATGGCTCAGACTGACTCTCATCTACCCCATATGACTCTAGCACTATCAACTGGTCATCTAACAGACTAAAGAGCAAACACGTACCCTGTCTACCCGAGGGTGGCCCGACCCTCGCTAGAACCTAAAAGCAGTGAGTGAGCTCAACCTGGAGAGAAGAGAGACAGCTAACAATCAGCATCCTGGAATCACAAGATAAGAGCAAGAAGTCTGAACGCTAGACAAGAAAACCACTCTAACCTATGCTAGAAGGACTAAACCCAATGCACCCCAAATGTAATGCAACAGAACGGAGCAAGAGCATAATCAATATAATAAAGCAGTAAAGCACAAAGCTCCCCCTCACAACAGTCCGTAAGGACAAACCACCCCAAGCTCTCCCCGCAGAGCTGAAAATCTAGAGCTATACAAAGGCTTGGTGAAGATATCAGCCAACTGGTGGTCACTCTCCACAAACTGGAGCAATATATCCCCCTTCTCTACATGGTCTCTAAGGAAGTGATATCAAATATCAATATGCTTGGTCCGAGAGTGCTACACCTGATTCTTAGCAATGTTAATCGCAGAAGTGTTATCACAAAAGAGTGGAACACTGTCGATAACTAACCCAAAGTCCCGCAGGTCGAGACCATCAAAGCACTGCTACAACAATCGGCTGCGACAGCGTTTGGCCTCTGCGGTAGATCATGCAACACCGATGCTTCCTCGAAGACCGAGAAACGAGAGGTGCTAATGAATTGGCAGTGCCGAAGTGCTCTTCCTATCTATCCTCTGACCAAAGAAGTCGCATCTCGGCGGCTCTCAAGGAAAGACAGATTTAAGAAGAGTACCAGATACCATAGTCAATGGTAGCTCGAAGGTACCGAAGAATGCACTTCACCGCCTGGCGGTGAGATACGCGAGGAAAATCCTGAAAACGAGCACATAGACACACAGCAAAGTGTATGTCCAGTCTCAAGGCAGTGAGGTACAAGAGAGAGCCGATCATACTCCTATACTCCTTCTGATCAACTGACTCGCCATCCTCATATGGGTCAAGTGTGGCGGAAGATGCCATGGGAGTTGACACGGGCTTATCATCACTCATGTCAAAGCGTCTCAGGAGGTCACGAGTGTACTTGCCTTGATGCAAGAAAGTATCCTCCTAAGTTTGCTTAATTTGGAAGCCAAGGAAGAAGGTCAACTCACCCATCATGCTCATCTCAAACTCGGTGCTCATGACATCCGAGAACTGTGAAACGAGAGCATGAGAAGAGCCGCCAAAGATGATGTCATCCACATAAATCTGACGAGCGTAAGATCGGTGCCATCTTTGGTGGATGAACAAGGTCTTGTCTACTTTACCCATCTCGAAACCATGACTCAACAAGTAGGACTTAAGCCTCTCATACCAAGCTCTGGGGGCTTGCTTAAGTCTATACAAAGCTTTGGAAAGCTTGAAGACATGGTTTAGGTATTTGGGTTTCTCGAAACCTGGAGGCTGTCTGACATAGACTTCTTCCTCAATGAAGCCATTAAGGAAGACACTCTTGACGTCCATCTGGTAAAGTTTGAAACCCTTAGAAGCTGCAAAGGCAAGCAGGATTCTAATGGCCTCAAGTCTAACTACGGGGGCAAAGGTCTCCTCGAAATCGAGACCCTCAACCTGGGAGAACCCCTGAGCAACCAGTCTAGCCTTGTTTCGAACAACTACTCCATCCTCACTCTGCTTGTTCTTGAACACCCACTTGGTCCCAATGACATTTTGACCACGAGGGGGCTCAACAAGCGACCAGACCTTGTTCCTCTTGAAATTCTCTAGCTCCTCATGCATGGCATTGACCCAAGACTCGTCAGAGAGAGCATGACAAATGTCCTTGGGCTCAAAGGAGGCAACAAAGGCAGAATGGAGACAGAAAAGTGACGTGGCAGACTTTGAGCGTGTAACACGCTCGAAGAGGTCTCCAATAATCTGCTCGGAAGGATGAGCTTTTTGGATGTGTCTAGGAGGTCCAGGATGAGATGAAGAAGTGGCCTCTACCTCGTGAGCTGAAGAGGTAGGAACAGAGCCACTAGCTCCAGAAGAGGCAGAAGGCATGGGCTGATCGCCTCGAGGTGCGGTGGAAGAAGGCACCTCGAGGGGTGGCTGAGGAACTGGATCGGGTAGACAACCCTCATCTACATCATCCTCATCATCCACAAAGATGGGCTCGGACTGCTCTAAAGAACCTGAAATATCGAGCCTAGTCCCCGGACTGGCCTCGTCAAAGGTCACCTCACAGGTCTCTACCATTTTGCTAGACTCGCAGTTCCAAACTCGATAAGCCCGCGAAGAAGTCGAGTAACCTAGAAAGATCCCATCACAAGAACGTGACTCGAACTTGTCTAGGTTTCCGGACTTCAAAATAAAACACTTGCAACCAAACACACAAAAATGAGAGACGCTGGGCTTTCGCCCATATCTCAACTCATAAGAAGTGTGATGCAAGTGTGCCCGAAGAAAAACTCTGTTCGAAACATGGTACGCGGTGGCTATAGCCTCAGCCCAAAACTTCCGCGGTGTAGAGTACTCATCGAGCATTGTCACATCCTAAATTTTGGATGTCTGAAATTTTGAGTAATTTAAAAACTTTTATTTGCATCATACTAGCATTTGAATTTTGGTTCAATATCTTAATTAGGTTTTCCTAAGTTTAGTGTTGAGCAAATAATATTTGAAAATAATTCTTGAGCACAAAATAGCAATCATAAAAATAAATAATTAGATAAATGAATACAAATAATTTACATAGTATTTAACCCTAAGAAAGTAACTCCAAAATTCTATCTATGAAATCAAATCTGGTTTATAAATTAGTTAAAGGGAAATAGCCGAATTAAAAGTACAACTCAAATGTATACATACATAAACTATACAATTAAATTCAAGAATAGTCTTAACATTAGAGCTAGAATTCAAATATCGGAAATCATGCACAAATTAAAATTAACAAATCCTAATGAGAACTAAAGTTTAAATTGAAAATCCAAAATTATAAAATTTTGCTCAAGCCTCCTTTCTTTTCTTTTCCTTCATTTCCTTCTTCCTCTCTATTACATGTGGGCCCCTTCTTTTTCTCTCACTCCCTCTCTCTCTCTCTTTCCTCCTTCTCCCCCTGCCCGCTGGGCCCCAGCCCTGCGCGCCTCCCCTTTTTCTTTTCCCCCTGCGCCACATGCCCTGCCTCTTCTTCCATTCTTTTCTCCTTCTTCCTTCTCCCGTCAGTGGCTGCGCATCCTCCACGTCTCCCTCCTTCCATCTCTCCTCTGCGCCGAATCCTGCAAGCAAGCAAGCCCGGATCTCGCGCGTGATGGGGATGGGGTCCCGATCTTCCAACAGGTTCTGGATATGTTCGATTTGGTGGAGGCGCGACACAAATCGATCCGGCTTCCGAACGACACGTTCCGAACCCCGCAATCGCAGCACCACGTCTCCTCAGGTTATCAACCGTGCGCAGCCGGTTGACCTCGCCAAGAAGGCTAATCCTTGCCTGCGAATCGCAGAACACAAGTAAGAACAAGGAAGAACACAACTGAATTGCAGATGTATTGATTTAGCACTCGAAAGTTGGGGTCTCACAAACCGATGAACGGCGATACTGTTCAAAGACAGAATTAATCTAAGCAAAACCCCCAAACCCTAATGGTGGGGGTGGCATCTGGATATAAAGGAGTTAGGGGCGTGCAAAACCCTTGGACACGCCCCTAATGGGCTCCAACACGATACAAAGCCGATCGGCCCAAAAGACGGTGGCGCAACACCCTGACAGATTCTGAATGCCCACTTGTTTTGACGATTCCCATTGACTCAGAAGGAATTTTGACATGGGACCAAAGCCATTGGAAGGGTGGTCTTCTCAGCTTTCCATACATATGTGGAACGTCCAAAACGAAGTCCGGATGCGATCTGGGCGTCCATTTTAGTGCGGTCTGGTCCTGGACTCCGAATTGGATTCGAAGTCGGTTTGAGTTGGGCCTCCAACATGATTCGACCGCCCTTGCTGGACTTGTGCGTCTTGTAGCCCTTCTCCAAGTACTTCCAGGTCCTCTCCATGGTTCCTAATCATAATTAAATCATTAGGTAGCAATCTATTCTCGAATGAACAAAAGGAAGTACTTAGGACGAGCTCACCAGAAATTCAATTGTCGGGCGCGAGCTCTAGTGATTGGTCCTTGAATGTCAAGTGGAGGAGTGTTGTATGTATCCAAGAAGTGATGTCCTCATCATCCTCCCCTCTTGAAGCGGAGTTGTCCTCAACTCAGCCTCATCTTCTTCTCCCAAGTATGGCTTCAAATCTGAAATGTTAAAGGTGGGACTAACCCCAAACTCGGGTGGCAACTCAAGTTTATATGCATTATCATTTATCTTCTCAATTATCTTAAAAGGACCAGCGGCTCTAGGCATCAATTTTGATTTTCTTAACTCAGGAAATCGATCCTTTCTCAAGTGCAACCAAACAAAATCACCCGGTTCAAGTGTAACTTCCTTTCGACCTTTACTACCAGCAATCCTATATTTTTCATTCATCTTTTCAATGTTTGCCTTAGTAGTCTCATGCGTTTGGACAATAAAATCAGCACGCTCCTTAGCATCATTATGAACTCTCTCACTAGTAGGCAAAGGTAAAATATCAATAGGGGCACGGGGATTGAATCCATACACTACCTGAAAAGGACTTACCTTAGTGGTGGAGTGTTCCGCTCGATTATATGCGAACTCAACATGCGGTAAACACTCTTCCCACAACTTCAAATTGTTCTTCAAAATAGCTCTCAACATGGTAGACAATGTGCGGTTCACTACCTCGGTTTGGCCATCGGTTTGTGGGTGACATGTTGTAGAGAACAACAACTTTGTACCCAACTTGTTCCATAGAGTACGCCAAAAGTGACTCAAGAACTTGACATCACGATCTGAAACAATAGTAGAAGGCATACAATGCAAACGAACTATCTCTTTGAAAAGAGGTCAGCAATATGAACGGCATCATCGGTTTATGACATGGTATAAAGTGAGCCATCTTAGAAAAGCGATCCACAACAACAAAATGCTATCCTCCCCTCTTAGTCCTAGGCAATCCTAAAACAAAGTCCATAGAAATATCCTTACGGAATAGAAGGAACAGGAAGAGGCATATATATAAACCATGTGGATTCAAGCGAGACTTAGCTTTTGACATGTAGTGCAGCGAGCTACAAACCGCTCAACATCTCGCCTCATCTTTGGCCAAAAGAAGTGTGTGGCCAAAACGTCCTCCGTCTTTTTAGCACCAAAATGTCCCATCAAACCGCCTCCATGCGCCTCCTGCAACAACAAAAGACGAACGGATCCAACCGAATGCATAGACGGTTAGCTCTAAACAAAAACCATCATTGATCATGAATTTATTCCATGCTTGTCCTCTTTACAATGCAACAACACATCCTTAAAATCAGCATCAAGAGCATATTGTCCTTTAATAGTTTCAAGACCAAAATGCGATAATCAAGTTGAGACAACATGGTATAGCGTCGAGACAAAGCATCAAGAATCACATTATCCTTCCCTTTCTTGTGTTTAATGACATAAGGAAAAGATTCAATAAATTCAACCCACTTAGCATGTCTACGATTCAAATTGGTTTGACTACGAATATGCTTAAGTGATTCATGATCGGAATGAATGACAAATTCTTTAGGCCATAAATAGTGTTGCCACGTCTCTAAAGAACGAACAAGAGCATACAATTCTTTATCATACGTGGAATAATTAAGAGCAGGACCATTCAATTTTTCACTAAAGTAGGCAACAGTGTTTGCCTTCTTGCATCGTAACACCACCAATACCAATTCCGCTAGCATCACATTCCAGCTCAAAAGTCTTACCAAAATTCGGAAGTTGGAGCAATGGTGCGTGTGTGTGCTTGTCCTTCAAAAGATTAAAGGACTCCTCTTGTGATGGCCCCCAATGGAACACGACGCCTTCTTTGTCAACTCAATCAATGGCGTCGCAATGATGCTGAATTCCTTGACAAAGCGGCGATAAAATCCTGCAAGGCCAAGGAAACTCCGCACTTGGGAGACCGTCGTGGTGTGGGCCAACTCCATATCGCCTCCACCTTGGCTCTATCAACCTCAATTCCTGTGGAGTCACAACATAGCCAAGAAAAGAGACTCGATCCGTGCAAAGGTGCACTTGTCAAGGTTACCAAACAAACGTGCATCTTTCAAAGCATTAAAAACAGCACGTAAGTGATTCAAATGTTCATCCATGGACTTGCTATAAATCAAGATATCATCAAAGTAAACAACCACAAATTTGCCAATGAAAGGACGTAAAACCTCGTGCATTAATCTCATGAAAGTGCTAGGTGCATTAGTTAAACCAAAAGGCATGACTAACCACTCATACAAGCCTAACTTAGTTTTAAAAGCAGTTTTCCATTCATCGCCAAGTTTCATTCTTATTTGGTGGTATCCACTACGCAAGTCAATCTTTGTGAAAATTATAGCACCACACAACTCATCAAGCATGTCGTCTAGCCTAGGAATAGGATGACGATACCTTATAGTAATGTTGTTAATGGCTCTACAATCTACACACATACGCCAAGAACCATCTTTTTGGGAACCAAAAGAACAGGAACAACACAAGGACTAAGGCTCTCACGCACGCACCCACGGTCCAAAAGGTCTTGGACTTGTCGCTGAATCTCCTTAGTCTCTTCGGATTGGTCCCAGATGCCGCACGGTTTGGCAAACTCGCTCCAGGATTAAGTCAATGGGTGGAAGTCCCGGAGGTATCTCATCAGGAAAACATCTCTAAACTCCCCAAAAGGTTAGTGACAGAGCGTGCAAAGTGCAAGGCATATTATCAAGGGAAAATAAAGCATCTTTGCACACAAAAGCATAGCATGTATCATTAACATCATCAATTTCAGCAAGGTCTGATTTTGTGGCAAGCATAACAGAATTTTTCAAATGGATTACTTGCTGTTTTTCAGATTTATCATGTTTCTTTGCATCATTAGCAGCAGCAACTCTCTCCTATCGGCCTCTATAATCTCACCGGGGTCAAAGGCAGTAAAGTAACTTTCTTTCCCTTATGCATAAAAGTGTATTTGTTACTACTACCATGGTGTAAAGCATCATTATCAAATTCCCAAGGTCGACCCAATAAAAGAGAGCATGCTTGCATGGGAACCACATCACAATCAACATGATCAAGATAACCACCAATGGAAAAATGGACTCGCATGTTTATGCGTTACTTAGCTTTTCCGAATCATTTAACCACCGAATATGGTATGGATGTGGATGCGGTCGCGTGATCAAGCCAAGCTTCTTGACCAAATCAGAACTCACCAAGTTGTTGCAACTTCCTCCATCAATGATGACACGCACGCCGGTTCTTGATTGCGAAGAAAGTCTGAAACAAATTATGGCGTTGAAGCTTGTCGGTTTGTTCTACCTGCAGTGCCGAGGACTCGCTGCACAATGATGCTCAGAAGCGCCGCCGTGGACGCCCCACCAAGGACCAGTCCTCATCACCATCGCCATTGTCATCCGAGGCAGCAGAGATCATCATCCTCCTCGACATCTGAAGTGCCGATGTAGCCTCCATCTTCTCGGGCGATGTATGCCCGTTGGCTAGGCAATTCTTCCGCACATGACCAAGCCCATGGCAGCGATGGCACTCAATGTCGGAGGAGCGACCCGCTGAAGCCACGGAAGAAGAACTACTCTTGGCTGGAACCCGCAAAGAATTTTTTGAAGGTGGCTTTGGTGGCGCTGCTGCAATCTTGTTCACAGTGGTGGAGGAGAACGAAAATTCAAGAAGACTTGGGCATCCCGCCGATGTAGTCGTCAGCGGCGTGTAGAAGGGTCGTCGCGATGCGTTTCGCTGATTCCTCGCGCCCTCGCAATTCTTTTTCTGCAAGCATAGCAAGGTGGAACAACCGTTGACATAGTAAATTCTTTATAATCAACAATATCCTGAATTTCACGCCGTAACCCCGTAGAAACGACAAATCTTATCCTCTGCCCTCAATAACCCCACAACGCATCATACCCTTTTGAAGCTCAAGATAATAGTCCCGAATGTAACGATCACCTTGTTCTAAGTGCTGCAATTTTTTCTCAATTCAAGTTTATATGTGGAGGAACAAAACGATTACGCATATCTTCTTTTAATCGCTCCCATGTATCAAAGTTGTGCGCATGTTACTTAGTTCATTCCACCAGATAATAGCAAAGTCCTTAAACTCACTAGTAGCTTGTCTAACTCTATGTTGTTCAGAACCAAGTGAGAATTAAATTTCTGCTCTACCGCCATCTCCCAATCAAGATATATTTCAGCATCATAAAGACCAGAAAAGATGGAATGGTAAACTTAACTTTAGCAAAAGGGTCGCTGTTACCATGACGAGTCCGGTTATTACCTTCCATACCATGTCGGTTCTGGTTATTACCTCCCATACCTTGTCGGTTTTGTCAAGACGCCGACGAGTCGTGCATCTTGTGTCGCCCGCCGATCAATGTTGTCATCTGCATCATACACTATGTCATCATCGGGGACGATGGCCGCTCATTGACAGTGGCGCACGTGCCTCCAATTTGTCCATCCGACCGGTGAGGTCGACCAACCGCCGCTCCACCCGCCAAAGCCTTCCGTGGTGTTCAACTTGGCAATGGCGGCGACGATGGTGTCCATTCTCGCGCCGAGTGAAGCATTTTGTTTGTCGAGCGCAGCTTGTAGCTGGCGCGACTAACACACTCGTTGAAATCGACCGGTGACCCATGTCCTTCGCCTCTCGCCATGGTTAGTGGAAACACAGGAAAACAAAAGGATTATCCCTATCAACTACAAATGAAGGGCGTGGAATCTCGCAAAGGAAGTGGCTTACCAAGCTCTTGCAAGTGTTCTTACCAAAGCAAGAGGTGGTACAACCGGTGGTCGGTTCGTGAAACCATGTCGAGCGTGGGTACGATTGCAAGGGTCAAAACTGTGCTATCCCGGTAGATATATGGAGCTTGAAGGCCAAATATATCGTGGAACACAAATCAATAACAGATAGTAATGCTGAATAAATGTCCAAAGCACTCGGTCCTTGTTGCTTGGCCTAAATGTGTCCTATATCGGTGTTAGGATATGATGAACAAGGAATCACGGCGTAAAGTAAGCGAAGACAGAACAAAGATGGCTGGGAATGAGAAACTTAATTCAGCATAAGCACAAAACAAATGAAGCTCACACCTAAAACGTGTGCTCATCTGGTTTTTCTTTTTTAAGGCACGTAACTCGTGTGCCTTTACTCACAGCAAAACTAGGTGCCAAAATTTTTCTTTTTTGTTTTTTTTTCTGTTATTTTTTTCACAAAGCAGAGCACAGAAATAGGAACCACACAAAGTTTCAATTCAATCTGATGTAAGGTGTGGCCTACAGAAAATAATGAATGTGCTGGAAATTCGGTGAATCGATTTCGGAGCTCGAGTACTGCACTTTCCAGGCCGAATTTGGGGAAAATAAAATTGCCTAAACCCGACCGAGTCAGTCGGTTTCGATGCAAAATTTAATTTCGCCTGATTTCGAGTCCGTATGCAAAAGTTATGGCCGTTTGAAGATAGAACTCGAGTTATGGTTTCGTGGAGGCCAAACGAAATCGGGTGGGGAGGAAATTGGTGGAAATTGGTGGCGGAGCTCGGGAAAGGTGGGGATGGTGTTGTGTGATCACGAGACGCGAAGGATGACTCAAACAGAGGGTGGTATTTGGGTGGTAAAACAAAAACAGAGGGTGGAATACGCGATGGATGACAGCTAGGGTTTGTATGAGAGGTGGCGGAAGCAAGATAACCGGAAACAAAACACGATCTAAACCAGCAACACAACTCGACTAAGGACACAAACTCAACACTACGGACTCTGAAATTAAATTGTGCAAAAGGCTAAACAAGATCTGGGACAGAAACAACCTACGACTACAAAATTTTTGTAGGGCTTTTCTGGACTCTAGGATGAAACGAAACAACAAAGGTAGGGTATTCTCGAACCTGAAGGAACACCTGAAGCTCTGATTACCACTTGATGGGGACGGGGTCCCGATCTTCCAACAGGTTCTGGATATGTTCGATTTGGTGGAGGCGCGACACAAATCGATCCAGCTTCCGAACGACACGTTCCGAACCCCGCAATCGCAGCACCACGTCTCTCAGGTTATCAACCGCGCGCGGCCGTTGACCTCGCCAGAAGGCTAATCCTTGCCTGTGAATCAAGAACACAAGCAAGAACAAGGAAGAACACAAACTGAATTGCAGATGTATTGATTTAGCACTCGAAAGTTGGGGTCTCACAAACCGATGAACGGCGATACTGTTCAAAGACAGAATTAATCTAAGAAAAACCCCCAAACCCTAAGGGTGGGGGTGGCGGCTGGATATAAAGGAGTTAGGGGCGTGCAAAACCCCTGGACGCGCCCCTAATGGGCTCCAACACGATACAAAGCCGATCGGCCCAAAAGACGGTGGCGCAGCACCCTGACAGATTCTGAATGCCCACTTTTTTCGACGATTCCCATTGACTCAGAAGGAATTTTGACATGGGACCAAAGCCATTGGAAAGGTGGTCTTCTCAGCTTTCCATACACATGTGGAACGTCCAAAACGGAGTCCGGATGCGATCTGGGCGTCCGTTTTAGTGCGGTCTGGTCCTGGACTCCGAATTGGATTCGAAGTCGGTTTGAGTTGGGCCTCCAACATGATTCGACCGTGTGCGTCTTGTAGCCCTTCTCCAAGTACTTCCAGGTCCTCTCCATGGTTCCTAATCATAATTAAATCATTAGGTAGCAATCTATTCTCGAATGAACAAAAGGAAGTACTTAGGAACGAGCTCACCTGTAAATTCAATTGTCGGGCGCGAGCTCTAGTGATTGGTCCTTGAATGTCAAGTGGAGGAGTGTTGTATGTATCCGAAGAAGTGATGTCCTCATCAGCGCGCCTGCCCTATCCCTGCTGCACTGCGCTGCCTCGTCTTGTCGCCGCCTCCCTGCTCTGCAGCCGAGCCCCTCCGCCAGTGCCCGGTCGCATCCCCGCTCTGCGCCTCCGCGCGCCGAGCCTTGCGCCAGTCCTCCCAGCAGCACAGCCGTCCGCCCGTTGCCGGCCTCACCCTGTCGCCTATAAAGGCCGCCGCAGCCCCCTTCCCCGCCCAGCGCCGTGAGTTCGCCGCCGCAGCCCTCTCACCAAATTCCGTCGCTCCGGCCATTCCCGCCACGAACCGACCGCGTCACGACGTGCCATAGCCTCCCATCTACCTTACCTTCGAGCCAATTGAGTTTCCGTGCACCGAGCTCGCCGGATTACCCATTTTTCTCACCACCGGCCGCCGCCGCCATTACCGCCGCCGTGGCTAACACAGTGCACTCCGGCTCGATTCCCTCCACCGGGAGCGACTCCTCGGCGCCCCGGACCTCCGCTGACCGGTGCCGGAACCCCTCCCCCACCCCAGCTCGCCGGCGCCGTGAGCTACACCCGCGCCGCCGTCGGTTCTCGCCGCCAGCCCACCTCGGCAACTCTCGGCAGCCACAACCGCGCGAGACTCCTGGCACTCTTCTCCAGCTCGTGCTCCCCCTAACCCCCTCCTCTCCCACCACGGCGTCGCCGCCCCGAGCCCGCCTCGCCGTCGGCCGCCTCGCGCCATCGCCCACTCGCCTCGCCGGCCAACCCGCCACCACCCCTAGCTTTCCCGTCCCTGGTACGACCCATTTTACCAGTCCCAGCAACCTCCCCGGCCACCAACCACCGCCGGCGAGTCCACCACCGAAGGCCACCAGAGTTGCTCTGTTTTGCCCCAGCCATAGAAAGCATATAGTAACCAGCGTTCCATTAACCATTCAGTAAATGGGCAATGGCCCAATGGTTAACCGAGCCATACATTACTGAACAGATCCTGGGTTCAAACTCCCTTTTTGCCATGTTGTTTTTCATTTCCTTAGCCCATTCCAATTAAAGAAATATGAAGGAAATAAATCAAGGGAGCTGGGATTATTAATGTGAGATCACCAGAAATTTATATACGCATTAAACCAACATATTAACAGCATCCGGATAGAGTGTTCATCTAAATTAGAAGGCTTCCAAAATATATATGCAAATATACTGAAATAGTTAGTAAAATGGGGATGATATGTAATATTAGTAAAACTTTTGTACTTAATATAGGCCCTAATAAAAATAAAGACACTACCATTAAAATTTTAACTATTGACATAAAATTTTAACCGGTAGCGTTAAATTAGCAACAATAACAAGAGATAATCATGAGCAGTAGGTTAGGTTAGTCATAAGAAAAATTAAAATTGAATTGTGTCTAGTGGTAAGTAAAGGCATAAGATATCATTATTAGCAATTTCCATAGCAACTCCGAATTAAAAAGGGCGTACTAATATATAGGCAAAATGTATATGTATACATATAATGGCCATGGGTCATCCACAACTAAAATAGTCTCGCTAATATGTAATAGGGTGTCAGTGATACTAGGCATAACTAGGAATAACATAGAAAAGCTAATAATTTTAATTAGGTCATATAACCATATTGCTTAATATATAAATGTGGATTAGTTGTTATATATGAATAAGTAATACTATTTGAATAATTAACTCAAAGACTAAATACTAATTAAAGGCGTTAATAAAGACAAATTTCGTCGGTTAGGTATTCAAATTAAGTAAAAATCATAATTAAAAAGGAATTCTAAATAAAGTTAAAGGTTTGGATATTATGTCTAGACATGAAATCAAGGCTCTAAATTAAGGGTTACCCTTAATTATAATATAAAATCTATGCCCAGTATTTAATGTACCTCCATTAAATATATTTTTATAGTGGGTTTTGCTAACTGGTAGATATTGAGATATGACCTTATGTACCAAGCTGTGCCTAGATAGCTAAGTTAAACTAAAAACTAGGAATAGAGTTAAGCCTAATAATCACTAAGGTATAGACAAAGTACCAAGGGTACTATTAATTAAATATTAACGTAGATTTGGTAACAATGATGGACCTAACTGAATATAGCAAGTTAGGACCCGAACCAACGGATTCCAATTCAAAACAAGTTATGTCTAGTAACAACTAAGTGCACATAAAATGTCGCACCACAAAATGCTACCCACTCGGATTCTAAAATTGATTCGGTTAGCTAAAACTTGTATATGTCACTTCTATATAGCATATGCCTGAATATTAGCGCTCGACAAAATAATGCTTCGCTAATCTTGCACACTGATTCATAGGTAAAACCTAACTCATGAAACTTCCTTGATAAATATAAAAGCAATAAAGATTACCAATAAAAAATCAAGTCATCGTATTCTACCACCGACCTTGCCTCAAATCACCCGAATCACCCATTAACTCATAATAAAACTAAAATTGAGTTTATTCGGATTTATTTGGATATTTTGAGTTATTTGCTTTTATTTGGATTCAGTCGTTTATCACGTAACAAGAAACTGGAAGTCACAAAGACTCAATGGATCAAGTGAGATCAATATCGAAGTGAAGATAAAGAATAGAAGCTCAAGAGAAAGCATCGTGTGAGCTCAAGTCCGCGGTAAACCGCGCCAGGCGAGTCAATACTTTGATCATGTTGAACCTACATTTTCTGCAAATTATTTCTGTTTAAATTATCAAATTGCATGCTGTTATTTTATATGTAAATCCATGTTTAACTTAAGATTTTAGTTATATGCCCATTGTTTGCTTGATTAATATTACACCTCCTTTGGAATACTTGAATATGTGAACCTTGTCGCCCTAGCAAAATTATAATGGTAACTTTTGAAAATAAGTCCCTAATTATATGCCATGCTTAGTACTGCATAAATACTCAAGGGCACTAAAATGCCCCAAACATCATTGTCATTTTAAATCATGGGAAACTGGTTTGGGCAGTCATGGTGGGAATGACTGGTATATTTTGACATGACTATTTTATCCTCCCAAAAACCTCAAGTTGCTTAATTATCTGGGCGGATGTTTCGAGGGTGTGTGTGGTGCAGTGGAAGCACAAAGTGGATTGTGGTAGAACCACCCAGATAACCCTAAGGACTGAATCTCGTGATGACCTCCCAATGTACAACAAGTACAATCACAAGCTGGCAAAATGTAGGCATGGCTAACTAATTTGCATCGACTTAGTAAGAGTTGCGCCGGTGTGACCACGGGCGGGTAGAGGATGGCCACGTCCTCCGACGTGACGGCGCAAGAGGGGCTTCGGAAGGGTGGTCGTACTCAAGGAAGTGGAAACCTTAGCGGACGAACTCGCTAGGAAAAATGCATTGTAAAGGTCCTGTGATAGTCTACTCAACCGCATGGCTAAGGAATCATGTGGGGCAACAAGTGGATTTATCTCCTGTGGGTAAAGTGTGCAAACTCTACAGAGTCAAAATTATTCGAATAGCCGTGCCCACGGTCAAGGGCGGACATGGGAACTTAACCAGATATAGTTCTATTTCAAAATATTCTATGGGTGGGATGGAAAAGTGGAGGGCAGTGGAAAGCCCTAATTTGAGTTGTCCTGGGTGTTATCCCAGTGGTAAGGTAAGTGGCTATAACGCTGAAATATGTTATACGGTGTGATGCCATATGTATGGCAAAAGTATGGTGTTATTAGGCATATGGTGTGATGCCATATGTATGGGAAATCATGTTAATATTCCTTGAACATTATGTTTGTGCCAAACCTGCTAGGTCTCAGGAAATTTTATGTATTGTATTTCAAATAGTGGCATTTCTATTCTTACAAAATAAAATATGGGTGGAATAAATAGGGTTATGAGTAAAGGAGATGGAAGTTTGTGGGAAAAACATAAAGATATTGGTGGACTCAGGTCGATTATAAAAAGGACATGATAGGGTGGGATCTGGGAGAAGTAATTTGGTGGAGTCTAAATGAGTATATAGGTTAGATAGATGATTTAAATGATTTTTGGAGTATTAGGGATGCAAAGGTAATTGCGGGATTACAACACTGATAACTAATATAAATTCTTGGAAGATGATGGTAGTAATGGGATTAACAGGATTGGATCAAATACTAGATGGATGAATTGAATTTCTAGGAATATTGGAGGAATGATAACAATTATTGGATTATAATCTTGATCAATGATATTCTTGGTGGATGTATCCTAGTGGGTCGTAGACTTAATCATTGATATTCTTGGGGGATGTACACTAGTGAATTAGTTAGAAATAGATAGTAGAAAATAAGATTAATTATTGGGAGAACAAATTATGGTTTTGGATCAATAACAAAAGGACTGAATTATTAGGAAGTCCCGATACGAAGGATTTCGGTGGATTTAAACGCAATTATGTTGGATAGTCATTAGAATTTAGAAATGAAGAGTTGATGATTAACAACCACAAGATTGGATTTTAGAATACAAAAGATATTGGTGGATCTAAATACAGATGACCTCATCGCTTGGAGTCTTAAGCAAAGAATGAGTGCATGATTGGTGGATTATATAAATGATGATATTCATTGCTTGGAGTTTTAGACAGCAACCAATACAGAAAGAATATGATCGGTGGATTGAATAGAGGATGGCACATGTTGTTTGGAGTTTAGAGAGCACTCAATAAAGGAAGTGTAGTTTCGGTGGATTAAGTCAATTATGGCAATCGCTGTTGGGAGTCGTAGACAGCAGTTAATAAAGAGCGCGAGTCTTTGGTGGATTAAGTCAATGATGTCATTTGCGGTGAGGAGTCTTTAGATCACAAAAACAACAGTATGATATAATAATAGAAATGCTACTAGACGCATTTTATGGCAAATAAAACAACCTGAGCCTCTCCTTTGTTAAGCCATGCATACTATTTATTTGCATTCTGTGTATTGGCTCGCGGAGCACGGGGTTGGAGTGCTCACACTCGCTTTTGTGACAAAATTTAGAATCCAGAATCAAATCACCTCGTCTCAGCAACAAGATTGGACAAGTTGGCCGAGAAGATGAAGATGTCAAGGGCTAGGTCGCGAACCTCCAGTTGGCTGCCTGTGGGCATGTCCTGAAGGTCCCACCTGTGTGCTCGTTCTTCCGCTGCTGCAATTTATTGATTTCGGCCTAATCGGCCCATGATTAAGTCTATTAACTTACTTTAGCTTCCGCATGATATGAAATTTGATATCCATTACTGCAACTGTGAGCACTATCTACTGATCCAGGGAATTGTGCGGTGGAATCACAGAGGAATCCGGATTGAAAAATCTGGGTCCTGACAAGCATCGTCCTGGCCATCTCGACCAGGGTACGGTTCTTCCTCTCCACAATGCCATTCTGTTGTGAGACGTGCGGAGAAGAGAACTGGTGCTCTACACCTAACTCATCGCAGAACCTCTCAAAGTAGGAATTCTTGAACTCCGTGCCATTGTCATCGGATCGCCATAAGACACCCGGAGCTCAACAGAAAGCCTCATCAAAAGACCTCAAAATGTGTAAATGTCTCATCCTTCGAGGCTAAGAAAACACCCAAGAGTACCTCGAGAAGTCATCGACCACGACAAGAACATACCACTTCCTCCTAATCGATCAGACTCGAGCTGGTCCAACTGTGTCCATGTGGAGCAATTGTTCCGTGCATCGGTCATAGTAATCGTGGATCTGGCGGGTGAGAAGCGGCAACCATCTTGCCGTGCAAAGATGGAGCGCAAACAAGATCTTTGACCATCTTGAGTTTCGCAGATCACGAATGAGATTGTGACCGCTAACTCGGTCAAATGATCAAATCCAATATGACCAAGTCTCCTATGCCGTAAAGAAAGGTCGCGAACTCGTAGCAACTAAACACCGAGAGGATCACCGTAAGACTCGGAAAAATCAGCACGAAAGATCCTCCCAAAACGAAATCCCGCAAACCGCACTACCCAAAGAATCAAGAATTTTGCAAGTGTTTTCTTGAAGCTCACCTCAAACCGCCATCGTAAGTCGAGACACGGAAAGCAAATTATACCGCAGCTTACTAACCAAAGCAACATCTTTCAAAATGAAAGAATCATTAACGCAAGATCGTACCTTTGGCGATGACGCGCCGGATGAAGCGCTCCGAAGGTGATCATCTCATCACCGGAGCACGGGCAAGGAAGAAAACCAACGGAGTCTCCTGGCCATGTGCCGTGAACACCCGAGTCTACGAGCCAAACCTTTCCTTCCGTGCGCGAACCCGAGTCAAACAGAGTAAAGTCTCGATCGGGTAAATCAAGAGTGATTTTGGCACCCAATACTGAGTAACACGTCGAGCAGACGAAGTAGTCAAGCACGACTTACCTCTATCTACCCTACGCTCTCTGTCACTCAACAAGCCAGAAGGTCTGTGTGCAGACCCGAAGCTGTTGTTGGGCTTGACTACTATAGAGGAGCGAGTCAAGACACCAGTAACATGCTGATCACGCCACGGGTAGCTATCTCGACGGGGGAAACGAGATCTACCCTCAGGACGGCGGTAGTCACAACCAACAGGAGCATGAGGACGAAAGCCAGAAAACTCAGAAAAACCAAGTCCTCGATGCTGCCCAAAACCATCAGAAGCGTCTAAAACAAATCTGGACCTCGTGTTGGTCTTAGGTGCACTCAAGGTCTGGGGCTGACCTTGAACATGCCTAAGCGCTGCAACACGGTCTCTCTGCGCGATCCTGGCGCGCCTGAAGCATCGATCGATCAAGTGTCCATCCTTCTGACAGAAGGTGCAATGATACTTTGCCTTCCGAGAGGCGTATAGCATGAGATGGCTTCGCTTTCCGAGAGGCAAGCTACGGTGAACTCACCTTGCTGTCAGAAATCCCTTGGACAAAGCCCGCAGACTTGAATTTAACTTCATCAGATCTGGGCTCAACCTCGATCACACCTCCTACTATGGGCCTGAGAATAGCAGGTGGATGCTTCCTAATGTCCTCATAGAAATCATATCCTAGACCTTGATTAAACTTGCAAATCTTGGACTGGTCTAGAATAAGATTCAACCTCTTCTTGCCGCCTACAAACCTCTCGAGAGTGTTCATAAGGTACTGACACTCCCGAAAGAGAGGTGCAAGAAGAGCAAGGAGAAGAGGGAACAACAGAAGGTAAGGAAGTAGAAGAAGAAAAACCAACAGAAGAGGAACGAATGGCTTGTGCATGCACAGCCGACTCTGAGGGGACAGTCCTACTACTAGTCAGTTGGTTCACGTCGCTAAGCGTCTCCACCTTACCCTTGGGCTCCTTCCCCACCTCAGCAATCACATCACAATGAGTTGATGGCTTCTCTAGTAAATCCTTAGTTAGCTTCACACATTTTTCATTCAAAGCAACGAGTTCAAGTTTTAGTTTTTCACAACTCATGCATGGTGAGCTAACAGGGTTCTTAGTCGCAAACTGAGCCAACTTGTTGTTATGATTAACCACTTCTTGGAATTGCTTGGAAACAGATTCAAGTTCAAGGGTTAATTTTGGACAATTGGTGCAAGACACAGCAGGCTCAAGTAGAGAAGCACGCAACTCAGCAATTTTGTGATCTGCCCGCTTTATGTTCATCTTCAAGTTATTGCAATTTTCACATGACTCGGGCAGATCTAGAAGCATGGTATAAAGACCTCTAAAAGCGTTGTCCTTATCCTCACATGAGGTGCAAGCAATAGTCTCAACAGTAGTAGATGAAACAGGAGCTACCCTACTCATCTCAAGCCCAGCAAGAAGACTAATGTTCTCCACCTTAATCATGTCAAGCTCAGAAGACAAACTATCATGCGAGGTCCTTAATTTCTCCATGTCACCCAATAGAGCACAGCATGTATCACAATCATCACGGGAGGGAGCATAAGAAAGCTCCCATGATAGTCTAGCTACTTCCTTCTCCAACTCAGTACACCTAGCCTTAGACTTAGCATGGAATCTACCTAGCTTAAGGAAAGCATCATTAAGCTGGTCGTAGGTGGGGCTTACCTCGCTCGAGTCGGAGTGCAACTCGCTGTCGCTCGCCACCCTCAAGGGCCATGAAGCACATGCCGAGAAGTTGTCGCCGCCTTGGGTTCTTGGTCACCCGTCTCGCCGTCGCCGCTCCATCCTCAACCTCGCTGAGGTCGAGGTCGCCGGCGGTGAGGACGCGTGGAAGAGCTTCTGGCCTTCCCGAACTCGCGAACTTCTTCTTGCCTTGTGCGGAAACCGAGGGCTTCTTGTTGCGTTCTTGTCGGTGTAGTCGTTCTTGCCCAAACCGCCGTAGTCACCTTTGCCCTTCCCAGCCTTGGGGCGCTTTGCCGAATGTGGTTGGGGCCACCACACTCGAAGCAAATCACGGGTCCTCCTCTCTTTCCAGTCCTCCTCCTCTTGTAAGCATGGGAGAATCTCCGAGCTAGGAGGGCTAATCGCTCATCCGCAGTCGCTCTAACCGATCATCAGTTATGTCACATAGAGCAACAAGGGAGAAACCACAAAGAGAATCAGAAGAAGAACCGGAAGCCAAATTGGGATCGGTGACTAAGGCCATCGACTTCGACTTGCGAGAGACAATGTCAATCTCGTGAGTCTTGAGGCGCGAGTACAGCGCATCAAGAGTCAAAGTCGAGAGGTCCGTGGTGTCCTTGATGGTAGTCACCTTCATCCCCCAAACCCGCAAATCAAGTGCAGCGAGCATCTGTCACGCGTTATCCGAGTCGGGGTATGTGAGACCGACCGCTCGGAGGTTGCTCAGAATCTTGTGAAAACGCGCAAAGCACTCATCAAGGGACTCGCCAGCGAGCATTTCAAACTTGTTGTAATCTCGCTTGAATCGTCCTGTCGCACCGTCTTTATTTGGGTGGTGCCCTCATGGTAAGCATCGAGGGTCTCCCAAATATCGAAGGCGGACGAAAGATGAGAGATGCGGTCAAACTCGCTACGACTCAACCCCTGGATAATGATGTTCCTTGCCTTAGCATTTGCCTCAACATCAACCATGTTCCAGGCATTGATGTTCTCATCGGCAGGAACAACAAATCGTACTTTGACCTTACGCCAGATGGCGTAGCCCTGAGCCTGGATGTAAGTCTCCATCCGGCTCTTCCAGAAGGGATAGTCGATCCCATCAAAGACCGGGGGCTTGGTCGAGTACTTGTCCGTCGTCATGGCTCTAGAGACCGGTTAAGATCTATTGAGAAGAGCTAACCAGCTCTGATAGAGGGGGGGTGAATGTTGCTTTTTTTAAAATCGCCCTGACAATTCGCACCTCTTTCTTCTCCGATAGCTATGAAAGCTACAAAGAAAAATAAATGCTTTCCGTTAAGATCTGATCGAAAGACTGATAGAAAAGATTAATAAACACTCAGCTGAAACTCTGCAAAGAAAGACTGAAAAAGGAGCAGCACAGTGTATGCCAATACTGCTGCACACTTGGCAAAAAGAACTGCAAAAACTGAACTGAAATGAGAGCACAAATTACAGTAAAAGGGTTGCTGGCTGAACACTAAAAGAGTAGAAGCAATAGAAGTATTTTGGCAGCAGTAAAGAGCTGAAATAAGCTGATTTGCTGCAGCCGAGAGACCCTGCTGCAGTCTGAAACTGAGAGGAGCAATTCGGCAGAAATGAGGAGACTAAAAACCGAAACAAGAGTTCATTGCCAAGAGCTGGATTTGCTGCAGACCAAGTGCACAAAATAAAGATCTGGACTAAGGATAAGAAGCCTTCGGCTGAGTATAGAGAACTGCTGGCCGAGTAGTAGTTTCATGGTGCAGAAAATAGGCTTTTGACAAAAATCTGAATACTTACAGAGTGCAGCGATTAAAACCAAATTCCCACCAAACTTTGATTCTTTAACCATAAAAACGGGAGATTAGCTAAGCAATATTCTTAGAACTTAAAATCTCTCAATAAAACACAATCTTTTGACTAGAAACAAAAGATTCCATGAAACCCTAAGGATTTGGACAGAAACTAAGAACTTTCAGAGAGAGACACTAAAACTCAAAATACTTTCTAATCATTGATCCATAGGCCATGAGATTTTGCAGATATGTTAGGGAAACATGAAATGCACTAAAACCCTAGAAATGAATGGGAAGCTTCAGAGAGAGCACAAAAAATCCAATTACTCAAGATTCACAGATCCTTTTCACATGAGATTTTGCAAGAAGACTAGCAATAGCCTAAGGACCTGAGAGTCCAAATCTTAGAGCATCTCATGAAGGGAATTAAGAACAGCACCAAAAACCCTAGAAACAAGAACATGAACAGAGGAGGGCAAAACACCAAATCTGAGATTAAACAAGGTATGCTCTTAGGATTGACTAGCCAAATGGCTTTTAAGCATCTCCTAGATCATAGCAACCCATTTTGGCACTCCTCGGCAAGAAACAACTCAAAACTCAAAAAGTCAAGAAATCATTCAAAGAGAGGAACGAAGAACAGAGAGGCTGCACGAGAGAAAACTTCTGAAATTTCATTCCTGGAAACAAGAGATACAAAGAACTACGTCCCCATACGCATGAACATTAGAACAAGGAAGATTACATGCTTATCACTCTAATCTCTTCTTCTCCCAAAACAAGAAACCCTCACTACATGCTTGGAGAGGAGAGAACTACTCAAGAACACATCGAAGAAGAGTACAGAACACACTCTGTCTCCTCCACCCACTCTCACCAACTAAAGCCTAAAGCCAAAACAACTCTCTAAAGCTCATTTTGACTAAAGCAAACCCTAGAAGCCCTTGGAGTGCCTTAGTGGGCATGCAGCCACCAACATCTATTTATAGCCCTTGGCTAACGGGTCTCCAACCCGTTACGCCCGCTAAACCCGAACGAAGCCCGCTCCCGCTTTTGCAGCCTCGCGAAATTCCCATTTCGCCCCTTCTGCACCTTCCGAAAAGCTTCCGCGCTCCTTGTCGTCCACGACTCGCAACCACCTCGAGTCTCAGCCATCTTCGACACATCCAACTGTTCTGACCTTGACACCGCCCGTGTCTAGTCCGGTCACCTCGTGTCTTGCCACGACCCCGCCTCGACGTCCTGCAGCCAACACAGACAAGAAACACATTAAATAGCACCGCTCGATACATGAAAGCATAATGGCATTAATGAAATAGCCCAAACCTGACAAGTCAACATAATATGCATCCTAACCACTTTGACCAGGTTTGACCAAGTCCGACCGAGCCCGATTGCACCACGCAACGTCAAGTTCCGAACCAACCAAATCAAACTCGACTCTCCTAAACCGATGTCAATTACTCATCACACACATGTGATGACCTCCACATGGTCTCTCAGATGCTTCCTCAAAATGGTCGTATATGAGTTTATTGTCCACAAGAAACCATACTTTCACAAAGCTGATCTCGCAGATCATTCACATCAGAAATGTCTTCTCTGATCATCACATAAAGTCCATCAGAATGGACAACGCCGAGGAATTTACTTCAAAGGCATTTGATGATTATTGCATGGCGATGGGGATTGCAGTTGAGCATTCTGTACCGCATGTTCATACCCAGAATGGTTTGGCAGAGGCATTAATCAAGAGAATTAAATTTATTGCCCGACCCCTTTTGCAGAATTGTAATTTACAAGCTACATGTTGGGGACACGCAGTCTTACATGCAACAAATCTCATCAACTTTAGACCATCGGCCTACAACATCCATTCACCTATGCAACTAGCGCAAGGGTCACCACCGAAAATTTCTCATCTCAGGAGGTTTGGATGCAAGGTTTATGTACCTATACCCCCTCCACAGCGTACTGCAATAGGCCCTCTTTGTAAGACTAGGATATACGTTGGTTATGAGACTACATCCATGATCAGGTATTTGGAACCCATGTCGGGATATTTGCACACCGCCTACTTCGCTGATTGCATTTTGATGAGGATAATTTCCCAACATTAGGGGGAGGAAATCAACCCCTTGATGAAAAATGTCAAAAATTACGTGGCAAGCCACGAGAATTCATGCAGATGATCCGTGCACTAGCAAAGCAAATAGAGAAGTCCAAAAGACAAGAGAAGTCCAGAAAACAATTGATTTGCAAGTATTAGCAAATTAACTGCCTGATCACTTTAGTGATTTGAAGAGCGTGAACAAGTCACATGTGCCTGCACGTAATGCACTGGAGAGGGTTGAAATACCAAAGAAAGCAGAAAGTATCCCTAATCCCGTTCAGAGGCCTTAGAACAAAAGGACGAGAACTCTGGTCCCTCGAATCCTAAGTAACCGAGGACGCCTGGTGAAGAACGATAAGAAGGACTTATCATAGCTGATCACTGAAGTCCCCTAGAATGAGAAGGGGAGCCAGTTGAGACCTGGCACGAGTATGGCACCTTCAGAAATCGCTCCAGAAGAAGCAATCGCTCCAGAAGAAGCAATTAATGAAGAAATAGCTATAAATTATGTGCACACGGGAGAGTCCATGAATAGGACAATAGCCAATATTGATATCTATTTCGCAAAGAAAATTGCCACAATCATCGATCTTGATTCCAATCCTGCATCGCTCGCTGAATGTAAGAAAAGATCAGATTGGAAAGATTGGAAGAAGGCAATAGAAACTGAATTGCTATCTCTGAACAAAAAAGAGCTGTTTGGATCCGTATGCCGCACACCTCCCCATGTGCACCCTGTAGGGCATAAGTGGGTATTTATTCGAAAGAGAAATGAAAGAAACGAAGTAGTGAGATACAAAGCAATGTTGGTAGCACAAGGTTTCACTCAATGTCCAGGAGTTGATTATGAAGAAACCTACTCCCAGTCATGAGTGGAATTATCTTTACATATTTGATCTCAATAGCAGTGAACTTGAATTTAGAAATGAAATTGATGGATGTGGTAACTGCATACCTCTATGGAAACTTGAATTTGGATATTTATATGAAGGTCATTGAAGGAATCACTCTCCCAAACCAAGACAGAGCAAATAGAAATCATGCAGTGTGAATCTCGAAAGTCCTCAGACAAACCAAACAACTGCGAGAATGTGGTATAATCATTTAAGTGACTTTCTATGCAAGAAAGGATACACAAATAATGAAGATTGTCCTGTGTGTTTATACGATCCTGAAATGGATTTTGTATAATCTCATGTATGTAGATGGTCCAACATCATCGGGACAATGGAAGACATAAAAGAAGCAAGCTTCTATCCGAGTCGGAATTTGAAATGAAAGATTTGGGCAAGACTAAATTCGCTTAGGCTCAGCTCAAGCATGTCCCTAAAGGAATATTAGTACATCACTTCTTACACCTGTAAGGTGTTAAAAATGTTTGGCTTTGAGAAGGCATACCCATCGAAAGTACCCATGATCGGGAGGTCTTTACAGTAAGAAAAAGATCCTTTTTGACCTAGGGAAGAGGGGGAGGAAGTCCTGGGACCGGAATTCCCATACTTAAGTGCAGTAGGAGCACTTATGTACTTAGCAAACTGCACTAGACTAGACATTGCATTTGCCATGAACCTGTTAGCAAGATATAGTGCAGAACCTACCAAAAGGCATTGACAGGGCATAAAGGACATCTTCCGATACATCCAAGGAAGCAAGGACCTTGGATTGTTCTACAGAAAGAATCAAGATTTGAACTTGATCGGTTATGCAGATGCTGGGTATCTGTCAGACCTGCATACCGCAAGGTCGCAAACAGGTAATGTATTCCTGTGTGGTGGAACTACAATTTCTTGAAAATCATTCAAGCAAAGTCTTGTAATGACTTCGACGAATCACTCAGAAATTATAGCACTGTATGAAGCCGCACAAGAATGCGCTTGGCTCCGCCGAATGATTCACCACATCAAACAGTGATGTGAGATGAATATTGTGCAAGCCCCCACAATTATCTATGAAGATAATGCAGCTTGCATTGCACAAGTGCAGACGGGCTATGTGAAGAGTCATCTCACAAAGCACATCAACCCCAAGTCCTTCTATGCTCATGAATTGCAAAAGATGGACGAGGTTAAAGTACTGCATACTAAGTCATGTGAAAATCTGGCAGATTTGTTCACTAAGTCACTCCCTGCATCTAGTTTTGAAATGCACGTATGAGGAATTGGAATGATGAGACTTAGAGAAGTGTAGAATTCAAGGGGAGAATTCTCTCAAGCCTGTTATTAAATCTTGATCATGAAGGTCAAGTACCCAAAAGGAATAAGTCCTGAAGACTGAATGAAATTGGGTGAATTGTACTTTTCTCCCCTTGACGAGTTTTTCTAAAGTTTCACGACCAAGGTTTTTAATGAGGCAATTCGTGCATCGCAGCATAACATGTATCATGTACTCTTTCTCCATGTATAATATAACATGTATCATTTAATGAGGCGACGCCGACTACCACCATGAGCTAGCGCCTCCATTGTGACACCATGGTCGACTGCATAACAAACTCTTGTAGTAAGTTTTGTAAGAATGCCTTATGCAGTCTCACCGTCGTGCTACAAAGGTTGCGCTACCCACTACAAGAGATCTGACCTTCTATGATGGTTCATTTAGGTCATAGACAGAGGCATTTACGTCACCATAACACGCTCTGTGACGGTGCAGTGATGGAATACTTACTGTCACAGAAGGTGCGTGTTAAAGCACCTTCCATGACGGGCGAGGGTAAACCGTCACAGAATTGGTGACAACAATATTTCCGTCACCAACAATAATGACGGTCATTACTGTCATTAAAACCGTCATGAAATCTCAACTAGACAACTGCCACGTGTGTGCTAACGTGTCAAACTGATGTGGTAGCTGACGTGTCAAGTGATGTGGCACTGATGCAGTGATGATTTTTACCGTCATTAGTTCTATTGGGCTGATTTCTAATACATCCTTTTATTGGTCTGATTTCTAACACGCCAATTTCAGGACCAATTGTGGCCTGACTGGATTCAAACAATATTAACCATACAATTGAATTCAACAAATATGACAGCCATACATTGATTCATAACAAATTTCATAGTCAACATCCATTCATCAACAGTTTAGAAGCAATAATCTCAACCATACATCCAGCTCATTCATACATCCAAATCAGTCATACATCACACTTAAAGTGTGAAATAGTTTGTAAGCTAAAGCAATACTAAGTTGATAGTTTGTCTTTGCAGCAGCCACAAGCTACACCAAAATGCTACAGAGTTCACCAAAGACTATTACCAGCCCAAAGTCCAGGGATAGATACAAAAGGCATAATTTAACCAACTCGCCTGGATGTATATCTAGATGACAAGGATGCTCACAAATTTTAGGGAGGAGTGACTTGACCCGATTGAAGTTAATCACCGTCGAAGGAGGGCATGAGTTTCTTGCTGTCCCTTCTTCAAATCACAATTTCATGCGCTTGGCTAGCCACCTCTTGCTTAAGTTGTGCAGATTCTTGCTCCTTGGCCTCAAGTTGAGCCTGTAGCTCCCGCACCTGTGAACTAACTGCACTTCTACTACTTGGCTTGGAGGTTGACAGCCCCACATTTTGAAGAAATGTGCTTGACTGCGGCAGCACCTTGGAAACAATTTCAATAGAAGACATCGGCTGTTGTCCTTCTTGCATTGGTTCAGCCTCAATTGCTTGCATAGCAGCCTAGCAATAGAATGATGCAAAAATTAGCATTGAATTTGGTACAGATTTCTAGCAGTATAGGAAAAACAGCCTACAGTAATACTTTACAGAGACTTCGAAAATGACCTTACTTTAGCCAAAATAGCCTCAAACATCATTTCAAGCATGTACGAAGTTAACCTCAAACAAGAGCTAAAGTAGTATATGAAGGAAAAGACGGTATACTTGCAATATATCATATTTGAATTTAGAAGACTACATTCACCCAACTGGGAAATGAATAATGTAACAAAGTAGTCTTATGCAATAAGTACATCATAACTCTTGCAACATCATTTCTGACAACAGCAAAAACAGCCCACAATCATTTCCAATCATGAAGTAAAGGCAACAGTGTCCATGCTTAACTAAGAAGAGGAGACAATATTCAAGTTGACTTTCAAGTATGTCTTGTAGAAGAGGGGAAAAGTACTTACAATTGCATTTTGGATAGGCTCACAAAAACCACTCTTCTTGCTGCAATGCATCTCCTTGAACAAATCAATTGCAGTGGGCTCTGTGTCTTTATATTTTTCTTGTTTCTAAAATGATGAGAAATCAACTTAAACTTGTTAGCTTGAACCAATTTCATGGTTTCTCATTTCAAATAATGTGCAGTAGACTTTAATGAAATGAAATGTGACCAAAGTGCTACCAAGAATGCACTCATGCAAATAGTAGCAAATTATAGAACCTAGACTTAGAAATACAAGCTCATTGAACAAATTTTGCTCATTCAAGTATTTTTCATTCCCACATGATCAATAAGTATACCAAGGACATAAATTCAATTGGAGGCATATGTTTACATGTAAATTAGAAGCACATGAAAAGAGGCATATATACAATTTCAAGCATGTACGAGGTATATGCTGGATTTCAGAACATGAACCTTGAGACAATAATAACAATCCATAATCCATGTAAATTAGAAGATCAGCAACAAGATCACATAGCATTAAGTTTGTCCCACCGTGACATAGGCATGTGCAATGTAACACCGAGAGCCTGTACGCTGGTGGAACTGGACTTTCGCATGATTAACTTGGTTTTTGACACAAGTGTCCTGTAGACCACACAAATTTGTAAGGTAAAGAGGAATGAAAACAAGTAAGTACTAAAAAAGGACTACAAATGCCACTTTCAATGTTTGACTACTCAATATGAATGGAATTAAGTTGCTGCTATTTATATTAAAATCAAATTTACAGGAACAAAAGGAAGTCTTAAATAATTTGAATCAATGCCATTTGTTATAAGTACAAGATACCCTTCATTGGATGTTATCCTTGCTGATATTTATCTATTTAAAGGACCAAAACAAGCATGCATCCACTATGAACTGCTCAAATTGGAAGAACCAGGCAGCGCAAAATCTGAACTGTCCAAGCTGTGGACTCAAAAACTTAAAGAACATATATAGATGGCTGGATGCTATGGTTAAAACTTAGAAAGCACCCTCGACTAAAAAGGTTAAAAAACAGCAGCCACATCGGCTGTGTTTCTGCAATAGTGTATTGTTATTATACAACAGTATCAATCAGATCAAGACACTCAGGTGGTGTAGTTAAAATTAAATTTCACAACTAAAAAAGTATATGAAGAACTAAATGGCCATAAAATGCTTCTAACAATAGTATTGGTCGCTAGTGCTATCAATTGGTCATACCTTGTGTTTTGGGTTGGACCACATCTCCACTAATGCTCTCCATTGATCATCACTCATACAATTCACAAAGCGACGTTGTCCTCACTCGATTTGCCTGAACTCCATCAAAGTACTTCTTTTTCAGCCTATGCCTCATCTGACGTTGTCCACCCTTTAGCATGTCAACACAAGCATCTTGTACAGCCTTACTTTCAGTGTCCATGTTGATTGGATCTAGTAAAAAAATAGAGATTAGATTTGAAAATGAAAAGGACACAATGAACTATGATTGAACAAGTCAAATAGATATTGACTTACACCAAGTTTGCCAATGTAGTCTGCAACATGATGTTTATTATCTTTCTTCTTGTACTCCTTCCAGTGTGGAAAGATAGGTGTATGCTGCCTGAGTGAGATCCCAGCCTCTGATGCAAGTTTTGCAGCTTGTATTGGTGCCTCCGGCCTTCTATTCCCTTCAACAATGTGAATTTTAATCTTAGTCCCTAGCCCTCTGTTCAACGTCTCCAGCTCTTTGCCAACAGTTTTTCCCCGATGCACCTGTTGTGCACTTGCAGATAATGCACCTAACAAGATTTCATTTGCAGAGTTAGTAGCAAATATATTCCAGATTTACTAAATAAGTAGCAATCTGATTTTACTAGCATATCTGAATGTTTGTACTGTTACCTAGGACTGATACGTGCTAATAATAGTGAATGCATAAGAAGATATTAGCATTAAATCTATTTGTACAGATTCAACATGTATCATTATCTCTGAATTCAATAGTAAGATACCAACGAACAATGAAGTCTACAATGAAGCATCATGATAGAAATAAATGAAGCCAGTAACTTTGATCTACTAAGCACTATTGCATATATGCTAATTAATGTAGTAAAGAACATTTCATATATGGTGACCAGGTCGCATAAGCACTTGCCTTCATCATTGTTGTTGATGTGCTCCTCATTCTGGCTTGTAGTAGTATTGGTAGACGCCAATGCATCATGTGTGACAACAGCGAGGCTTAGATTGGCAGCAGTCTTTTGCCTAGTAACTCTAGTAGTTTCCCCTTGTTCTTGTGGTGCCACCACTCTCTTTGATGCTTTCGAACCTCCAGCAGAGAACTTGCCAATATGTTGGACATTCTTGTTACGTACATCCTCATCCACCTTAGAAGCCTAGTATGAAGCAAACAAGAAGAATTAGACCCAAAAATAATGGAAGTGCAGTCACCAAAATGATAATGATCAATAACAATACTTTGTACCTTCCTGACTTCATCTTCGTCATCTTGGTTAGAGCCCTCATCGTCCTCGGGATTGTACAGAGATCCTGATTTTTCAGGAACATCATCCTTGTTCCTTGCACTTGTACCCTTAACTATTGCAGCTAGGGCACTGAGCCCAAGGCTTTGGAAGACTTGATTATTCCTCATAATATTTTGAGCCCTCTCTCTTTCACATTCAAGTGCCATTGCTTCTGTACATTCAATTAAAACAACTGTAAGGGAGTAGTCACAGCAAAAAATAAAAATGTATGCTGCTGCAAGCAAAATAAAAATGTATGCTGCTAGCAAAAAATATATGCTGATGATGCTAGCAAAAAGTGTATGCTACTGCTAGCAAAAAATGTATGCTGCTGCCAGCAAAATAAAAACGTATAATGCAAGGATGCATGGAGTACTCACACTTCCTGGTGATTTTTTAATTCAGGGAGGCTTATTCAAATATCTAAGGTACACCATGTGCACTTTGGTTACTATTGCCAATTTCTATCCATCACACATACGAAAGAAATAAATTGGGGAAGTGTTGTGCTGAAGTGTACTACCTTACATATATAGACCAAATTGGTAAATTAGATACAGCCAGTGTTATAGATTGAGATACACAAGTGCTGGAGTAATTTAGAATCAACACAAACGTGGCCATCACACCCCGGATATCTAGCTAGCTAGGTTCTCTAAGCTGATATGACATGAATGAATATAGAACATGAATGAGGTTATAAGCTTTAGGTAAAAAGTAAATTGAGTGAATTAGTTATGCAATGTAGTTCTGTAAATTCAGTTCTGCAATAGAGCTTATATAGAACATGAATGTAAGTTAGTTTTGCAATTTAGTTTTGTAAATTAATTATACAGCCAAAGACATAAAACTCGTGATTCATTCATGGATCTCTCTGCTCCCACAGAACCAAAATCTGCCACATCACCATGACCTTGCAATTAAATTTTTATTCTCATTATTATTTATAAATCATATTTTTATCACATTGTTCTTTTGAGTACATGTTAATCCATTTAGTCACAGGATGAAAGGAGATTTAGACATGCAGCCAAGCAAAGGGGCAATTATCTAGTCGAGCACACTGTCATAAGAGGGAGAGCAACAGAGGGGGCTTGGCGGATGATAACAGAGTAAGGAGTCGGCCAAAACAAGGGAGGCGGCGGCTCTAGGGTGGCGGTGATGGCGTTGGCTAGAGCAAGGTGGGGAGCAGCAAAACAGAACCTTGGGGATAGGAGAGAGCCAAGGGAGGTGATTGGCCCACCGGGAGGTGTCATGGCAGTGGCGGTGGTGAGGAGCACTGGCATAGGGAGGCCGTGGAACGCACGACGATCGGGGACGATAGGGGCGAACTAGGGTGAGCATAGGTATGAGTAGAGTTGGAGGAAGCTCACCTAGCTTACTATGTGGTTGGGAAGCTTCAGAGGAGGCCAGCCGATAAAAGCCGGTGGACGGCGGGTGGCTCCTAGTGGCGCTGCCTCGGTGGCCGGGAGGTTAGGCTATTAGTTGGAGCAGCTTCAGAGTGCCGTGGTGGAGCTCCCACGACAAGGAATTGGAGGGAGGTCAGCCATGGAGGAGATGAAGACTGTGGAGGTGGCTTTGGCCGGATGTAAGGTGAAATGCATCAATATCTGGCCACATCACCATGACCTTAGCAACTACGATTCATTCATGGATCTCTACTGCTCCCACAGGAACCAAAATCCCACCACCCCAAACCCTTAGTTCAAACAGAACCAAAATCCCTCACCCCAAACCCTAAGTTCAACAATGGACACCAAGAAAACCAAAATCCCGTCGGCCCCCTCGGATCCACTCATTGTTCCTTTCCTAGCGCTCAAGCTTGAGGAATTACAGTGAGGCGTCGTGTCTGGGCATCGCACCTTTCTCCCGTGAGGCATCTTGTATTTGGAGCGGAACTCGCCGCCCAAAGACTAGGAAGGAAGAGGGGCGGGAGAGGGTCCGTGGCGCTGGGAGCGGTGCAGTGGCAGCTGCAAGGGAGCAGGATGGTGGCACTGGCTTTGGCAAGGAACAGGGGCTGCGGCGGGGTGGAGGGGGAGTGGTGGCGCCAGCCTTTGAAAGGAAGAGGCACTACAAGAAATGTGTCATTTATTGACATTTTATTTTTGTCATAATATATGGAATTCATGTCACAATTCAAGATTTGTGACATTCGGTTGACGAAAATCCTAATGTCAAAAACACGCGTCACAAATTTATTATGTGACGTCAGATAGTTCATGTCACAAATCTATGACATTGGCTTTTAGTGTCACAGAGGTTTATGACATTCATTTGTTGTCACAAAATCCTAGGCCTTGCCACATGGGCAAATGCCACGTAAGATCAAAAACCGACGTGGCGCCGACATGGCGTAATATAAAAATGTCATAAAATGAATTTTGGCCTCATAAAGCCCACGTAGCAGTGCAGCCTCTTCATGGGTCACAACCATTATTTGGGTTGTTTCTTCCTGGCCCATTATTTGGTTTTAGATTTTTTGGCCCATACAATTTTTTATGATTGCAGCCCATACAGTTTTTTTCAGCCCGCACAATTCAACCCATATATTTTTTCAACACACACAATTCAGCCCATTAATTTCTTTCAGCCCATACAAAAATCAGATTCAAATCAACCAACAGCATATGGAAATATGATTGCATATCATAACCAGTCCACAAGTGTTAAATTAACTATCAAATATCATTACATCCATCACCCAATTCAGCACACATCCAGACCAAGTCTCAAAGTCTCAAATTTCAGGTTGCTATTAGAGCTTGCCAAATTCACCACACATGGCATCTACAACCTCAATCACAGATGACCATATCAAAAAAGCATCTACATCCACACTAGGTTTCATTTGGAAGTTAAAGTCGATCACCAAAATAGCATCCACGACCTTACAATCACAGATGTCACCAAAATATCATCTAGAGCCTAATTGAGTTTGAGAGCTTATCGCTGAGCATCGTGATGCATACTTGCTGCCAAACAATGAACGAAGGAAGCCTTGGATCTCACTTCCTTGTCGCTTCACTTCTCGGTTTCTTCTTCATGCTTCTTTGTCTGCATCTTTCGATCCTCTACTTGCTTCGCAGATTCTCCAACCGTGATCGAAGTTCGATGCTCCTAACTTCTCAAAGATGCAATTCACTCTCAAGCTCATCTACACGATCATTCATTGCAGCAGCTTTGGCATTTCTCTTCATTGCTGCGGATCGCATGCCAACATTGCGAAGAAAAGTTGATTTTGGCAGAACATGAGCTACAGCTTGAATAGGAGTCTTCGGATCATGCCCTTCTTGTGTTGGTTGAGTAACATAGGCCTCCATTTGAGCCTAGCAAGTAATAGCACAAAAAAATTTAGGTTTCTATCCCTACTTCATGCACATAAACACTGCAATTAATAGCTGACATCTAACACATACCACAGCTGACAGACCTAAACATAGATTATAAATGTCAATACTAACGCAAAATTACTAACATCAAATTTAACTAACACTAAGCTCACTAACATCAATTCAGTTAACAAGATGCAGGAACTAAATGTAAAATTAAACTACTGGCAACAGCACCAACACTAGAATAACAGCAATTTTAGAACAATCTCTGAACAATTTTAGAACAAACACGAAGCATATCCTCCGATCAACCAATTTCACAATCACATCCACAGCTCATTTCACATACACACAGAGCACGATCACGGATCACAATATAACAAGCTCATTCATAAAGCATCAATTAATGTGAATTCACAAGAATTTATTTGAATGCTAATTGAGAACAGCGAGAGAGGGAAGGGAGAGGAATTGAAACTTAACCGAGAAGAGTAGTAGTAGAGGAAGCAGAGCGGGGAAGGTGGTCGGTGGAGATGCCATCGAGGTTGGAGAAGATGAGGAGAAGCCGTCGGTGGAGAGGTGTCTTTCTGTCGTGGTCTGGTCTTGAAGAACTGCCATGGAGATGTCGATGAAGCCGAGGCGGCAGCGGCGCGGTGTAGAAGCGGCGAAGGGGCGGTGTAGGAGATGGCGTCGCACAGTGGAAAAGGGCACGGGGCGATGTAGGCGCGCGATCGAGAGAGAAGGAGAAGGCGAGAGGCAAAGCGCAGATGGAGGTGTGGCCGGATGTGAAGAAGAAAGGAGTAGAAGTGGCGGCGATTGCGGATCTGGTGGAGGAGGAGAGGAGGACGCCGGCGTTGGGGTGCGCGGTGGCGCGATGGCGAGCCGGAGTAGGGAGGTGGCGCTCGGTTGTTGAGGGGTGAAGGGGATGCAGCGTCGGGTGGAGAAGGAAGAGAGTGGAGTGGCGGCGGCGAGATGGGGGGAAGAGGAGAAGCTGCGGCGCTTGGTGGTGATACGGAGGCGGCCGGAGAGTAGGGAGAGGAGGCGGAGAAGGGTGGCGCGCCGGCGAGATGGCCCGGCCTCGCCGGCGGCCGGACGTGTGGAAGAGGGAGGAGAGAGGTAGGGGGCAAAGGGATGTGAGGGAAAAAAATGCAAGCCGGGCTCAAAACCTCTCCCCAGGCGGCGGCTGGTGATTTGTGGGATTGGGGGTTTTCGCATTTTGCAGTTTGGTCCGCATAGTATCTAGGGTTTACAAATAGGTCCTTCTCCCTTTTAACTTCTTCCGTTCTAACCCTCCGGAAATCCGATTTCATCGCGGAAAAATCCTACGCATTCGTGTTGACACGTACATCTGTACGGAGCAGTCCAAATTCGTCGTTTATGCGCCTAGATCGCGCCGGCCTGTGGAAAAGCACAAAAAAGTGTAAAACAGTCCATTTTGAGCAATTAAATATATAAAAATGTATAAATGATGATAAATGGTCCCAAAATACGAAAAATAAGAGGGTAAAATGGCATGTAAATATATGCAAATATGACGCATGTCAGTCACGGTATGGGGCAATTTTATTGTACCACCCTTGTCCAAACGATACCTGTTGTAGTATATGTCTGGATAGAAATGACATTTTGGCTCTGAAATTTTTGGTGTGGCGGGGAGACATCGCGCCACTGCGCCAGGCATCCAATCTTTGGCGCACACCCTGCTTAATATTGTTGCTTCACGCAATTTTGTATTTGAATAAAATTAGACATAGTTGTGTTTGGTAAATTAGCAATATAGAACTAACCTTCAGCGACCGACCTGGTGCAGGTGAGGTCGGGCGATGGGTGTAGGCGGCGGTGGTTTTGACAGAAGGAACGAATTGATGCCAACATGGATAAGAATATTTAAAATAATTCAATAAAATAATTTGTGACACACAACCTCTGTCATAGATTTATGACATTCATAAATTAGTCCTTATGACATAGCAAATACCGTCACTGGATGGAATTGGACTAGTTGTATGACATTTTTTGTGACATACAATTTTTTATTGTCACTAAGTCGAAATGCCTAAAACATAATGTCATAAACCGGATGATATAATGACATTATGACCTGTTGTCATGCTAAATACGTCAAAAAATGACACATTTCTTGTAGTGAGGGTGGCGGCTGGAGGCGCAGGGGGAACCGGGGAAGGAGGAAATGAGACCGGGATGTAAGGGTTCCACTTCTGCAAGGAATTTTACTGTAATACCCTTGATTTGAGTCCGGAAAGACTTGTGACAAGGAGATGAAGTGGCAATTGGCCCAAAAAAGATGGCGGGGACGAGAGGTCGGCAATTGTTGGCGGGAGACGAAATTTTTAGCTTCCTAAGACCGGGGCAGATCGGAGGTTTTAAAGCATATTAGGGTGTAAATTATCATTAAAGTAAGGAGAAGCAAGTATTTAATAATGATATGATAAAATTATGCATTCAAAAAGATGAGAAATTAACATTGCAAAGGACTTTTGTAATATGATAAATTATGTGAGAGTGAATCATGTGAGTTCATATGGGTTAGGGAATCATATGGCCTCTTGATATGTAAATGTTTTTTCGAACGAATATGCGGAATGTTGGTTACAGCCTAAAGAATTAATTCCTTGATATCATATTGACAACTAAATAGAAGAATTAATTCCAGTTATATTAACAATTAACTTATAATACAAAGAGTTTATTATACACGTGTCAACACAAACATGAACATAACACGTGGTAAGTACCCTCCCTTGAGAGGCAAGGGTTTCAAGTTCTAGCCCCACTAGAGCCTCCTTTTTGGCCCATTATTTATAGTTTCCTACCATATGATCCCCACACTTCCATGTAGAACAATCTGGCCAGCAATTTTTGTTTTTATTCAACGAATAACTATGACGCATGAACATTTGTCATATAAATCTGTCATAACCATGATGCCAAAATAGTCAATGACGATTTTGAATTGGACTTAGTGACACGTAATATATTTCCGTCATTAACTAAGATCGGCTCCTGAAAACCGTCATTAACTGAATAATTTAGTGACAAGTTGCCCTGTTGTCATAATATAATCGTCATAGAAGGTCATATCTCTTGTAGTGACCGCTGCCTCTCCATTGCCAGTGATATCTGACCACCATCCGATGCATCTAGCTTGTTCCTCGATGACGCCAACTACCGCCGTGAGCTAGCACCTTCATTGTGACACCACGATCGACTGCACAACACACTCTTGTCATAAGTGTCGTAAGAGTGTCTTCTGCAGTCTCACTGTCATGCCACAAAGGTGGCGCTATCATCGCCTCTCCATTGCTAGTTATATCCAACCGCCATCTGATGCCCTCCCCTCTCTTCCTTGATGGTAGGCGTTAAGGATATCGCGCGCTGCATCCAGCTTGTTCATCGACATCGCCGACTACCACCATGAGCTAGCGCCTCATAGACACCACGGCCGATCGCACAACACACTCTTGTCATAAGTGTCGTAAGAGTGTCTTGTATAGTCTCACCGTCGTGCCCTAAAGGTGGCGCTACCATCGCCTCTCCATTGCCGGTGATATCCGGCCGCCATCCGATGATCCAGCATGTATTGTCAGCTAGGATATCTGCTTCTTATATATTCTTGCTATGTTAAAAAGTTGGGTTTGTTTATCTTGTTATGCTGTAATAATGGATTCTAATCTTAATGGAAATGGAATATGTTGTTGTGTTTGCCACTGTATTTGCTTGTTTTCAAAGAGAATAGGTGTAGAATGAACTATCACAGATGATTTGTGCTATAAATCATCTATGAAGGACTGTCACAGACGGTTTTATATACCAACCGTTTGTGATACTCGCCAATCACAGACGGTTGGTAACTAGAATCGTCTGTGATGTGTGAGTATCACAGACGGTTTTTAGTTCAAGCCGTCTGTAATAGTTTTCTTCACAGATGGTTCTAGTTACAAACCGTCTATGTTATCTTTATCATAAACAGCTCACAAACCATCTGTGATAACCTTTGATTATCACTGACACATAAATACATGCGGTTCAAAAAACCATCTATGATGACAGTTCCGAACCATCTGTGATGACCCTTTTTGTAGTAGTGAGTATTTGACCACAATATTAAGTAAGCCACTGGATGTATTTTTCTATTTTATTATTCTAGAACTATTGAACATACAAATATCTAATTGACCTTTTCAATTAATTGATGATGATTTAATGAATGATATATTTATTTGTTATATAGAGAAACAACAATTGATAAAAATTACTAATGATGTTGTGGTTCATCACTTTATAAATTTGAAAAAAACGTAAATACTAAAAGATATTGCAGTAACTTACATTTGATCATTCTACTATTTTTTACTTGAAAACTTTAAGTAATTTTATTCTCTTTTAACAGGCCCTTGAGATCGAATGATATATTTTACCAATGTCGACCCATTTTTGCATGTAATTTCGCTCTTAGTTCCTTTAATTTGCTGCGACTAACTAATATTTTTATCAGGCTTCTTCATATTGGTAAGTATTTTGATTAGTATTTCTTTATTATCATACATTGTCATCGGTTATGTTGAAATATTGATGCTAAAAATTACCAGACATATTACTATTTAGCATAATATTGCTTAAATATTATATATGTTATTATATGTGTAGGAAAGTGGTGAACTCTGATCATTTTCGTTCTAGTTTCGTCCCTATCTATATCACCCAAAATTATATGCAACAAATGTTTATAGACGGCGGATATGTACATTGTACATATCCTAGTTGGGTGTTACAACAAGACAATTGGGTGCGTACAAGACAGAGAAAATGTGCACAGAGGTGTGGCCGGCGCGGCGACCAGCTGCCTTGCGCAACGCTTGGCCAAGCGTACTCTACACTAGAGTACAAATACCTTGTACGCATGCTTAAGAGTACAAATACCTTGTATGCATGCTTAAGCCTCTCTCACCTTCTCAGTATACTTGCTTATAAGAAGCGAAAGGGCAGTGGCGAATCCAGAATGAAAAATAAAGGTGAGCTAAAAAATTATATATTCTTATCCTAGATTGTAAGTTTTTGTAGAATTATTGGTTCTACACCTCGAATGACTAAACTACTTTGTAAGAAACATAGTTTTGTATTCTTGTGCAATCAAATTCATAACTTCATACATGAATAAAAGCAAAGTAAAAAGAGAGATACAACGGAGGTACCTCGCTAATAGCAAGTGAATCCCAAAAACATGTAAATATGATTCCGGTAGATAACAATCTGTACATCAAAATAAAAAAATTAGTAATATAGTAGCAATTAGCAAATTGTACTTAATTACTTAAATGATCATGAACATTTCAAATAGAAGGACCATACCACTAGCTTGAATATCCAGTCACTCGGTGTGTCGGTCAACCGGTCTCAGGGGCAGTGGGCAGCGGCGAATATCCAGTCAACCAGTCGGTCACTCGACACTCGGTCGGTCTCGGTTATGGTTACTCGGCTCACTCCGCCGGCGTCTCCGCCCTCACGCAGAGGCAGCAGCCAGCGCCCAGCAGGGCCGCCCGCCGCGCGTGTCCCGCCGCCTGCGTCCCGCCTCGGCGCCTCCCGCCTCCGGCCTCCGGGCTCCGCGCGTCCCGCCTCCCAGCCTCCCACGAGGCCGCGGCGGCGCGACCGCCCGGCAGCCCGGCTCCACGCCTCGCGCCACGCGCCGCCAGGCCCACCTGCAGCCACCCAAATGACCAGGCGTCCCAGCGACGGCGCAACCCCGCCTCGGCCCTTCCCCAGCATCCCCCCTCTGGATCCGGCGACCGGCGTCCCGCCTTTCGTCACTCGTCGGCACGCGTGAGCAGTCGATTGGGGATTTGGGCATTTGGGGGATTGGGAGCTCGGGAAGGAATTTTGGTGAATTTGGGGAAATTTGGGAATTGGGAGAATAGCTGAACAGGGCATTAGGGCAACATGTATTAGATCATTAGATGTGTGGGCAATGGGCTCGTGGGCCTGCATTTCTACTTCTTCGCGGTTCAGCCTTGTTTCTTCTCCCATGGCTCCGTGCTCTTTCTTCTCCTCAGACAGTTCTTCTCGTCGGCGTCGTCGCCAGGGAGGAGGCAGGGACTGGTCGCCGTAGGAGGGGAGGGTCGGCAAACTGGTGGAGGGTAGGCTTCAACCTGATGAAGCCTACCCCATGGATTCACCTGCGAAAGGGTGACTTTCGGGATTCTTACGATTAAATTTTTTAAACTTTGTTTCTATCGGACTATTTAGATAGACTTGCGCAAATCTGGAAGCATGCATCAGAAGGTACGTTCGTTCAGTTAACCCTGGGACGTGCGTCAACATTTGTTAGTACAAGAGCGGGAGCCGAGAGGGAATGGAATGCTGTTTTGGGCATGCGTGTACAGATATACTACCAGTACTATTCTACTTGGAACAGGCCTGTTGCCATTTGCCAATTAAGTGTGAAACTAACCGGCACTTAATTATATGCATGCATGGCTGTGTGAGTGCTAGCTCCAGATAATTAAGCGCCTGTGTGCAGTGGAGTAGCTAGAGAACATGATACCATGTGCTAATATGCATGCATATGCGGCATACCATATAATTATTTCGTATCATAGGGGAAAAAAGGAGGCAGCTGTGACTTGTAAAGGAAGGACTAATATTGGAGTACATAGCTAGGATCGATGTGGCGGCGCACATATATACTGATAAGAAAAAATATAGGTATTCTCTCCGGTTATTGTTTTGGACTTTCATACGGCTCATAAATTTTAACTTCGACTACTCATTAAAATGTTTGATTTTATGATCTAATGATGTGACCATAGCATAAACGCATACGATCATAGCTTACAAGATTAAACAAAGGTGAATTCTTTTCTTTAACTTTAATTTATATTAAATGAGAATATGATGCTGTTTAATAACGAAAATGTATATTTGTGTAGATACACAAGAAAGATTGTATTAACACTATGAGCTCACGGTTGGAGTCCACCTAAAGGCAAGCCGACCTAGGCAAAGAATCTTTTTGCCTTGGTAGGTGGTTCTCAACAACACATTTTCCTTTGGAAGCATGTCCGCTAGGAGACCTAACAATACCGCGAAACTCTTGTCAGACCAACTATTGCTTGCCTTCAATTTTATCAGTTCTAGAACTGATGACAACCTCGTGTATTGCGGCTTGCAGCATGGGAACAAAGGTTTCTCTAAATCCTCTATCAAGCCCTCGAATTTGCCAAACTCTCTCTCACTACAGTTCCCTTCTGCATTACTTAGCATCTGATCCAGATTGTCACCATGCGACCTATCCTCATGATCAAAAGCACAGTCCACAACCGGCATATCATTGTTTCCTTCGACGATGTTATAACTACCTTTTTGTGTACTCTTCTCTTCACCGTGGCTAGTCCAACTTTTGTACCCCTTTCTGAAACCCCTTCGAATCAAATGAGTTTTGATCTATGCTGAGTTGCTAAACATCTTTGGATTATCACAATCAATGCATGGACAGTATATATATTCCATCCCCTTCTTCAACATATCCAGCTCGGCCGCTCTTCTAAAAGTAGACACGCCATTAATGTACTCCTCACTCACACAGTTCTCAATGTACATCCAGTTTCGGTCCATCTATGCTACACATGTAACAAATGAGTGTCAAAATGATTATTAGCGCTACTATATATATAGCAAATCAGACTAGCTATACATACTTACACATGACATTGATCTAAATATGTTACGTAGGTATATCTAGCTAGCCACGTATTCATGACATAATAATGTTAAGTAAGAATATATAGAAGTGAACTACGAGTACTTACCCATTCTGATCAAATTGAGCAAACTAACATTATATTTCTAAACCTAGCTAGCTAGATCTAAACAAAAACGTATATGTCATCTCTTTCAATTAGAAAAGAATGCATATAAGTTATTAAAAGCAATTGAGTGCTAACCTTTGATCACTAAGAAGACGGCGATATATTTTCACCGAACTCCCTAAAGCCAGCCGCTACCTCTCGCTTGACCGATGCAGTGCAATGAAGACAGATCTGTGTCGAGATCGGTCATACGCCCAGTATTTAATAGGGCAGATTATCACAGATGGTTCCAACCATAAACGGTCTATGATACCAATATATCACAGACGGTTCGTATTAACAACCGTCTGTGATTTATCACAGACGGTTGTTAATACGATCCGTCTGTGATGTCCGCAATATCACAAACGGTTTGTTAAAGAACTTTCTGTAATGTCCAGAATATCAGAGACAGTTTTTTATATGAACCGTCTGTGATGTTCGCAACTTTCACAGACGGTTCGTAACACGAACCGTCTGTGATGTCTGGCTTATCATAGACGGTTCGTGATAAGAATCATCTGTGAAAGTTCACAGACGGTTATTAAAACAAACCGCCTATAATGTCTCAATTATCATAGACGGTTCATTTTAATAACTGTCTATAAAAATGTCACAGACGGTTGCCATTATAAACCGTCTATGATAGTTTAATCACAGACGATTTTGTATGAACCGTATGTGATGTAGCCATCCAGAGTAGTGGATGCATGCATAGCGGCGTGGAGGATACGATTGATCGACTACACTAGTAGAGTAGTGCATGCTAGCTAGCCATTCATGACATTTATACGATCGATCGACTATAGAGCACTGCATGTACGTGCGGAATGTTAAAGCTGAACGCACGATCGATGAATAAAAACGCTCGTCCATCTCATGATTCATGCATGTATCAGCTGGTAGTCTAGTGTCGTCGACAAACGCGCGCCGATATAGTATATATCTAGCTAGAAATTAAGCTAGCCATCCCATCAATGGAAACATGCACATGTAATCTCCAGTTACAATGAATCAAAAACTACATTGCTAGGCACTACTAGAAAGAAAGAAAGAAAGAATTGTTGTTACTGTCACGCACGTACGTACTGCTTGATGTCGATGCCAACACGCATCGTACGTTTGTCATCTCACTCCCCTATCTACGTGCTGTCTATCTACGTGCCAGCTTTCGTCTTGTGAAGCTAAATACACAGTAGCTACATTGGCAGCATGTCAAGGCATTTGGCTGGCTGGTTATTGGGAGAACTCTTTGAGAAGGAAGTGTAGAAAATTGTGCTCAAGGTAGATAACAAATCAGCTATATCGTGGAGCAAAAATCATGTTTACCATGATCGAAGCAAGCATATAAATACTCGGCATTATTTTGTAAGAGATTGTATTGAGGAAGGGAGAATTGCTATTGAGAACATTAGATCAGACGAGCAGCTGGACGATATTCTGACGAAAACATGCAAAATTTTTGGAGATGAGAAAACTCGGCATGGATGAGGCTACTCAACAAGATTAGGGAGAGTTTGATGTAAGTAATCTTGTTGAGTCAGTTAGCGTCCGAGTCAGTCTTGTTTTCCTGAAGAAGTTCTATTTTGAGTCCATGCGGCTGATTGATAAAGCCGTATTCAGTTTTCATATTTCTAGCAGATAGCTTTCTTTGTTAGCAAATAGAAAGTTTTGATTTTATTTGATCTTGTAAGCAAGATAGAGTTTTAGCTATTTAATATGAAGAGAAAAAACCCAGAAAAGGTGCTGGCTGGATTTGCACCGTAAGCCTCTGTTTTCCTCCCCGGTCATCTGTATGTTTTTGCTCTGCTGTTTCGCTTCTCCGCAGATGCCCAGCGATATATTGTAGTCCATCCGGCAAGAGGCCGTTTTCAGGCGCTTGGCTGCTGGTCCTGCCGTGACAGCGGAGGAAGATTTCTCTACCGTGGTAGAACATGCACATGCAATCTCGTTACAATGAATCACAAACTACATTGCTAGGCACTACTAAAGAATTGTTGTTACTGTCACGCACGTACGTACTGCTTGATGTCGATGCCAACACGCACGTACGTTTGTCATGTCACTCCCCTATCTACGTGCTGTCTCTTTTTTACTGTGAAAAGGATCCAACCTTATATGCATATACGCGCCATTGTGGTCTGCATTAGGCCGATGGGATCTCTGTTTAAATATGCTTTGTATTGCTTGGGCTACAATAAGCAGTACTATACTATATTATGACCCCAATCACAGCTTCCTCTTGCTCTCAAAAAGACAAAACAAAACAAATACGTACGTTACGTATCACAGCTGCAGTGGCTAGATTTAGATGTGCAAGAAGCTAGCTCGCTTATAGCTAGCATCCAATGCCCACTTGTCTTTGTCCCCCTAGTTTCGGAGAAAAGCTGGCAGCCAATGCAATTCTGGGAGCGACGTCGATGTACGTACGTGCGTCACTTCTGTACATCTAAATTAAATACATTTCCAACATCTAAATTTTCCATCATTAGTTCATTGTACATCTCCAACCAAGCTAACACGCCAACCCCGCTCAATAGGGCTTAAAAGCCCTGGCTGACAGCTGCGGATGTGCCTTTTTGTGTGTATTCTGCCTGCAAATGTACTGTAGCAATGTTATTTTTTTGAAATCAAAAAATAAGAAAATTATAAAACACTGCTATATCTTATGGAAAATGTAATGGAATAAAAGGGAAAAAGAAAAAAAGGCTGAAAAAAACAAAAAAAGCTAAAATTTAGAATCCAAAATGCTGAAACCATTTGGAGCGGGGAATTTTCGACTTTCTTGAAGCACAAAAAAAAACTAATACTATAATGTTGCCATCCAAATTTGGTGAATTTAGGTTGACAGATGGGATCCTGAGATAAGACCAACAACAAGCGAGGATAATTGACATGCGGATTGGTGTCAAGTGACATCATCTTTAGTATTGAATTCTTACTTGGAAGAAGTAGCAACGCATGCATGCATCCATTGGCCAATAGCATCGACCGACTTGGCCATACGGAGGCTTAAACACATGCATCTTAGATCGATCGAGATCATGCATCCTAGCAACATGGGTATGTCTTGTGTGTACTATATAGTTCATATCTAGTTCTTCCCGGCTACGTATTTTCTCCATCTCAACTCGGAATTGAACACATAAATGTCAATGGGATTGAATCGCTCAATCCTCTCTATTGGAAATCACTCACAGATTCCTCTCGTTTCTGTGGATACACACACAGAGAAAGACTAATATGCTAAGTGTTAGGATTGAATCTCACTTTTTTATATTGCTTCATCCAAAAACTTAGAAGGAAACACTCGGCTTAAATGAGCCTTATACACGTAAGGTCACACGACTTGTACTCCACGCATCTACTAACTCCACTAAGACATATTCTCATGCCACTATCCGGAATCTTCTCCACGATCCACATGACTCAGCCAACTCATTGACTCAAGTTACAACTGTTACTCGGACGCCCAGCCACGACTTACGACCACAGCTTCTACTCGATTTACGAGTACATTTGCTACTGAAGCTTCTAACTACTGACCGGGTACTGTAGCACCGACTACCAACGGGTTATTGTAACTTACGACTACTGACCGGTTACTGTAGCTAACGACTACGGGCTGGTTATTGTAGCTCCTGACTACTGCTTCGACATGGTGCTTTGAATCGATGCTTTGACTGGCGACTTCATCTATGGCTTCGACACAAGCTGCTTTGACCATGCTCATGCTGTGGCCCTTTGCATGTTGCAGATATTGGCGCCTCCGTCTGATCACTTCTCGCAGCTTAGCATGCACTCCGGTTCAAGTCTTCATACTTATACCTATCACACGTATTGTCGTGCACTTCTTCTGGTGCCACACACTATTACCATGTAAAGACCTATACAACATAATCATTACATGCAAAAGTCTAAAGTAAACATGCAAATACAAACTTTGTTAAGATTAGTATCTAACAATTTCCCCCTAATCTTGACTGACCATACTTCACGAATCTTCACAGAAGAGCTCGCTCATCATCACTTTAAACTCCACAGAGTAGCGCTTTCTCCTCCTTCCGATTCTCAGGCACTCGTATGCGAAGTGACCAAACTCTTGGTAGTTTTAGCATATCACCTTGGTTTTGTCAAACTTTCTTCGACTACCACAACTGCTAGAGCCACTGGAGAGCCCTTTCCTTCTCGTTTTGACAACCGAGTCTCCCACTCGGCCTTGGTGAGAAGCAAATGCTCCTCGTCCCCCCTCTTAAGCTTGCATATCTGCTTCTCATATGCTTTGAGGTGGCCAATCACCTCCTCGAATGGCATGGTATTTACATCAGAGAATTGTTCAACTGTAGCATCAACCTACAAAAACTTGTAAAGAACCGAATCGAGCAACTTCTTGACACGTGCGGTATCCTCCAAGGTAGCGCCAAGGCCACTGAACTTGCTCGATAACCCACTGATCTTGCCAACAAACTCATTGATGGAGTCACTTTCCTTCATGTGCAGGGCCTCAAATTCACTCTTCAAGGTCTGCAGTCGTGCCTTCTTCACTCAATCGGCGTCAAGATACCTCATCTTCAAGCTTTCTCATGCCTCCTTGGCTATCTTCTTCTTGGCAACCTGGTGGAGCAAATCCTCAGGAATGGCATAAAAGATTCTTGCAAGTGCCATCTTGTCCTTCCTCCTCTCCATGACCACTCCGCCCGCGGGTTTGATTGCCTCCTAAATGTCCTACGCCTCCATACATGCCTCCATTTGATCGCCCAAGTAAGCAGTTAGAGGAGGTGAGCATTGAGTACTAGAGAGAGACACCTCCCTCTCTTGTCGACCGTGCCGCTGGTGCTGCCGTTGTCACCATATGCTCGGCGGTGTACATCATGTTGAAGCGAACATACTTGGGCATACACAGAACAGAGAACTTAAGCTCTGATACCAAATGTGGGATTGAATCGCTAAATCCTCTCTATTGGAAATCACTCACTGATTCCTCTCATTTCTTTGGATGGACACAGAGAATGAGAGAGAGACTAATACACCAAGGGTTGGGATTGAATCAATCAATCTTTCCTATTGCTTCACCTCAAAACTTAACAAGAAATATTCGACTTAAATAAGCTTCATGCACATAAGGGCATGCAACCTGTGCTCCACGTACCCACTAACTTCACTAAGATCTATTGTCATGCCACTGTTCGGGATCTTCTCTATGATCCACATGACTTGGCCAACTCATTGACTCATGTTACAGTTGTTACTCGGATGCCCAACCATGACTTATGACCACGGCATCTCGACCACAATTGCTACTCGATTTATGTGTACATATACTACTATAGCTTCTGACTATCGACTGTGCATCGTAGCTTACGACTACCGACCGCATCGTAGCTCGACTCATCGCCCGACCATGGTGCTTTGACCCGATGCTTCAACCACAGTTTATCAACTCGATGCTTTGACCAGCGGCTTCGTCTATGGCTTCAACACTGCTGCTTTGACCATGCTCATACTACGACCCTTTGCACGTTGTAGATATTGGCGCCTCTAGTTGGCCGCTTCTCACGGCTTAGCATGTACTGCAGCTCAAGTCTCCATACTTGTATGTATCACACGTATTGCCATACGTTTCTCTTGGTGCCACACACTACTATCATGCAAAGATCTATACAGTGTGATCACTATATGCAAAAGACTAAAGTAAATATGTAGATACAAATTCTATCAAGATTAATATCCAACAATGTCATCACGATCAGCTCGTCAAGATCTTCACTATGCTCGAGGCCCTTTTTGAAATATAGAAATTTCAAGCGACTTCTACAGAAATTTCACAGTGAACTGTTAAATTCCCGTAATCAGAACTATGACCCTCACCATATATGTTTGCGAGAGAGTTTCAACTTTAATATAGTAATGAACAGCTAGCTAGGGGCGTCTTGTTCTCTCCTCGGCCGGGCCGGCCTCGATATATACGCATGAATTGCCCACTGCTAACTCCATACATCCACGCATCCCGGCTCGATCCATCACTGTAACAAAGTTACAATGGCGTCTCCGGCTGCCACCTCTTCGATCCTCTTTCTCATCTTGGTCGCCTTCACCACCGGCGCCGGCGCGCCACCTTCACCGTCACCAACCGGTGCTCCTTCACGGTGTGGCCGGAGCCATCCGGCCGGCGGCGGCACGCAGTTGAACCCGGGCCGACGTGGAACTTCAACGTGCCCGCCGGCACCAGCCCGCCAGATATGGCCCCGCACCGGCTGCTCCTTCGGCGCGGGGCTGTCGACAGCGGCTGCGAGGGCGCTCGTCCCGCGTCCTCTCCGTAAGCCGGCGACGCTGGCCGAAGTTCACGCCGGGCTCGGTGAAGACATGAACTACTACGACATCTCGGTCGTCGACGGCTTCAACGTGCCGATGGACTTGTCGTGCAGCAGATCGGCGGCGCCCTACGGTGCAGAGGACCGGTTGCACCGACGAACCACCATCCCGACGAGGGAAAGTGTTAGAATTGGTTATCATGATCACGTTCAGACTCCCTCGCTAGACACTCACACTCGCAGACGAAAGTTTCAGGGAATGAAGAGTGCTCTGAATAAAATCCGACAATACGGAGAACTGGCCAGTGCAGAACACAAGTGGATTGAGGCAAATCGCCCACAGCTTCTCCACATCTGGAGATTACTACTTGCTTTTATTACTTGCTGAATAATAACGTTTGTTACATCAAGCAACGGTTAAACGAAAATGCAGGATCTCACGGATCTCCGCTGAACTTCCTAATGACTCGGACAAAGCAGCGGCAAAACAAAAATGCTCTTTGCGTTGCGGACTAAGTCTCACATCGCATTCCGGTCACTCCGAGTTATTGACTCAAACTAATAGCGAAACATGAAAAACGTGCTCAAGATTACAACAAATTCACCCCCTAATCTTGAAGCACTCTCAGATCTCGATCAAACCGAGTTTAGTCTTCAGCTCTCTGAATCTGACTCGTCCGAGTGGCTTGGTCAACATATCTGCCAACTGTTCTTCAGTCCGGATGTGCTCCACCGAAATTTGCTTCCGTTCAACACATTCCCTTATGAAATGGTACCGGGTATCAATATGCTTACTCCGGTCATGAATCACTGGGTTCTTGCACAAATTGATGGCAGATTTGTTGTCAATTTTCAGCACTGCACAACACATCTCCTTCTCTTGTATCTCAGCAATTAAACGGCCTAGCCAAATACCCTGACAGGCTGCAGTTGCGGCTGCTATATACTCAGCTTCACAGGTTGATAAAGCTACCACCTTCTGTTTTTGAGATTGCCAGCTGATCAAACCCTTCCCAAAAGTGAACACTACTCCGGTTGTGCTCTTCCTATCAACAATATCTCCGGCCATATCACTATCACTATAGCCAATGAGATATGACTCTTCTGAACCTTGTTTCCTTTCAAATCTGCAGCCAACATTCAGAGTCCCGGCTATATATCGCAGTATATGCTTAACTGCAGCCCAATGCTCAGTAGTAGGCCTCTCCATAAATCTACTCACATATCCAACTGAATAAGCAAGGTCTGGTCTTGTATTAACCAAATATCTCAAACTTCCCACTATACTTCTGTATAAAGTGGGCTCAATGCACTCTTCTGAACTATCCTTGCAAAGTTTAGTCCTTGGCTCCATGGGAACCAGCGCAGAATTACATCCTTCCATCCTTGCTTTTACCAGTATCTTCGCTGCATATGCTGATTGTGACAGTGTGATTCCCTTCTCGGATTGTACCTCCATACCAAGGTAATATTTCAACAATCCTAGATCACTCATATCAAACAACTCTTTCATCTGCTGCTTGAAATCAGTTATTACTTCAGCTTGAGCTCCAACAATGATGAGATCATCAACGTACACACCTACTACAAGCCTTGTTCTTCCTGTACCTCGGGTGTAAACTGCACTCTCAGTGACTGATCTGATGAAACCTAGGCTTGTGAGACTGGAATCCAGTTTAGAATTCCATGCTCTCGGTGCTTGCCGTAAACCATACAGCGCCTTTCTCAGCTTCAATACTTTGTCTGCATTCTTCTCATCAACAAAGCCTGCCGGCTGCACCACATAGACGTCTTCTTCCAGCTCCCCATTCAAGAAAGCCGATTTTACGTCCATATGATGGACTTCCCAATTCTCCTGCGCAGCAATTGCAAGCAGCAAACGAACAGTTTCCATTCTTGCTACAGGGGCATATACTTCATCAAAGTCAACTCCATGCATCTGCACATACCCTTTTGCCACCAATCTAGCTTTGTGCCTCACCACAACTCCTTTGGCATCTTTCTTAATCTTAAACACCCATTTCAAACCAATTGCCCTGCCCACTGTAAATCGGTGAGAAACCAAGTTGAATTACCTTCAATCGAATTCATCTCCTCAATCCTTGCCTTCCTCCAAAGAGCTTTCCTTCTCGGCCTCTTCAAAACTTGTTGGTTCCTCCTCGGCTAGCGATTACAGATCCTCATAATCAAAACCAAGAATTGGAGTTGTGGTTGCAATGAGGTCGCCACCTTCCAAATCTCCTTGGTGCCTCATCTGGAGTTGTGGACATACCCGTCGGTGGTGTACAGAATTGTACCCCAGTAGGGGTTCTTGGATTACTTGGAGAGGTGTCTGTACTCTGAACTGGGTTGAAGTCACCGTGTGACCCCCCAACGTCACCATGCTCCCTGGGGCCGTCGTTCCTTGCATCTTCAGATACTCCACCATACACTCCAGTGACTGGAATGATGAAGTGTTCAACTGTAAACTCATCAATCCCGGGCTCCTGCACCTGCAGATTGCTGGACCCGTCCCAGTCCCAGCTTGCTCCCTCATTGAACACGACATCTCGAGTTACACAAACTCTTTTTTCAAAAGGATCAAACATCCGATATGCCTTGGATCCTTCCTCATAGCCAATGAATACCATCTTGCTACTTTGATCATCCAATTTCTTGAGGTTTGGCCTTACTGACTTCACATGACCGATGCATCCGAAAATCCGCAAGTGACTGACACTGGGTTTCTTGCCATGCCATGCCTCAAAGGGTGTCACACCATCTAAGCTCTTTGTCGGTGAACGATTTAGGAGATACACTGCAGTTACAACTGCCTCTCCCCACAGCCAGGCCGGCAAGCCCTTTGCCTTCAACATACTTCTCGCCGTTGCCACAATAGTTTGATTCCGGTGCTCAACCACTCCATTTTGCTGTGGAGAGTATGGAGCAGTGAGTTGTCGCTGAATACCTTGATTGGCACAATATTCTCCGAATGTAACTGAATTGAACTCCCCTCCTCGGTCGGTTCTAAGCACCTTCAGTTTTCTTCCTTTCTCCACCTCGGCAGCAGCCTGAAACTGTTTTATAGCAGCAGCAGCTTGATCCTTTGATGACAACAACCGAATCCACATGAAACGGCTCATATCATCCACTAGCAGCAGAAAAAATCTCTTGCCTCCTGGTGTTGCCGGGGTGATCGGGCCGCAGAGATCTCCATGCACTAGCTCAAGTACCTCCTTTGCCCGATACTTGGATTCAGCTGGAAATGGCAACCTTCTTTGTTTACCCACAAGGCATCCTTCACACAGTTGATCGGCTTGATCAACCATTGGAAGTCCACGGACCATCTCCTCCCGAGCAAGTCTTCTCAACGCCTGGAAGTTGAGATGCCCATATCGAGCATGCCAGCGCCAACCTTCCTCAGTGCAAGCTGCTGCCAAACACACCGGCTTAACTATATTCAAATTAAGAAGGTAAAGCCGATTAATGTTCCTAGAAACCCTTGCCAATAAGCAATGCTTCTGATCACGGATTGAGAGTGTCCCTTCCTCAATGTGGATCTTGTATTTCTGCTCATCTAGCTGCCCGATGCTTATAATATTACTCTTCAACCTGGGGATGAAGTATACTCCCTCAAGCACACGATGTTCACCATTCTTGCAGGCATAAAGGACAGTCCCGCGTCCACAAATGCCTACAAGCGAGCCATCTCCAAACTTTACTGACCCTGTGACATGGGTATCCAGCTCTGCAAATGCCGTCTTGGTGCCGGTCATATGGTTTGTAGCTCCTGTGTCAAGGTACCATGTGTTGGAATTGGATTTGTCACATTCTTCCTCCCGGAGCTCTATCCCCTTGGCATTTGCCTCATCCAAATGGACCTGCTCAGTCACCGACATTTGCAGAAGTGTCTCCTCACGTGCTGTGGTGATCTCACACGTCTGTGCCATTAGAAGAGTTGGCTCTTCTTCAGTTTGCACCAGATTAGCTTGAGACTTGTGCTCCCGACGTGGCTTACGACACTCTTTTCCGAAATGCCCAAAGTTTCCACAATTGTAGCATTTTACCTTTGATCGATCGCGTGTGCCGCCATTGCCACTGTTCGGCGTTGCCTCCTTGTTGTCGCGGTTCTTCTGGGAGTTTGAGCTCTTCGGGCGCCAGCGATTTTGTTTGCCGCCGGAGCCACTCCCGATCTTCGAGCCACCCAGCCGCCTTTGCTCCAGTTTGTGGAACCCTCCTGGTTCCTATGCTGTAGACGCGCCAACCATTCCTCCTCCGTGAGAAGGAGCTTCCCGCCTTGATGCACACCACTGGTGTCTTCATCATCTCCATACCGATCATCAACAGATGATAGACGACCAACGAGCTCTTCCAGCAGCATTGAGTTCAGATCAAGCAGTTGCTCAATCGCAATCGCCACCTGCCGGTACCTCGAGGGTACTACCCGTAGCATCTTCTTAAGCACTTGTTCTTCTTCAATTTCTCCTCCCATCTCGCGGATGTCATTTGCGAGACCGGAAATGCGCATCCCAAAGTCTTCTACAGATTCACCATCCTTGAACCGAATGGCATCGAACTCGTGCCGCAGCGCCTGCTGCCTTGCTTCACGAACTCGGGCGACACCGACTCTCATTGTTTTGATAGCCTCCCAGGCTGCTTTTGCGGAGTCCTTCGTCGCCAGAGAATGCAGCATCTCTCGCGGCACAGCCTGCAGGATCGCAGCGAGTGCCAGGCGATCTTCCCGAAAATCTGCACCTCCGGGTTCTATGGCGCCCCAGATGCCCTGGGCTTGTAGATTCACCCTCATCAACAATGCCCAGTCGGCATAGTTGGTTCTCGTCAGGATTGGATACCTCAACGGCACCCCCGACTCTTTCGCCATCTGCTGCGACATCGCCGGCGAGAAAATCCCTTTGCCACCCGAGCTGTCGCCGGTGTCGCCCGTGCTGCTCCTCCTCCCTGGTGGCGTGTAGCGGCTTGGAGTCTTGGACGTGGACATGGATCTAGATGCGCTCTGATACCAAATGTTAGAATTGGTTACCACGATCACGTTCAGACTCCCTCGCTAGACACTCTCACTCGCAGACGGAAGTTTCAGGGAATGAAGAGTGCTCTGAATAAAATCCGACAATACGGAGAATCGCGGCACGAACACAAGTGGATTGAGGCAATTGCCTGACGCCTCCACATCCGAGATTACTACTTGCTTTTATTACTTGCTGAATAATAACGTTTGTTACATCAAGCAACGGTTAAACGAAAATGCAGGAACTCACAGATCTCCGCTGAACTTCCTAATGACTCGGACAAAACAGAAAACGGCAAAACAGCTATTGCGTTGCGAGACTAAGTCTGCTACTGCATTCCGGTCACTCCGGAGTTATTGACTCAAACTAATAGCAGAAACATGAAAAACGTGCTCAAGATTACAACAGAAAGATCCATACATGCATGGGTACCAACGACTACCATGTCGTCTTCTGCCCATGAGTGATATATTCATAGATGCATGCACGGCATGGCACCACTGTAGCACTGAGCCATTCATGGCATATATACGATCGACTATGTTAGTGCGTACACTGCTTAGGTACGCTCGGAAAATTAATAAAATTCATGAATAAAAACGCTCGTCCATGTATATTCATGCATCCCTTTTTCAAAAACATCGATTATATTCATGCATGTGGATGCATCTATACATGTATCTGGTTGTAGCCTTCGATCGACGACAAACGTACGTTGACGATCTCAGTAGTAATGTTGTTATTCGTACTACGCTAGCTTAAACGATACCAGGCGCACGCAATGCCGAGTTACGACTAGGAAGTAATTTACAGTGCATGCACCTGTGAGCCGTCGCCCTACGGCGACGCCGCCGCCGCATGCATACTGGTATATAGTCCGATACTGCCTTTTGTCCTTGGCTACTTAATTTTCAGTTGGCATATTCGCCGGGCAAACGTTGGTGTCGAGGATAAGACTTGTTCCTGTTAGAGATATATGTATAGTTTGTTATTCCCCATTGTTATGAGGGGTTCTTTGCATATTTACCACCTGTACTTTGTGTATATAAACCGGCCCATTGGCCTCGTATTGAATACAAGCGTTATTCATAACATGGTATCAGAGCGTACCTAGGGTTTTCGCCGCCGCTTGTCACCTCGCCGCCGCAGCCGTTGGCTCCGCCCGAGCCCGCCCGCTCGAGCCCGCCGCCGTTGGCCCCGCCGACTCCTCCGCTGCCGCCGCCGCCGCCGACTCTCCTCCACGCGCCGTTGTTGCCGCCACCGACTCCCGCCGCCGCTGCCGCCGCCGCCGTCGGCCTCGGCTCGGCGCCTCGCCGCCCGCCCGCCTCGCGGCTCGCCGCTGCCGCGGCCCCCCGGCGCTGCCGGCCCTGCCGCCGTCGGCCGCCGCCGCCGCTCGCCTCGCCTCGGCGCCGCGCCGCCTCGGCTCCTCCGCCTCGCCGACTTCCCGCGGGAGCCGGCCACCGCCGCTGCCCGCTCCGCCGGGCCGCCGCCGTTGAGCCGCCGCCGCCGCGCCGCCAACCCTAACGCGTGCAGGCGTGGAATGAGCCTTCGGCCCGTTTGAGGCTTTTTAACCGAGCGGCGGAAGAAAGGAAGAAAAAAAACGTCGTTCTAACCGCCGCGCCGTCCAGCGCCGCCTGTTAGACTTCGTTGACTTGGTCGCCGCGCCGTCCAGCGCCGCCTACCAATGGGCACCGTTTCCCTCCCTCGCTGCCCGGTGATCTTTGATGGTGTTAATTACATCGACTTTGTGTCTCACATGCGCATTCACATGCGTGGTCTTCGTCTCTACGGCGTCCTCTCTGGCGATGTCACCTGCCCGCCTTGCCCTATTCCTCCGACGGAGCCTACGCCTGTTGCATTGCCCCCGACAGCCGATAAGGCTGCTGCTGATGATGAAGCTGATAATGAAGCTGCCTCTGCCTACCAAGAGGCTCTGGATTCCTACAAGGATCGTCTGACCATCTACACTCGGTGGTACGATGACGACGCTGGCGGCCGCTTGTCTTCATCGCGATCCGGCCTCGATTTTCTTACGAGGTTGTGGGACTCTTCGCTTTCCGGATGTGGACTCATCTTCGCGGCCGCTTACGAGCCCTCCGGTGATGCCCTCGCACTCGTCCGTGGTCCGCCAGAGCACTCTCTTCAGCAGGTGATGCTACTGTTGATGCTTTTACGCCGTAGTTCCGCTGCTCGCGCCGCTTGACTTACTTCGCACCGCCGGGCCGTGCACATCGTCCGTGCTGCTGGATGTACGTGGCTTGACCGGAGTTTCAGCGGGTTTACGAGTTCCTTACTCGCCGCCCCGAAGTTCGAGCAAGGCGTGCCCAGCTCCTTGCACGCCACCCTCGGTCACTCTCGGAGGCTCTTACCGAGATACACGCGAGGAGACTCGCTCGAGTGGTGCTGGTCCGATGCCACTCCTCTCGTGCTCACCGCCGCCCACTGCTACACGCCTCCTCCAGCTACTACACGGTGGTGGTGGCCGTCCTCCGTCTCGAGGTGGCCGCCTCACTGCTCCTCTGCGACAAGGACGGCCACATTGAGTCTCATGCTATAAGAAGAAGCGGCATCTTTCACGCCGTTCTTCATCGCACTAGTGCTTCTACGACGACGTCGCATCGACTTCTTCATGAGTTTCTCTCACCGGCGAGATAGCCGACTTCGACGCCGCTTGCCGCTTCAGTTCTCCTTCGACGTTCTCGCAGTTACGCTAATGACATTTCGGGCGAGAAACCACCTCCTACACAATGTACCTCCCCATGGATTCTTGATTCGGAGCATCCTTTCACATGACTCCGATCCTTCCACTGTCTTCTATTACACCTCTTGATTCTCCCGCTGTTCTTCTTACTGCTGATGGTACATTTCTTTCTGTCTCGGTCGAGGATCTCTTAGCAACTCATCCTTTCATGTTCCTTCGTTGCTCATGTTCCTCGCCTACCATGCGCCTTCTTTCTGTGGGCAGACATCGACCTTGGTTATCGGGTCATTCTTGACTCGACTCTTGTTGTGTTCGTGGATCGCCACACGGAGCTCGTTGGTTCTCGCCCTCGCACCGTGACTCACAGCGTCTCTAGGAGCTTGACGGCTTCACCTTCCTTCCGCGCTACCATCGCCGCCGCCTCTTCGCTTCGCCACTTCGTCTCACCGGCTCTTTCAGCAGTGGCATCACCGTCTTGGCCATCTGTGTGGATCCCGCCTGTCGCCCTTAGTTCGCCGTGGTTTTCGGGTCCGTCTCAGGAGACGTGTCTTTAGATTGTCAGGGCTGTAAGTTAGGTAAACAGATTCAGCTTCCTTATCCTCATAGTGAGTCTGTGTCTCAGCGTCCTTTTGATCTTGTTCATTCAGATGTTTGGGGTCCGGCTCCCTTCGTTTCGAAAGGGGGTCATCGTTATTATATCATATTTATAGATGATTTCTCTCGCCACACTTGGATATATTTCATGTCTTCTCGTAGTGAGGCCTTGCCTATCTATAAACAATTTGCCACTATGATTCACACACAGTTCTCCACTCCTATTCGTGTCTTTCGTGCTGATTCTGGCGAGTACCTCTCTCCACACGCGCGCTTCCTTGCTGAGCAAGGCACTCTCCGCCTCTTGTCCCGGTGCTCATGCTCGAGAATGGTGTCGCTGAGCGCAAGCATCGCCACCTCCTTGAGATCGCTCGTGCTCGATGATCGCCGCTCTATTCCACCTCACTTTTGGGCCAAGGCTGTTTCCACTACCACCTATCTCGCCAACATCCAGCCCTCTTCGCGCTTCTTCGTGTGCGATCCTCGTTGAGCGCCTCGTGGTCGTCTTCCGACTACTCGCCCTTCATCTGCTTGGCTGCGTTTGCTACGTTCTCTCTCACCTCGAGAACGCACTCAACCGACCGCCACCGTTGAGTGTGTCTTTCGGGATACAGATGCGAGCACAAGGGCTATCGGTGCTGGGATCCTATTGGTCGTCGGATACGGGTTTCTCGGGATGTGACTTTCGACGAGTCTCGCCCATTCTACCCACGCCCCGCCTCTACTTCGGCTTCCTCTGTGGAGTATCTCGTCTTTCTTGACCTTTCCGATACACCCATATCTGCTTTGCCTCGCCCACCTGTCCCCACCGAAGTCTCCACATATTCCCCGTGGCCTCTACGCTGTCGCGCCTCTGTGTCGCCTCCTCGACTCCCGTGCTCCTCCCACTACAGTACATTTTCCCCTTATTGAGGATCTTCCAGATGAGCCATCTTCTCCTGATGTTCCATCTTCTTCTGATGCCCCATCTTCCCCTGATGGGTCATCTTCTCCTCGCTACGCTCTCCGCGATCGCCAGTCGATTCGGCTTCCTGCCCGTTTTGCCTTTGCCGCACAAATACTCGTGAGCCTGTCTCCTACCGGGATGCTGTTACTCATCCTGAGTGGCAGCTTGCCATGGCCGAGGAGATTGCTGCCCTCGAGCGTACTGGTACTTGGGATCTTGTTCCTTTTCCATCTCATTCTCATCCCATCACGTGTAAGTGGGTCTATAAGATTAAGACTCGCTCGATGGTTCTCTTGAGCGCTATAAGGCGCGCCTTGTTGCTCGTGGCTTCCAGCAGAGCATGGTGTTGATTACGACGAGACTTTTGCTCTTGTGGCCCACATGACCACTGCTCGCACTCTTCTTTGGTGGCGCTCTGCTCGCCATCGGTCTGCTTTCTCGCCTTGATGTCAAGAATGCCTTTCTTAATGGCGAGTTGCATGAGGAGGTCTACATGCATCCGCCACCGGTATTCTGTTCTCGAGGGCATGGTCTGCCGCCTTCGCCGCTCTCTCTATGGCCTTGGCAAGCCCCTCGTGCTTGGTTTGAGCGCTTCTCTCCGTGGTCATCGCTGCTGGCTTTTCAGCTAGTGATCATGATCCTGCGCTTTTTGTCCACACTTCGCCTCGTGGTCGGACTCTTCTTCTTCTCGTATGTTGATGATATGATCATTACGGGAGATGATTCTGAGTACATTGCCTTTGTCAAGGCTCGTCTTAGTGAGCGCTTCCTTATGTCGGATCTTGGTCCTCTTTGTTACTTCCTTGGGATTGAGGTTACTTCCACTCCGGATGGTTTCTTTATGTCCCAAGAGAAATACATTCAGATCTTCTTGATCGCGCCTCTCTCATCGATCAACAGATCGTTGAGACTCCCATGGAGCTCAATGTTCATCTCCGACTCTCGATGGCGAGCCTCTTCTCGATCCGTCTCGCTATCGTCATCTTGTTGGGAGTCTTGTCTACCTTGTCATTACTCGTCCGATATCACTTATCCAGTTCATATTCGAGTCGGTTTGTTTCAGCTCCCACTCGTGTCCACTACAGCCACCTTCTTCGAGTTTTGCGATACCTTCGCGGGACTATCTCTCGCCGCTCTCTTCTTTCCACGTTCTAGCTCGTTAGCCTTCAGGCCTATTCAGATGCTACTTGGGCCAGCGATCCTCCGATCGCGGGTCTATCTCGCTACTATGTTCTTGGGGTTCTCTTATTGCTCGGAAGATGAAGAAACATCGCAGTGTCCTGCTCGAGTGCAGAGGCTGAGTTATAACCATGGCTCTCTTGACAGCAGAGATTACTTGGCTACGGTGGTTATTTGAGGATTTTGGTGTTTCTGTCACTACACCGACCCCTGTCTTGTCAGACAGTACAGGTGCTATCCGTATTGCTCGTGATCCTGTGAAGCATGAGCTCACCAAGCATATTGGTGTTGATACTTCTTTCATGAGGTCTTGTGTGCATGATCAGGTGATTACTCTTCAGTATGTGCCTTCGGAGATTCAAATAGCGGATTTCTTCACGAAGGCCCAGACTCGCGCACAATACAGTTTCTACCTCTCCAAACTCAGTGTTGTTGATCCACCATGAGTTTGAGGGGGGGTGTTAGAGATATATGTATAGTTTGTTATTCCCCATTGTTATGAGGGGTTCTTTGCATATTTACCACCTGTACTTTGTGTATATATACCGGCCCATTGGCCTCATATTGAATACAAGCGCTATTCATAACAGTTCCCCCCCACACAAGTTATTTAAGAAGTGAGGATGCGAATCCGGGTTGGCTAGCCATCGGTCAAAAGCACGCGGAGGACAAATCTAGAAAGGCATCAATGGCAACACAACAATTCTGATTGTATATAGCTTTCAGTTTTGGGTTGCGTGATCTCGTGTCTTAGGGTTCATGCACTCCAGTTGTACAGCTTGCTACGTATACGCTGTCTCTGCAGCTTCTCAAGCAGAATCGCCTCGCGCGAGCAAGGCACCGAGCGGTAGGTTGGCGGGCAAGGAGAGCTTGCACTCGACGCGAGCCCGGCGCCGGGGAGGTAAAGACGAGGAGGTGGACGCTTGACGTAGCCGGCGGCGAGGCACGCAGCCACCGGCGGTTCGGCACGGCGTGCGGTGGGAGTTTTGGCGGGGTGATGGATATCGGTCGGCTTTTCGTTGGTTGAGCCATGGGGACGAGGCGTGGGCAGGAAAAATCTTTTGATTGAAAAATTCGTCATGCAACGAAACAGATTTAAATGAACGAAATTTTACAATTTCAGATGAAATTTTCAAACATCACTTAAATTTTAATAAAATTTAACCAAATTTAGAAAAAATTTAGACAAACGCTCAGCGCACCTTGAGACGGAAGACGTTCGTGCAGCTCCACACACTCAACACCGCCCATGACACCGATAGCACCGCCAGGAACGTCTCGACCCCGTCATGCCGTATACCCGCTAGCATGGCCAGGAATGTCCTGAGTGACACAAAATCTAGCATTCTAGACAAGTAGTTAACAAGACTCAAATATTTTGGTATAATTCGAAACATACATAGACAAAAAGAAATATACTCGATTGTAAATGGGCAGAGGACAAAACAATTTGCAGAGAGATGAATAGCAGTATGTGTGTGTCCACCGGAGGAAGAGGAAATGGGAAACCGACACCGGAGGTGGTGGCGGTGGCCGGGAGCTACAGCGGGAGCCTTAGCTACCACTCTTTCCCGCCTTGGCCGCCGCTTGCCCACGCCTTGGCCGTCGCCTGCCACTTGGTAGAGGATGGGATAGGGATTGGGGACGAGGGAGGCGCCCACGGCTTAGACTCGCCTTGGCCGCTGCCCATCGCTCAGGGGCTCAGGGGGGGATGAGGATTGAGGAATGGGGTAAGGGTTAGGGTTGGGTACTCTTGCGACTTCATCGTGTAGAGCGGGCTTGGTGGGCTGTGGCACTTGCCATGTGGGCCGCCGGTCTATGGGGTCTCATGGCTTGTAGCCTGGTATACGTTGGCTGCTCCAAATTCAAATGTGCACGGAAATTTTGATCGAAATGTGGTTTTTCGGTGGGAATTGAAGCGATGAAAATTCAAAATTTTGCCAAATTTTGCGAAATTGTTTTCCGGTGTGGCCCGGATGGCGGTGAAGTGATCGAGTTCGAGGAAGCACTCGCAGCGATGACGGATGTCGATGCGTGGTTGGCTGGGCCACGCCTTCCGTTCACGGTGGTTACCTCCCAAATGATATCGCTTATGACCCAATCGGTGTCAACATGACTCGTTTGGGTGCCCGCGTTATACACCGTTGCAAAGCTTGTCGAGTCTACTGACTAATGCTTCAGAAGTTGTATCGTTCGGAGTTTAGTATGAAAAGTTATTTCTGTTTTTGTTATCAAGCAATTACTTGTCTCAAAATTATATAGATATATCTGTGGCTACCAACAGCCAAATGAGTCACGTCAGACATAATCTGAATGATTACTGATAGAGTGGACTGAAACCACTATTCTCAGAGGGCGCAAGCACCGGAGGACAATTTCAGTGACATCTGCAAGGCTGCAACTGACGATTAGATCTGCAATTGATCTGCAAAGAATCGAAAATTGGATAGTAGTTCATCCATAAAACCCATCATCAATCATGGAGAATCTGCAAGAGTAATGAGTTATTAGTCCATATCTAAAACACCACCTTCCCCAAAGACAAATGCTAAGGTCACGTATACGTGATGGAATGGAATTCGGCCTGAGGAAGTGGAAACAGCCAACAGGGACTACGAGCAAGCCTGATCTTGATATTTGGCTTTGCGAGGCAGTAGATGAAGTGTAAGTCAAGCGCTCTTGTCAGTGGTTTTTGTTGAAGGCAAAGTACCAACACATGATCCCACAGGGTCAAAGTAATTCAAAAGCCCGTGTTTTGAATTCTGAAGTGACGGTTCAGACGGTATTTCTGATGCACAGCAGAAAGAATATCTAAGTATAAAATGAGATGTGTGGTTCGATAAACTTCAGAATGCAATAATAACCTTGAGATGTTTTCCTGGATCAGACGAAGGCTGGCCATGATGCAGGTAGTAGTGTGTGCAATCATAGATCACATAACCCAGCAGGCCACCTCCAAACAAGCCTGGAGTGGTAGACGGGGTAGAAAAAAGCTTTACTAGATTCCAGAACTGGATGGACAGAGAAAGAAGAACTACATGATCTTCACCTCCAATACATCATTGGCAAAAAATCGTGGACCCTCCTTGCTAACAATTGGCTGGTGAAGCCAGTCCTGATAGTGTTCCTCTAGATGACCAACCTAGAAAATTTAACCCAAATAGTTGGAAACAACAATCAAAGAGCAGACCTGGATTTTTCAAATGCATCAATACACCAAAAGCATAAACAGAGAAATTAGGCGAGAGTCAAGAGTCAAAGATACTGATAAAGACTGCATACATAGTAGTGAAAGTGTGAAATCGAAGACTAAAAACATCACAATTTGAGTTCATTGTGAATAATGGTAAAATTTTACAAATATGTACGGTATACATCTCAGTGACATGCACAGAATAGGCATAAGAAGTTAAGAACTACAAACACTAACAGCTACCAACTTTTGGTCATATGTACTCTACCCAGCTGAAATATGGTGACCTATCTCTTTGGGAAAATCCGCCTATATAACAAATCAGTAATAGAAAACATACTGCTGAATGCTGATATGCCAAAAATCATAAGATCTTTGAAAGAAAAGAATGGATAAAATTTTGCTGTACCAGACGAACAGACTTTCATAATCGAAGAAAATTTACAAAAAGGATGAGTCACATTACCTGAAATACAAGAGGCTTATCCAAATCTACTGTAAAGGTACCTCTGCAACCATTTTCTTCAACAATGATTACTGCAGATAACCAAAAGTAAGGGTAAGGGTATTGTGTATAAAAATCAAGAAATTTCGAACAAATAAATTGAAGAAAATACATTCAAAGCTAGGACAAAGAAATATCAAACTATGTTCGAAGCCAGTGCGTGACTGCTATGTTTGTTGTTTGCACTACTTTTGTGTTTGTACTTTGTCCACGTTGGGCGATCTAATTCAGGGGCGAATCTACCAATATGGCATGCTATGACAGCTGCCATAGCAACCGATTGGCGCTAATACCCCCTACCCCCATGTCTCAGGTGATTTTGTACCACCGGCGGCGGCCATGGATGGCTCCAGAGGCTTGCTTGGTGGCTGAAACGCGTGAAAGGAGGAACAAGAAGCTGAGGCGCGCAACTGGGCTTTGATGGCCCATGAGGAAAGAGACCCATCCGTGACCCGTCAAAGCTTTCTAGCTTTAGGGTTGGCACCTCCCGCCTCCTTGCGCTCGGCCTTGGCGGCGGCTGGAGTCCTTCCCAGCGCGACTGTGGAGGGACTCGGCGGCGCGCGGCGCGGGCGGCGGCAGGGCTCCTCGCGCTCGGCGCTCGGCGGCTCGGCCTCGGCGCCTCCACCTCCACGCGCTCGGGCGCTCAGCGTCGGCGGCGGGCTCGGCGCCCGCGGTGGCAGCGCGCCGCAACTTTCGGCGGTCGGGCGGGGCTGGCGGCGCCGGTGACAAAGTGGTGACCGTGGACTCCGCCATAGCAAGATTTTTAAGCTGGATCCGTCACTGATCTAATTGACACAAGTGATACCACACCACCATGTTTCCACATTTCTATCATGATTTGGACCCACTGGAACTCTATGTGCACCCAATCTTTAACTACTTTCAGTTTAGTTCTCAGCTCATTGGCCATTTAAACAAACAAACATCAAACGTCACTGTTCTACAAAGATTTTGGGGCCCAAAATCTTGTCCAGTGGTGTCCATTTTGGCCTCGATCTCAAGGTGTACGAGAGCACCACAGATTGGAAAGATCAGATGGTCCAACACACACGATCTGGTCTGTCCATATAAAAAATCTAGATCAAATCCAAACAATCCACTTCACAGACAAGAGCACATGGCACAAGCATTTGTACGTACATCACATATTTTCCTGCAATTTGACTCCATATTCCAACAAGAAGTGTAAGAATACAAAAGAACCACAGCCGTGCTGTGCATCAGCCAAGCCGCATCAACATCTAGATTTGTCTGTGAACTTAGTCCACCATGAGCCATGTCAATGCCATGTAGGTCCCACACGTTAGAACACTGTTCTGTGATCAGGTGCACCGTAGATTGTGAACCAAGCTTGTGGACTCGGTCCATAGACGACGGCCCACATGTCAGTGATCCAAGCTAATTTTCCATTGAAAAATAATTTGGCCAAAATAAAAAAGACTTGTTGATATCATAATCCAATTTTCCTTTAGGAAAATAATTCTAGAAAAATCCAAATAGTGCTTTTTTACTTTTTCTTAGAGTTAAACCATCCAAGAGCCTGTTCTCTTCCATCCTAACTCAGATTGACTCGATTCTTCTTCCTAAATTTAATTAAAATTAATCTCTATCTTTTGGTTCTCAATTTTCTATTTTTAGATTTTATTTGGATTTTATTCAAATTTATTTGTATTTCATTCGTTTCTCTCTCATTAGATAACGTCTTCGAAGGAGCAGAAGCAGGATCTGAAGTTAAAGTGTTGGTAACTGAGCAAAGACAAGGTAAATTATGACATTTGACCATGTTAAACCTTTTATTTCAAATCTATAATTTATTATTTTATTTTAAATAATCATGCATTGCAAATTTAAAAACAAACCATTGTACCTGGTAGTTATCAATCAATTTGATTAATTTCTCCTTGATAATTTGAATGCCATAATTATATTGTCATCATAGGATGAATAATTATCTAGTGCTACAATATTCGTCACCATTTGGGTTGTGCGTTTACTACGCTTAGCCATGCATACTATTATGTTGGGCACATCATCACATGCCGATCAAATAATTAATTTTGATATAATGGGATATTGACTCGTGGTGATCAGCTACTGTTATAAAATTGATGTGCCATGATATGGGTGTGTCATTGGTCTTGGCAAGATCAAAATGGTTTTCAATTGGGTGAATGATCATACAACAAAGTGGGTGCTATTAGCACATTAGGATATGGATGCTTCGCTTGGGTATTGATTAAGGACTTAACTCTTTGTGTCATTGATTCACACCTTATTGTACAACCATATGTCTAGTATGGGATAGACTCAAGCTAATTAATTTATGATTTTTTATCCATTGTTTTGTCATTAAGATGATGTGGATGGTTAATTCAATTATGGGTAATTTTTTACATGGTCTAAGAGGGAGTTTGTTTTTCGACTAGGTGGTTAGCTTACTCGATAGCGAAACTTTAGTAGATGAGATTAGTTTAAGATTAAGTATTGTGAAGGATTTTTTATGATCTTCTTGGTCGGTATGCCTAAAGAAGCGTGTTATACTAGCGATACCACAAGATGGTCATATCATATGTGTAAAGTTATGCAACCTTTGTAGAGTGTAAAACTATTTGAATAGTTGTGTCCCTAGTTATGGACAATGCTTGGTGATTTCACACGAGGGGTAGAATTTCATAAAACTTGTGTGTTTGGTTGATTTGGGAAGTGAATGGGCAGTTCACTTGTAGTTAATCAACTTCCTTTAAAATAAAAATCTAAATAATCATTTCCAAATTGTGTAATTCCATCTATTTAATTGTATCAACTCTAAACTGTTGCTTTCTACAAAATAACCATTCAACCATCACTTAGTAAGCCTTGCATGAATATTTTTCATCTCACTACAAATGACTTATTAATATGTACTAACAACTATATCCATTGTTGTTTAGTTAATGAAGAATTAAGAATCAGATCCACCAAAGGTACTTGAAGGAGGATTCTTCAACCACTTCTCAAAATAGTACCTGCTTCCTACCAATTGCCTACGACATGTTGTGTGGCTACTCTACTAGTTAGTTTTATTAAGCCTTAGTGCTACTATCTATAAGCTTGTCCACAAAGTCATAACTCTGATAAGTAATAATATTTGAATCTTTCTTAGTCAATCGTGATCATGGTCGATGTTCTATCTATGTTTCCACTGTGTGCACTGGCATGATCCTGGACAACTGTAGAACACATAGAAAGGTTCAAATTTGATATTTGGTGTTGACAATCTCTCCCTCACATTCCTCACTGCTCATCGCCTCCTTCTAAATGCCACTACTTTCGGTCACTACTATTTATTTTCAGCCAAAAGCTATCAGCCACAACCAATACGAACACCCCCTAAATAACCAGTACACAACCCTAATGGGTCCAACCCATTAAGGCAACTAGGGGGACCGTTAATCCTACTAACATGGGTTTTTGCACAGTCACGCACACTTCGCAAAGCGCTTATAAGAATTAACCCACTAACACAGTAGTGTTTGATCCACTTCAAAGAACCGACCCTAACCTAACCCTAAACCACCTTCTTTGCAATTCCCCATGCCGTGGTTTTGGTGTAGGCCTCAAGTCTGATTTTAGGCATTTCCCAAAACGCCCCAACAAAGCTTCCAAGCACCTTTCCATGACTCCGTCTTCATCTTCACCTCAAAGTATTTCCACATGCTTTGACATGTAGCCTGTAATTCTCAATGACTAAGCATCACATATTCATGCATTTGGTCTACTTTGAACCATCTCTACGTGTATCGGTTTCGTCACTCGGCTCACCACATACACTAACTCACCTATCCACGATCATTATCTTCTCTGTTGTAACATCCCAAAATTTCGCTCTCTGAAAAATTTAATTTCAAATTAATTAATTTAAAGTATTTGAACTTTATTTGGATTCATCTAAATCCTATTTCATAATCTAAATCAAATTTAATCCTCAACCTCTTTACTCGGCCATCACGTGTCGCTCCCTGATTCAATCCATCCTCGCCCGGTTTAATCTCAGCCGCCCGCCTTCACTTACCCCTTCGTTTTAATTCGATGGCCCTGATTTCTCTTTCGCCTCGTGGCATTCATCCGACCGTCCACTCCTTCCTCCTCTCTCTTCCCTCTCGCCGACAGCCCAACCCCGCCTGTCAACTTCTTCTTTCTTCTTGCCTTCTTCAACCTTCCACCGCCACCATTAATGCCCCGCCTGAGCTCTTGAATTTGGCTGTTTCTTCTCGTTAGCCCGAGCATTTGCTACAACTGAAAGCCTAATCACTCCTGCATTCAACCTCCACCATTTCCCCACTTTAAACCCCGCTTATCTCCCTCTTTACTCGTCGTTGCGCCGACCTTAACTTTGGTGTAACCGATAGCCGTTCATCGCCTCCACCTTCGCCAGACCCGTGCGCACTCCTCGCCGACCCCAGCAGCGTCGTCATCCGCTGATGCCCTCACTCCCCGTGCGCCACCTCAGCAGCCGTGACCTACGCAAGCGCTACGCCAACTGCGTGCCACCTCAGCCTTCTCCCCGGTTTATGGACCTAGTCCACAAAAGCCGGTCCCATCTGTCAGTGAATAAAACCCTTTTCCTGTTGAAAAATAATTCCAGAAAATCAGTTTATTCTTTTTCTCTCCTTTTAAACTTCCAAAAGATCGTATTTCTTCATTTTAATTCTGATTGAGCCCATTTAAATTTCTAAATTCATATAAAATTCTAATCTATTCATTTCTATCCTTTTTTAAATTTTTGGAGTTTTTGAATTTATTTGGATTAAATTAAAGCTTAGAAAGTAAAAATATTTTAAATGGTTAAAATGTACTTCAATTAAATCCGAAATTATTTTATTTGGTATTTGCGGGTTCCAAGCATCTTTGTGGAATTTTTCTAACTTTTTTTGGAATTTATTTTATTTATTTGATTTTTTGGTAAACAAATTATTATTATTTATTATTTTCTCTCACCTCCAACAGTGATCGTCTTCACGAGACGACCCATTCCCGAGCGCATGTGCCCAGCGCCATTGTTGCTGTTTGAAGCTTCCATAACTTTTGATTTTCTCAACCATTTCTTACGCAATAAAATGCATTTAAATCCCCTCATCAAGAGCTTTCCATTCCCGGTCTTAGCCCCCAATTTCATGCGTCCATTTCGCAGGAATATGCCATGCCACCGAAAGACATTCCCTCGCGGATCTCCCCCATCTGGTCCACCTCCGCGCCTATAAAAGGAAGCACCAGGTGCGCCTCCTCATCCTCGCCAAGCCTCTGAAATCTCAAGACATATCTCGCTTCCTTCTCGCCGCAATCGGCATGTTTCTCTCGCCAACAAAACGGCATTCTTCGGTCGTTTGCGCCGCCTACAGTGAATTCCGGCCACGATTGACCACATCGTTGGCTTCGCCTTTGCGCATTCTACATGGTGCTTCCCTCGCCTTCACCGGAGCTTCACGGAGCATCACCGAGCACCGTGGCCAAACCGCGCCGCCGCTTCTCCTCGCTGCAGGCCGACCGTGCATCTTCCACCACAACCAAGGTGAGCACTGCATTCTCATGTTCTCCTCTTCGCTTCGCCGCAAACCTCACCCGCTAACTCCTCTCCGCTTGCCCGAACGCCGATGTCAACCCGCCGGTCGTTGAATGTCTTCTCCGCCGTGTTCCACTACCATCCGATATCCTTTGGTCGAGCCGCTTGCACCGTTGAGTTTGCCTCGACGCGTTCTACATCGCACTTCCATCGCCATCACCGAAGATGCCCCGAGTCCTCGTCGACCTTGTTAGGCCCAAACACTAAACTGTACCTTCGCGCGTACACCCCTTTTTGGTAAGCGCTTTGATTTTTTTCGCGTCATATTGTGTCCTAGCCTCTAAAAAAAATTTCTACCATTTTGTTTAATTTTTCATGGACCTAATTGTCAGGAATTGAGCTTTCCACGAAAATGGCCGTTTGTGACTCCCGACGTCGATTCTTCGCCTCCGGTAAGCCTTAGCCCATGCCGTAATTTTTCTTAGATTTGCCTCACTGCGTTCTACGTCGTGCTTCCTTCCTTTTCCCCAAAAAGCCTCCACAAAATTTCGCCTCCGACACCTCGCCATGGCCGCCAATGGCATCTCGTGTCTACATCTATCCGGTGGTGTTTTCCCAATCCGCTCATGTCATATCGTACAAACCATCCCAGGTAGCTACCTTTCAAATGGTGTTGGATTCGCTCCACCGAGCACCAAGATATCAAGTTTTTCATGTTTCTCCACTATCGCCATTCAAACGCCGATTCTATCGCTCTCGATTAATTTGCAGCTTAGCCAATAATTTTCCTAACTTCACCATGCCATGTACTACCCCACGCCACCTTACATCTCCACATTCCATACCCGGTACTATCTCTCCAACTCGTTGTTGCTACCATGCCGTCGTTGCGCTTTTTCACTAATCGCGGGTGATTGCCGCTGTTCCTCGTAGCCGTACCATGTCACCACCTTCGCCTCATTGCCAGCATTCCATTTTACCCATTCGCCAGCCACCTTGTAGCCAACCGACACCGTACTATTCAAAAAGTAATCCTCGTATTTTGTTATCATTTCATGTGATGTCCAAAACTTCTAGATATTCGATCTCCCCTCATAGAACTCCGAATCCGTTGATTCTTTCTCCTAAATTCATATAAAATCATAATCTATCCGTCAATATATATTTTATAATTTTTGGATTTTAATTGGGTTTTATTTGAATTTATTTTGTTTGGTTCTTCGTGTAGACTACTTACTAATCCGAGAGTTCGATTTTGACGATTCGCAACATCAAGTCTCCGAGCAAGGCAAGTCTCCTTTGAAAATTTTGAACCCATGTTTGAGAAGTGCTTTTTATTAATTTAAATTTAATTGCATTGCTAATTACGTAAAAACATTAGTTTCTACTCTTAAGGTATTAGTTAATCCAACCTTGTTATGCCTCGATTGAAATTGAACGCCATGTACCATTGTAACCCTAGGATCACCTTTGTCTCAATAATGAGAATTCTATAATTCTTTAGTAATATTAGAACAAAGAGTATAATGCTTAGTCATGCCATTTAATTCTTTTGTAATCTTTAAATGGGAAAATTATATTTCATTGCAATAATCTTTGTATTTAGAAATAAGTGGCGATTGGTGTTCCACTGTTCTTTTAAAAAATAAATGAAATATAAAAGTTGTTTTAGACTGGGGCGGATGGTTAGTTTGGATTGGTGCGGTAAGCACGAGATCTTGTAAAGTGTATGTTCTGCCCTAGTCAATTAAGGACCGACGCTTGTGTTTGTCCAGACTGAGCACTACCGTACAACCCCAAGTCTATATGGGTACGACCTAGCTGATTAACTTACGATAGTCTAGTTTAGGTGCCACCAAAGGGAAAGTGGGTGCCGTGGATTTATCAGTACTCATATGGCGCAAGAGGGGCTTTGATCGGGTGGATTTAACCCTTCTGCGGTGAAACCTCAGCGGGTGGTGTCTGGCTAGACTAGAGTGAGGTAAAGGCTTTGTGATATTTTATCTGGGTCTCATGCCAAGAGAAGCATGGTGACTATTAGGATAATTTATCTCTTGGGGGTAAAGTTGTACAACCTCTGTAGAGTGTCAAAATATTCGAATAGCCGTGCCCACGGTCAAGGGCGGGCAAGGAATGCATTCACATGGTAGATTTGTGGTTTTGGTTTTTTTTAAAATCAAAGTTTTGAGATCTCGAGAGTGGAGGGAACTCTCGAAAGGGCATCCTGGCGGTTGGAGCCAGAGTGGGTGGATGTAACCCGCAGTTTTAATACTTTCTCGGATAGAGCTGGTTATGTAGTGTTAGTGGATAGAATCTTCACTATAAATTGTTTACTAGTTTCAGCTAAAACAATTACTTTGTTCAAATTAATGCCTTCAAAAATATTTACTGTTATTTAAAACAAAACATTGCTTTGTGCAAAAGAAGCATATAGCCTTCCTTTGTTAAGCCTTGCATCTACTGCATTTCTTTCCCAAGACTTGCGGAGTACTTTATGTACTCACATGTTGCACTAAAATCAATCCAGAGGGATATGAAGCTCAAGAAGGAGACTACGACTACTTCGCGTGTGGATTCGACGAAGGTTTCCCGGAGTACTAGGTCGCGCTTCCCCAGTCAATTGCCTGTGGCGTATTGATGGGTCTTCGCTGGATTTATCTTTTGCTTCCGCTGTGTTTTGTGTGTGTGAGGTCTTGAAACCTCAGTTGTAATAAAGAGACCTTCCGGTCTGTACTCTCTATTATTGTAATAATCGTTGTTGGTTATGTAATCATCACTGTTTGACTGTGTGCACTAGCTTTGATATGGGACTAGTGCTGTATTACACAGAGGGTCCGGGTTCAGAAATCCGGAGTCCTGACATCTGTGTTCCCACTTTAGGTCTCATCCAGACCTACACAACCGCTTTAGACCTTAGCTCCTCCACTTAGTCTCGGTCCATTGCCATAGACCGCTACATCCTCCAAGCCACCTGCAGATCCAAAGACAAGCAACCATATCGAGCATAAATTCTGTGCACTTGACTCATGTTAGTTAAAACTATATGTCATGCAACTCAACATAACCAAGTACAAGCACCCCTGCCGCGCACACACTCAAACCACTCAAATTCAAATTTTGACCAATACCACTGACATGTTTGCCCTTGGGTCATTGATCTGACCACCGTGCCATGGCTAGTCTGACCGCCCTATGCCGGTCTGACCGCCAGCCACAATCCAGCCTGACCACCATTGGTTTGATTGCCATGGTGAGGTCGGTCTTACCGCTTAACAGCACCAAAAAACATCTTCTTTGAAATTTTCTTTAAACTCTATCTAGTTTCACCTCAGTGCTCCAATTCCAATAAAACATAGTGCAAACTCATGCCCAAACAACCCTACATAGGTGTTTGGTGTACAATTTTCAAAGGTCCATGGCTGGTCGGACCACTGCACCATGGCGGTCCAACCACCAGCTATCACCTAGTCGACCGGCTGAACCACGATAGCACAACTCTCGAAATCTGAATTTTCTAAAACTTTTGCAATATTCAATTTCACCTCAACTAAATGCCAATTATTCATCAAAACAAAATTCTAAACCTTCTCATATGACCTCTCATAGGCCCTTAGAATAAAACATGGTTATCGGCTATTGCCTGAGGTAGGATTGAAATACCACATTTTCCAAAGTGCCAATTTACCGGGCGGTTAGTTGGCAGCTGCATTCCAATTAATTTCACATGATCGGATCGAGTCACAGAAATCCCTACTCTATCTCGCTCCTGTGTAATTAGCTGGTCTGCAAAACCTGTTTGGAAAGTTAATGAAGGGTCTCAATGCTCGGAAAAGAGAGGGTCTTCAAAAGATTACATGTAATGCATCCATGGTAAATTAAGGGTGTGTTTGGTTGCCTGCATCCCCTTCATCCTGGATGGGTGGATCCGTATAATCTGAGAAAGAGCTTGTTTGGTTGCTCGATGAGCGGATACAGCTGTATGAGCGGATGCAAAATACGCTCTCATCCTCGGATGGGTGGATACGCCAAAATGAGCTTCACTAGCCATCCTGGATGAGTGGATGCTGATGTATCTTATGCGGTCCTCGTGTTAGCCTCTCAGTTTGGTAGATCGCATCCGCTCGCAGTGCAACCAAACAAAGATCTCGCTTTTTGTATCCGCTCATACAGCCTTACCAAACATCTTTTTTTTCTGAAATATGATTCCACTCAGCCTGCATCCACTCATCCAGGATATACGATGCAACCTCTATCCACGAACCAAACACACCCTTAAGCACCCATGCTATTCTAGATACGTACGTACCAAGACCTGCAGTGTCTATCAAATATGGGCTCGACCACGACCAGTATAGTATATGCGATCGATGGTGGTAGGCATGCTCCATGCATGCATGCATTATCGCTGATGGCTCCGGCGAGCCGCAGAATTCCAAGGGCTTCACAGCGACAGGCACACGTACGCCAGCCAAAACAACCGTGAATTCCAAGGCCGCTGAACGATGTTTTGTCCATGTATTCATATTGGGGACTCAAGGGTATCTTTGTAATTTCTCCCAATCTTAGAATTTTCTCTCCCAGCCATCTATAAATACGCATGCCCTTCGCAACTCGTCCACACATCCTAGCTAGCTAGATCAGTACAACACACCGTATTCAAGTCGTAACCAGACAATTAACCGGCCACAACGACAATGGCGTCTCCGGCCGCCTGTTCGGTACTCCTTATGCTCCTCGTCGCCTTCACGGCTGGCGCCAACGCGTCCATCTTCTCCATCGTCAACCAGTGTTCCTACACGGTGTGGCCTGCCGCCATCCCTGTAGGCGGCGGCACGCAGCTGAACCCTGGCCAGACGTGGACCTCAACATCCCGGCCGGCACCAGCGCCGCCAGGATATGGGGCCGCACCGGCTGCTCATTCAACGGCGGCAGCGGAGCTGCCAGACCGGCGACTGCGCGCGCGCGCTCTACTGCACGCTCAGGGCAGCCGCCAGCGACGCTGGCGGAGTTCACGCTCGGCGGCGCCACGGACTACTACGACATCTCGGTGATCGACGGGTTCAACGTGCCGATGGCCTTCCTCTGCGGCGGCTCGGGCCCCCGCTGCTACGCCGACAAGTGCCCGGAAGCGTACCTGTTTCCCTCCGACAACACCAAGATCCACGTGCCCTGGGAACAGCAACTACCAGGTCATCTTCTGCCCGTGATTCGCGCGCGCATAGCGAGCATATGAATTAAGTAAACTCCTTCAAAAAAAATACTATAAAGTATATATACACGTGCGTCAAGTGATGTATACATGCATGCAGCATGCATGTGTAATAGTACCAGCATATGATCATGCATGTAATTCGAGTGAGAGTAGTACGTGCGTACGCACGAGGGCGTATTAGTACACCTCCGCTGTACGTACGTGCCAGTGAAATAAAGGTGACGACCAAAAAAATAAGACGGCATTAATATATAAATGAAGATCTATTTGTCGGTCCATTGAAAATTTTGCAGCAATCGATCAGTACTGAATTTCTCACGGTCTGACCGGCCGTTCGATCGTGTATTCACAACACGCTGATCGATTCGTATGTGCGTGTCAAATTGATGAATACGTGTTCAAGTGTTGATGAATACGTGCATGCATGCAAGCACCGTCGCGGCGCCTTGTCTAGGAGATGTAGTCACAGGAGATGCCTTCGTGGCCGACCCGAGCTTGTCGTATGCGCGCGACTCGTTTCGTTACGCACTCGCATAGATGAAGCCCAACTAATGGAAGCCCGATCTGGTACAGCCATGCGGTTTATTCTGCGACGACGCTTCACACCGATGACTACCAGCAGCAATGATACTACTAGCGTGCATATGCGAGGCACTTGCATCTGGAATTTTGGGTATTTTTGGTTCTATACAGCACAGAATACCGAAATAGTTTTCGGTGTATGCAATACCATTTCCGCGCACCTCCTCGAGCGAGACTCGGCTGGTCGTCACGTGCTCGATCCTGCGCTCGCACCGTAACACCCTAGTCATGCAGTCTGGAAGCACATGATTCCGGCAAAATCAGCAGTGGTCTAAGGCTGTGTATGGTCAAAAAAGCTGTTGTAGTCGAATACAGTAGTGGTCGACCAAGGCAGCGGTCGAACAGGTAGTGGTCGAACATGGATGTGGTCGAAAGCGACTGCGGGCGAAAGCGGAGGTGGTGAAAAGCGATAGCAGTTGAAAGCCGAGGTAGTCGAGGGCAACAGTGGTCGAACGTGACTGTGGTCGAACAGCCATGGTTGGAGCGGCTGTGGTCGTGCGCGACCATGGGTAAGCCACAAAGAGAGGGTGGCGGTGGCGCTTTCACTCCGGCGGCCAGGAGTTCGGCAGTGCCCGAGCTTGGCAAAGTGGTCGATGGTGATCCCCAGGTGTGGTGAAGCTTGCACGGTCATCAGCGAAGCCGGAGGTGACCCCGAGCAATGGCGATTGCTCACCGAAGTGGCACCGTGGATCAGGAAGAGAGGAACGCGATGCGGGGATCAAGCACCCCGACCGCATGGCTCGTGCAACGATGCCGGGATGCGGATCGTGCACATGTCAACCGGACAGAGCCGCGCTGACGAGGGTGCCGAATGGCATTGCATGTTAGAAATTGGCCCATGTGAGCAAGACTCATTTCCTTAATTTCAAAGCATGCACGGTTTAGTATCATATTACTAAGGCAAGGTGGATGAGACCAATTTATAAGGTGAAATTCTCACCACTCCTTAAATATGGATAGATATGGTATGAGTAGGGTTCTGGCTAGTCACACACACGCGAGCACGCGTGCATGCTTATTCGCGTGAAAATCACGTGACTTGTGACGCGTGACCGTGACGTGGCACGCCATTTGGCAAACCAAGTCCATCTTTACTTTTGCTGAACTTTGCACCACTCTCTCTCTCTCTCTCTCTCTCTGTGTGTGTTTGAATGAGATTCAAACATTTGAATGAGGTAATTACAAGTGAATTTATACTGCTTAATTTGTGATTTGATGAGGTAGTTACTAGTGCGTAATTCTATTTAAACGCAGCAGTTACTAGTGTATAACTGCAGCGCCCTTAAAAGGGCATGTTGATGTCCAGGAAGAAATAGAGAGTTTTTCACCTCCAATCTTCCTCTACTTTCTACTCTGCGAGATTGTGCTGTTGTGTTGTGACGTCTGAACCTCACCGACCTTTCTTCCCGGCGTGCACCTGGAAGGAGGGAGACCGGCTATCCTCGAACCGTTGCCATAGAGAGTACCTGCACGGGGCGGCAATAAGGTTTCTGGGCAGAGAGTAAGTCATTCGTGCATTCGTTTGAATTTATTACTATATTTTCCTTGTGTATATTCTAAAGTATGATAAGTAGCCTGCTGGTAGTAGTAAGTTTTGCATCACTGATTTATTTATTTGTCTCCTAGTAAAATTTGGAATTAAAATATTGCCCATATTTTCAACATTCCAAAATTTTTATTGTGAATTTTGTTGCAATACGGCAATGACTAGTGCTTCTGATGCGATGAAACCTGAGAGGTTTTATGGTCAGAATTTTCGTAGATGGCGACTAGAGCCAAGTTTTGGCTCATGTCTTTGGGGCTGCTGTGGGTTATCCACCCACAAAGATCCATTTACGATTGAGCAGTTCATGCAATTTGAAAATGCAAATAACACTGCTCTTGGCTGCATTCTCGACTGCTCGCAGATCAGCTCTATGATGTGTATATGGACTACAAGTCCGCTCTGAGTTGTGGGATGCACTAGAGCACAAATATGCAGAGGTACAGTAGGTCGTTGGCTCTATATGTGTGAGCAATTTTTTGACTTTAGCATGGATGAGGCTAAATCCATAGTTGGACAAGCTCATGATCTCTAGCTACTAGTCGGTGAGATTGTGCACCTAGGTCGTGTGTTGCCTCCAAAGTTTGTGGTCATGGGCATTGTTGCTAAACTCCTGCCTCTTGACGGGATTTTGCTACTAGCTTGAAACATAAGAGGGAAGTGATTTCTATTGAGGATCTCATTGCAACCTCGATGTGGAAGAAAAGTAAGAGCAAAAGATGCACCTAGCACCTCCGCCGAACAATGCAAATGCCATCTGAGAAAAAGATCATTGCAAAGAAGTATAAATCCAACAAACTGAACAAGATAACTAGCTTTAAGAAGAAAACCGAGAAAAAGGATTTGAGGGACATCACCTACTTTGTGTGCGGAAAAGATGGTAATATGGCGAAGGACTGTCGTTTCCGCAAGATCAGAGATGGTGAACAACCAAAGAAAAAGGCTGTTAACGTGATCATAGGCGAGGTCTCAACTTCAGGAGGGTATGGTAATTCACTTGTGTCTTTTCAGCATATCAATCCACTAATTGGTGGGTTGATACTGGAGCTAATGTTCACTTATGTTTTGATATTTCCTTATTTTCTTCTTACCAGGCAGCAGGGGCTTCCTCCGTCCTAATGGAAAACGGGTCGCATGCTTCTGTTCTTGGTGTTGGCATGGTGGATCTGAAGATTACTCCAAGGAAGATTGTCCACTTGAAGAACATGCAGCATGCTCCTACAATAAAGAAGAACCTCGCTAGTGGTTCTCTCCTATGTAGGGATGGTTAGTTTTTGAGTCAAATAAAATTGTAATGTCTAAGTTTGAAAAGTTTGTTGGTAAAGGCTATGAGAGAGGAGGCTTGTTCCGCCTAAGTATTTTAAAGTTTTGTTATAATCTGCATGTTGCAACTGGTTTAAATAAATGTGAGGCAAATATTTGGCATTCTCGTTTTTGTCATATTGGTTTTGATAGTATTGCTAGAATGACCAGATTAGATTTAATTCCAAAATATGAAATTGTCAAAGGATCAAAGTGCCAGTCATGTGTGCAAGCAAAGCAACCTCGAAAACCCTTTAAGGGATTAGAGGACGAAAAGAACATGGTGCTATTAGATCTTATTCATTCAGATTTCTGTGAAATGAATGGATTATTGACAAAAGGAGGCAAAAGATATTTTCTAACATTAATTGATGATGCAACACGCTACTGCTATGTGTATTTGGTAAAAACTAAGGATGAAGTTTTAAACTACTTTACATCTTATAAGACCGGGGTTGAGAACTAACTAGAGATGAATATAAAAAGACTGAGGTCTGATCGTGGAGGAGAGTATGTCTCTCATGAATTCTCCCAATTCTGTTATGAGTATGGAATAGTCCATGAATTTACATCACCATATTCACCCCCAATCAAATGGGGTAGCTAAGAGGAAAAATCGGACACTAACAGATTTGGTTAATGCTATATTAGAGAGTGCCAGTATGCCTAAGGCATGGTGGAGGGAAGCTATACTAACATCTACTTTCGTCCTAAACAGAGTAATCGCTAAAAAGAATGGGATTACTCCATATGAGGGATGGAAGGGGAGAAAACCTAATGTTAATTTTCTGCGAACTCGGGGGGTGTTTGGCAAAAGTCAATATACGATTGCAGAAAAGAGAAAACATGGACCAAAACAATCGATGGTATTTTTCTAAGATATGCTCAAAATAGCACGGCCTATAGATTTTTAGTAGTTAAATCAGAAACTCCTAAGATTATTGCTAATACAATAATGGAGTCTAGAGATACTTCATTTTTTGGTAATATCTTTCCTATGAGAACAGCAAGCAGTACTTATATTTGAACAATGGCACGAGAAGTTTGACAAAACTTTGACATCCGCTGTGAATGAACACTACTAATTTTGAGGTCTTGGCCAACGACGTGAAATCGTTGCAATAGGACCAAAATAGATGCAATATGTACCTATTGCAACTAATGACTTCTGTTGGTAAGCGTGGCAAGTACTTGCGTGCTTAAAAGATTGTGCACCGGATTCTAATTTCGTTGTAATACTTATCCTTATTGCCACGCAGTGTGGTGTGTAGCCAGGCTGTAGCCAGGCTAGCTGTTTGGGCTTGGAACTGGCGGCGCAACCCAATGGATGGAAGCCCGATCTGGTACAAGCCATGTGGTTTCTTCTCGTGGACTCCAATGCGCTTATGTACGCTTCACACCAATGTCTAGCAGTCAGTCAAGTAACATGCTAGTAGGGAACGGAGCTTTTCTGTCTCCGCGCGCGGTGTTCTTCTCCATATTTTCTCGATCTAGACTGCTCGCTATTGATTCAACAATCCACATCATAAGTTTTTATATTTTCACCATTTACCCATTTTCACCTGAAATTTAAAAATAAAAATAGGATTATCCTCCGTCTCGTCATCTCGTCTTCCAGCAGCTTCGCACTACCATCAATTAATATCGGTCTCGCACTGACTCACCTTGCGATCATGCCGCCTCCACACGGCTCTTTGCGTTGCCACCTCCTCGCGTGTCTCTTGCACTCTCTCCAGTGCGTCATTGCCGGCCTCACATCGACACAAGATCATGCAGCCTTGACGTCGCCATACGCTGGTGTCGCCGCTCCTCGATGTAGCACCGAATGACATCATCTGCGCATCTTCTTAGGGTCACACCACGCTCACTCAAACCCTCTCTCACTCGTGTTTCTCACAAACACACAAAACATAATTACAAGGAACTCAAGGTCCAACGCTACAACAAATCAACCTCCTAATTGCATGCCACTACTACCTATGCAGCCCGTTGATTTTCGCAACTCAAATGCACTAATCAACCTGCCAATTACATGCCAATACCTCCTAATGCTAACCACGCACTAACTTAACAAACGCCAAGATTAATTTTCATGCCACTACCTCCATGAATGCATGCATTATCGCTGATGTGAGGTGCTCGACCGCTCCGGTAAGCCGCAGAATTCCAAAGGCTTAACAGCGAGAGGCACAGGCTAACCAAAACAACTGTACAATTTATTACGCTCGGAAAGCTATTTTTGTACAAGCGGGCATGGTATCAAGAACGAGTGTACACGGTATCAAGAATGAGAAAGATAAATCTTGTAGAGAGAACTAAAATAACGACGTCGAAACAATCATGACAAAAGAGAAAAAATTTATCGAAGCCGATCACAAATTTCATAAGCACATTAATCTCAAAACAGTATAAAGGATTCTTGCTCGCTCACTCTTTCAAATTTTTTAGTACCTTCGGATTATTTCCCTATACAAGAATCTAGTGCGAACTAATATCCTAGCTTTTAATCTTCTTATGCACCCTCTGCTTTGGATGAGTAGTCTTGATTGTTTTATTGCTTAGTTCCTCTTTATGGCCACCCCATAGTTTATATAGTCTCTTCTAGTGCTTTCCAAATTTAGAGTGAAATTCTGAGCTAGCGGGCAGTGCCACACAAAAGGTTTATCATAGACGGTTCAAAACCATCATCATATATGGTTTCTGACTCGCCTGAATTTGTGTCTGTGATAACAGGTGGCTATCACAGACAACACTCGAACTGTCTGTGATAAGATGTAACACAAATGGTTTTAGTTAAGAGTCATCTGTGATAATCTAATATCGTAGATGGTTTTAGTTAAGAACCGTCTGTGATAGTCTATTATCACGAACGGTTCTAGTTAAGAACCATCTATGATTGTGGTCTAGCATTCTCATAAATAGGCCATAAATAGCACAATTAGATAATGCAAATGAACCAAAGCAGGCATATTTATGAAAACAAGATCATCATGCAATAAACTTTATCACCATGTCTGCATCCTGCAATAAAACAAGAATTGTAACAAGGGCTGAAATCCCAGCCATCCATCAATCATCACAAGAACTAAGGCATCTATAATTAATTTTCACGCACACGAGCATCAAGATTTATATGGCCGAAACCCTAGCCATCCAAAAATTTCGGATGGGAGATATATCAATGGCGATGAAGGAAAGGCAGTGGCAATGTCACTGTTGTGTTACGACGGTAACACTACACAATACACTTTTACGACACATAGGAAAAGAGTGTATTGTGCAGTGAACCGTGGTATCACAACCAGAGGCGGTGTAGCTCATAGCGGTAGTCGGCGTCGTCGAGGGGACAGGGTGCTTCGGTTTGGGGAGGAAGCGGGAGTAGAGAGTGGACGAACTAGGAGTAGTAGGAAATGTCCTCATCAGTGTTGGTTCTTAGAGTGAAATTGGGGGAAAGTGAGAGGGGGTGTAATAAGAGGCGAGAGGTGGGAGGAGACTGGTGTCTGCCATTCGATGCGGAGAGAAAGGATGGGTGAGACAGTTTTTTTGTTTTGAACTATCTATGATTTTATCACAGACAGTTCGAAACAAAACCATCTATGATAAGTAGGTTATCACAGATGATTCTTTCCATCGTGGTGAACTTAGACGGTCCATCTTGTAAAACCATTTGTGTTAACTTTATCACCGATAGTTTGTATTGAATCTGTTTGTGATGAGACATCTAGGATGACCCTTTTTGTTGTAGTGGGAGGTTGGAATCACTACCACAAAAAGGGTCATCACAGATAGTTCAAATCCATTATCATAGATAATTTTTGAATCATGTGAATTTATGTGTCTATGATAATAGGTGGTTATCACAGACGGTTCTCAAACCATCTGCGATAAGTTACAACATAGACTATTTTTTTAAAACAACTATCTGTGATGTGTCAGATATCACAAATAGTTCTTAAAAATAGCCCTTTGTGATATCTAACATATCGTAGACTGCTAATACCAAAACCGTCTGTGATATGTTAGATATCACGATGGTTCTTAAACATAGCCATCTATGATATCTTACACATCACGGATGGCTAATACTAATAATCGCTCTGTGATATCGACATATCATAGATAGTTTGGTGTTACAAATCGTCTGTGATAGCTATTTGAATAGCTAAATTATTCTCTATTTTTCGCTAGCCTCTGGAAATGCTAGCCATAGCATCTAAAAACAAACAAGCGGATCACATATATAGCACACGACAATCATTACACGATCTCACAAATAAATTAAACAACTAAATGAAGTACAATTAAATTAATTGTTTGATTAAGCACAACTGAGTAAATTACAATTGAATCAAATGTTTGAACATCTAATCATCAGCACTCGGGTTGAACTCTCCATTTGGGTGAATGACATCTGCCATCAAGAATTAGGAGAGTTTTCCTCAAACTTCGTGAGTTTGTCAAGATAGAAATCACTTGAGTCAAGTTCCATGCCTTGTCACAAGGAGTGTTAAAGTCATTAGCGCATATATATATATATATATATATATATATATATATATATATATATATATATATATATATATATATATATATATATATATATATATATATATATATATATGTATGTATGTATGTATGTATGTATGTATGTATGTATGTATGTATGTATATATATAGTATAAATAATGTAGGCACCATGGTGCCCAAGTTCCATAATTGAGACTTTTCATCCATGATTAAGACTTTCTATCCTGATATATTATATATCATTGCACTTGCATGCATCTAAAAGCAATCCACTGACAGAGAGGTTTGATGCCCAGACACCATATATATATAGTATAAATAACAGGGGAACTATGGTGCCCAGGCTCCATGATTAAGACTTTCCATACATGATTGAGAATGTATGTATGTATGTATATATATAGTATAAATAACAGGGGCACCATGGTGCCCAAGTTCCATAATTGAGACTTTTCATCCATGATTAAGACTTTCTATCCTGATATATTATATATCATTGCACTTGCATGCATCTAAAAGCAATCCATCGACAGAGAGGTTTGATGCCCGGACACCATATATATAGTATAAATAACAGGGGAACTATGGTGCCCAGGCTCCATGATTAAGACTTTCCATTCATAATTAAGACTTTCCAACCTGATATTATATATCTTACACTTGCATGCATCTAAAAGCAATCTAAAGGCAGGCAGGCTTGGTGCCCGGGCACCCTGGTGTCCCATTTCAGCATCCTATATATATATATATATATATATATATATATATATTTGTGTGTATGTATGCATAAGTTGACACTACTACAAAAAGGGTCATCACAGACAGTTTGGAACTGTTATCACAGATGATTATTTGAATCATCCAAATTTATGCATCAGTATAATCGAACATTATCACAGATGATTTGTAACTAGAACCGTCTGTGAAGAACACAATCACAGATGGCTCAAACCAAAAACCATCTGTAACGGAAGAGTATCACAGACGGTTGGTCTATAGAATCGTCTATGATACTTCCCATCACTGCATAGTTGGTAGATAGAACCGCTCGTGATGTGCGAGTATCATAGACGGTTTTTCGCTCGAGCCGTGCTCGTGATAATCCTTAACAGATGGTTTACACCAAAAAAATTGTCTGTGATAGTTCATTTTATACCTAAATTTTTTTATTTTTCAGCTAGCCTCAGGAAATGTTAACTATGCCATCTAAAAACAAGCCAATACATCAACAAATACAGCAACACATTCTATTTCCATTAAGATTAGTATCTACCATTATAGCATTACAAGATAATGAGTAGGTTACCTATGGCACTGCATACACAAGAGGGCAGTTACAATTTTATAAATATAAGCTTCACGTTTACAAATTTAGAAAGATGCTTACACTACAAGAAACTTTTGGCTAATACAAGCTAGACTTACACATCCTTTGTTAAACTACAATCTAAAACAAGTGGTGCGGGAAAATTTTTAAGTAGTAGAAATAAAAAGGCAACGAACACCATTTTCAACTTCTATGCCAAAATCAACAGCTTCTATGCCAGCTACTTGCAATAGTGCAAATTTTCCATTGCCTTCTTCCTTTCCATTTTACTTCAAGCGAAATTTCAGCCGCCTTTGCCGAACCCCTTCTCACTCTTACCGCTCACAAACGAGTTGGAGTAGTATTGGTGGTATTGGTTCTTCAAGTAGGGTAACGGGGGTTAATAAAGGGTGAGAGGTGGGGAGGAGACTTATGCCTGCCGTTCGATGTAGAGAGAATGGACGAGTGAGATAAGGATCCTAGGGGATATGTCGCGGATTGGTGACATGGCAGGGCATCACAGACGATTCGGATTACAAACCATCTATGATAGACACATTACAGATGGTTCATAACAAAATTGTTTATGATAACGAAAGACATCATAGACGATTCTTATTAAAAACTGTCAGTGCTAATGGCTAAACAGAAGATCACAAAGACAATACATCGATGAAATGTAAATAGTTAGTCTCAAAAGATAAAATAGCAAAGTTTTACATGGCTTATATATGCTAGTTCGAAATGTTTCGATGAGATCTACAACTTTATAGTTGAGGTGAAACCCAAATTCAGAAGGAAAGACCAAGAAAAAGGGCAAAAACAGAAACCGAAAACTTTTGACGCAAATGTTGCTTCATCTCCAATGCTACTTTGATACGATTTCTATTTGATCCTGGAACAACAACTCTGGAACTCTCTGTGTTAGTCGCACTAGTCCAGAAAAAGCTAGCGCACACAAGATAACAGGGATACATATCATGCATAACGACCAAACTTTATTATAAAACAAAGTGTGCAGGTCTTATGGCCAAGTTTACAATAACGAGGCTCGAAACCAAACATAAAGATAACATAAATAAAGGAACATATATGTAAGAGCAGCCCATCCTACCTGCTCATAGGTAAATGACTGTAAGACGTGGCCTACACATTGCATTCCTTATCGTGATGATGAAGTCATTCTCTAGCAACAGATTTAAGCAAGGTGAGCACATAAAGTACTCCACAAGTTACACCAAGAGTTTTAATGATATGATGCATACATGGGTATTGTCAAAGGAAGGTATAATAAAATTATTTGTGCAGAAAAGTAGAATTAAAGTAAATACAAGAACTAAGTACAAACGTTGTGTTTAGTACAATATGTAGAAACAACATTTTAACTGAAATAATATCGTTAGTGTAGGCACCAACCTAACACTAACCTAACCGCAGAAATCCCACTAGGACCATTCTTTCCCAATAGATTCCACATTTACCATAAACCGGACTTTATAAAACCAATGTCTAATTTATGAAAACCATACTCGTGATGTCCTTTACCGTGACATGGTTACCCAGATAGTTCGTTACTCTGTAGAGGTGCACAATTTTACCCACAAGACATGACCTCTCATTTTGCCACACGATTAGCACACTGTCTTAGGTGTGCAGCTGAGAGTTCATGAGAAGACATTTACAATGTTTTGTTGTCAACTTGATCATACCGCCACTAAGGTTTCACCACAACATGAATCCACATGCTAGAGCCCCCTCTCGTGCCATGTGAGACTTCTCGTTGTCTATGCCACGCTCACAATTAGCTTATAGCGAAACCAAATTGGAACTTAACAAATTACTTAGCCAGATTTGTCCCATACCAGACTTGTGGTACTATGGTGTGACTTTGTAATAGTAGCTCGTACACTGGTCCTTAATTTGACTTAGGCACTAGGCACATACCCCTTGTGCGGAGTATCAACACTGTGTCACCGAACATCGATGAGAACCAGCAAGCACCCACCACCATACCAATGCCTGAGTCTAAACTAGGTTTTATAATTTTATTTTATCAAACTTCCATGGAACTTCTTGACTCATCGAAGTCAAGAAAAGATTTTTGAAACCATCTTTATGAACAAATATTACCACCTAAAATCATTCTAAGCATGGCTAAATAATTCTATAAAATTTGCAGTTAATAGTAATGTACTAACTAGGTTTTCATCTGTGGTGACAAGGCATGTTTGTATTCAAGATCAAGTTTGGCCATATACAAAGGACATGGGTATAACTAGAATTTAAATCAGATTTAAACTAAGTTTGAATAAAAGTATGCATGCATAATAATTTTAAAACAACATAAATAATTTAAATTACTAGGAGCAACATGATCAAAGGTATAATTTGCCTTGCTCAAGTCTTGGTGCTATGAATCGTCGGTTGTGCTCTCCGAATCATCATAGTCTACACATGAAGAACCAAAGCAAACAATTAAAAAAATTCAAATAAACTCAAAAATTTAGAAAGAGTCCATAAATGGATAGTTTAGGATTTTAGAAGACTTTAGAAATTTGAACAGTTTCATTCGGAGTTAGGACGATGGAATACAAGCTCCTTGAAGTTTAAAACTAAAGAAAAAAAAATAAAAAGGAGATGTTTGGACCAGTCCGATTAGTAAGACGTTCAGAAGCTATATAGTGGTCGATAGGCTTTGGGTGGTCGAACAGCTGAGGTCGGATATCTGGAGTGGTTGAATAAGCGGCTGTGGTCATGTATTGGTATAGTCGAAGGTGATATGTGGTCGAAAGATATATGTGGTCGAAGTGGTCAGAAATGGCAGTGTGGTCAAAGCTTAGCGGTCGGAAGCGGCAAGGGTCGTAAGCTTCTGTGGTCGAAAGTGACACTGGTCATAAGCAACTGCGGTCATGAGCGATCGTGGTCGTCAAGTTGTTGTGGTCAAAGAGGCTGTGCATGGTCGGAAGGAGGGGTCAAAAAGTTTAAAGTGGTCGAACTACTGCTGTGGTCGAACAAGGCAGTGATCGAACAAGGGTGTGGTTGAAAGCGAGGTAGTAGAAAGCGGAGGTGGTCAAACAAGCGGCCATGGTCAAAGTCATAGAGTTACTGTAGCATTTGTAGGTCATGGTCGTAGATACACTATAGCAGTCATAGTCGTAGCAGCTGTGATCGGAGGGATCGGATGGTGTGAAGTGGTCAAAGGAATCTGAGGCTACCGTAGTCAGAGAAGACTTTGGTAGTTGAGAGAAATTGAGAGAAGAGTTGAGTACCTCTGCGTGGACTGTGAGGATGTCAGAGATTGGTGGATGATGAAGAAGTGGCGGAGGCTGCTCGATCGTCGATGGTGAAGAGGTTTCGTCGGTGGACTGGATCGACGAAGGGCTTGATGAAGGCCGAGGCAGTGATGGCGCAGTGCGAAGGATCCCGGGCTCTCTGAAAAAGCTCGCCGGATCTCAACTTAAAGCTGGTGAAGGAAAAACTCGATGCGAATAGTATCGGGCACATGAAAGCAAGCTTTGAGGGCCCGAAGAGTGTGAACCAGTGATGCATGGAAAGATATTTATATACTCAAAAAAGAGGAATGGATGAGAGGTGGCTCGCTAGATTTATGGCTGGTGTAATGGTGCACAATCGTGATTGATAACGAGGTTTAAAGCAGGGAAAACCAATGGAGGAAGTGGAAACTGATGAGGGCTTTCAAAGGCATCAATTGCTTCAGCTAACAGGAAGTAATAGTCGGCTATTAAGAGCTTGGAGGGTCACCAATGGCAGCGGTTAGAGCTAGAAGAAGGGGAGGACGGAGATGACAGGTGGCCCCACCGGTCTTTGAGAGTGAGGATAGATGGAGAGATCTAGGGGAACTTAGAAAAAATAAAATCAACTATTTTATTAACTTTTAGAAATAGACAAATTAAGTTTTCTTGCTCCAGATTTTGGAAATAAAATCTAGAAAAACCAAATAAATTCCAATAAGCTCAATATGAAGCAAATAAAATTTTGGGACATTACACCTTCCCTCTCTGAGCGCTGGCAGAACTCCAGTGAGCTCCTCCGACTGAACCAAGCGGACTCAACCCTTGTCATCCCCACAGTTGGCTTCCCTGTGCCATCATGATCATCGTCCACTCCTCCTCCATGCAAAGCCTCTACTAGAGCACCCCCTCCGCCAGAGCCAAGCGCTGCCACCACCTTCCTCTCGCCGCTAGCCGCCTTCAAGCACGCCAGCACCCCGCAATCAGTTGAAACGAGTTCCCCGTGGCCTCCTCTCTCTTGTGCACTCCTCACCATCCTAGGTCACACGTCAGAACACCGATGAGCCTTAGCTCTAGCACGCTACCACCAACGCGTAGTAATGATGTGGATGCCACGAGGCGCCACACCTTGTGCCACATCATCACAAGCTTCCCCGTCAGCTCCCTCGCACAACATCAGCTATAGTCCTGGTCCACCATGGACCAGGCACCATCCGTGGATCTGGTCCATAGACCTAGGCCCACATGTCATTCTCTGTACCTATTTTCCTTCAAGAAAATAATTCGATCAAAAATCAAATTCCCTGATGACATCATCATGACATATTAAACCCAAATTTCCTTTAGAAAAATAATTCACCAAAATCAATAATGTCTGCTAACGTCATAATCGACTTTTTCTTTAGGAAAATAAATCCAAAAATTCCAATTTATTAATTCTTTCTCATTTTCTTAGTTTTAAAACTTTTGAGAGCCCATTCTTCTACGTCCTAGCTCATGAACCCATTTTTTTCTAAATTCATCTAAAATCTCAATCTATCCATTTCTATAATCCTTTTGAAATTTGAGGTTCATTTGAATTTTATTTAGTTTGTTTGGGTATTTTCATGTGTAGACTGTGACGTTTCTGAGGAATACTACTTCGATGACTCTCAACAATCTGCAGAGCAAGGCGAGTTACACACCTTGAGCATGTTGATCCAAGTTTGTAAATAAAATTATGTTATTTTAAATTATTCTATATGCTTATATTTATCCAACTTAAATGCCTTTTCACCCTAGGATAAAACTCTAGTTAGTACACTAGTTCTGACTAGAATATTTTGTAGAATTGCTTAGAATACTTGGAGATAATTCTAGGCTTAGGATAACTTTCACATAAAATGATGAGTTTTAAAATATATTCTTGACCTTGGTAAGTCAAGAAGGACTATGAAATATTTGACAAAGTAAAATATAAAACTTGATTTAGACTTAGGCAAATGGTTAAGTGGTGGGTGCCCCACTTTAGCGGATTCTTTATTGGGGTGAAATCTTAGCGGGGGCGTGACTAGATTGATGGTTTTGTATTGTAAAGGCCTTGTCATCATCTCTTTGTCACACACCCAAGCAAGTGTGCTAATCACATGGCAATATGAGATGATCATGTCTTGTGGGTAAAGTTGTACCACCTCTGCATTGTGTATAAACTATCCTAGATAGCCGTGCCCATGGTCATGGACATGCCAAGTAATGTTTTTTGTGGATTAGACATTGTTTTTCAAAATGGTAAAAGGCTTATGGATGGATGGAATTCATATGAGATCTTTCAGAAAAAATGGTCTGAGTGGGATGCCCGTATATAGGTTAGTGTGGGGATAGACATACGCTAATGATATTATTTTATTAAAATGTTATTTTTTTACTTATTGTGTTAAATTCAGTAATTTACATCTAATTACTGTATTTATTCAAATTTAGCTTTATGCTCAAATAACCCTATTATACCTTCATTGTTACCCTTGCATTAATATTGTATATTCCTATGTAACTTGTGGAGTACATTTTTGTGCTCATCTTTGCATAATTCTATTGCTCAAAGGTGGACAACTTTGACTACAGTGAGAATCAAGACGAGTAAGTCGTGTCTTGCTATCGTTTGCCTATTAGCACGCTTATTGGGCTTCTTCACATTATTTACTTTATTCTGCTGCTATTTACTTTATATTTGGCCTATGGACCATGGAGATGTAAAACCTAGTAATAAGGCTCATACTCTTTTAATTAATAAAATTTGTCATTATGCATGATATGTATCCCTATTACTACTGTGTGCACTAGCTTTTTCCGGACTAGTGTGATTGACGCAGATGATCTGGAGGTGTTGTTTTCGGGTCCAACATTCATGCACAAGGCTTCAAATTCTGTCCTCAGAGACTACACCCTTGCGTTCTTGATGCGGTCCATCCCCAGATGCACCATCTTCAGCATGTTGCATGCCTCCTTCACAGTTTGCTTCTCGGCGATTAGGAACAATGCGTCTCCGTGGCTTTGTTGGTCCATGCTGCATAGTTGTTCTTCGATAGCATTGGGTACTAGGGAGAGACTGATCCCTCCTTGCTCTTTGTTCTCTCAATGATCAACATCTTTTCTGTGGCTCTGATATGCCAACTATTGGTTTTGAACATAGGAACTCCTGCAACAAGAAGACGAATGACAATAAGCATAGACATGCGAGAGCTAGAAACAACAGAGATGCTTACTTCTATTATTTTGTCATTAATTAAAAACAACATGACAATGATTACATGATATGACTGCATATATAAAGCAACTAACTAACCAACTTGATCCTACAGACACTCTGAACCACACGATTCACATGTTCAGTTTCCCACGATGTAGCATAGACCACGGCAATGCCACAAATATAACGCAAATTGTGACATCCCAAAATTTTTTTCCTGGAATTTTAAAAGCTATTTTAAGATCTCAAAGTAATTGAAATAAAATAAGTATAGCAAATTAAGTTAGAAATATTTTCTTATGTCCAAAATATTTCCAGGAACTTCTGTGAATTTTTCTGGAATTTTTGGAAGTTATTTGGTATTTCTAAGCTTTATTTGCTTTTCTTGGGTTTTCTGAAAATCCAAAAATCAAAAATAAAATTTAAATCTTCCCGCCTCCTCCAGCCGACGTGGGGCGGTCAGGATGCGCCACATCGCCGCTGGCATCCCGCCTTCCTCTCTCCTTGCTCGACACGTGGGCGGCTCGATCTTGCCCACGTCGCCCCGACCCATCTCACCCGTCCACGGCCACTTATACCTCCCACCCGTCCGATCATCATCCATCGGTCTCCGCTACCCCGCACCTCTCCTCTCTCTTTCTCACTGACAGGTGGGCCCCACCAATCAGACCCGTCGTCCCCGCGCCGCCTCCTTCTTTTCTTCTTCCTCCCCTTTCCTTTCTTTCGCCGGCCGACCGAATCTCCACTGCCGCCTTCCTTCTCCGCCATGACTCGGTTTTGGAAACCGCAAGCCACACAGGATCGAATCCCCTCAATCTCGTGCCCCCTTTCCTTTCGCCCCCCCTCCTTTCCTTTTCTTCCCAAATCGAATCAACGCCGGCCGAAAATCCGGTGAGCCATTGCCGCAGATGAGCTCACCCCCAAGGCTATATAAAGGCCCCCTCGGCCTCGCCTCCACTCACACCAGCCCCCACCGCCTCCAACCCACCCCGAGGAGCAGCCCAAGGCCCAAACCCTGTGCTTTCCCCCTTGCCGAGCTTCTGAGGAACTCCGGCAAGCAATCCTTGCCGTTCCGACCATCCCCGAGGAGCGCCACCACACCCATCAGCTTCCCCGAGCCTCGGCAAAGTGCATCGACCCCTTTGTGGCCCAAGTTCATCACCGAAGCGCCGCCGCACCAGTGACCCAAGCACCACCGCCGCCTTCCTCATCGCCGAGCACTCTCCTGCCGTCCTCGGTAAATACCGTAAGCACCGTTGCACTCCCCTCACTCTCCTCTCTTTGTTGTGCCCCTCGCTGGCCGCCGCCATTCACTGGCGACCCTCGGGTCCCGAGTGCCCTCTCGGCCGGCGAGCCATGTCAGCACCCGAGACCCTTACGACTGCTAGTTCTGACTAGATACTCGTGGTAGCTCTGAGTACTCATATATGACCAAGTGGTCGTAGCTCCGAGTGGTCGTAAATGACTTCATAGTCGTAAACTCATCTGTGTGGTTGTAAACAACTTCATAGTCGTAAGCTCGTCTGTGTGGTCATAAACGAATTCATAGTCGTAAGCTCGTCAATGTGGTCATAAATGACTTCATAGCATAAGCTCGTCACTGTGGTCGTAACGACTTCATAGTCGTAAGTTCGATCGCGTGATCGTGAGGCTCGATCGCGTGGTCATAAGTTGTTTTGCGTGGTTGTAAGTTTGACTGCATGGTCATAACGACTGACGTCATAATTCCAATTTCCTTTAGAAAATTAATTCCAGAAAATCAGCTTTTTTTCTTTCTCTGATTTTAAACTTCCAAGAGCCAGTTCTCCTTTGTCCTAACTCCAATTGAGCCCGTTCAAATTTCTAAATTCATCAAAAATTCCAATCTACCCATTTCTACCCTCAATTTAAATATTTGGAGTTTATTTGAATTTTATTTGAGTTTGGTTGTTTATTTTCACGTGTAGACTACGACGATTCCGGAGAATTCTACGACAATGATTCACACGCATTTGAGGAGCAAGGCAAGTCACACACCTTGATCGTGTTGATCCCAGATTATAAAATAAAATTATGTTGATTTAAATTATATTGCATGCATATGTTTATTCAAGTATTTCAATTCCAGTTTTAAACTTAGTTAATTCCCAATTGTTCTTGACACCTTTGACCTTGTGTAACATTATACCTTGTTGCCCTAGAATCAAATCAGTAGTTGGTATACTAGTATTGACTAGAGAGTTTTATACCAAATGCTTAGACTCGCTTAGATATAATCTTTGTTTTGGGATAACCTTTTCACATAAAATGATAAGCTTTAAATGTATTCTTGACTTGTGAGTCAAGAAGGATTATCAAATAATTTAAAATAAAATATAAAATCTGGTTTAGACTTAGGCTAATGGTTAGGTGGTGGGTGCAGCATGCACTATTGTTCGAGACACAGTGTTAATTGTCGGGCACGGGGGTATGTGGTTGAGCCTAAGTCAATTAAGGACCGGTGCATGAGCTCATTGTTGCAAAGCCCTATGTACTACCACAAGGCTGCTATGGAACAGTCCCGGTGATTAATTTGCGAGTCCCGAGTCTCATCGTAGGTTGAAAGTGAGTGTGGCATAGGCCATGAGAAGTCTCACTCGGCTCAAGAGGGGTCCTGGTGCAGTGGATTCCGCATCGGGTGAAACCTTAGTGTTGGCTTGGCCAAGTTGAAGGCTTTGCATTGTAAAGGCCTTGTCATGATCTCTCCGCCGCACCTAAGGAAGTGTGTTAATTGCGTGGCAATATAAGATGATCATGTCTTGTGGGTAAAGCTGTACAGCCTCTATAGAGTGTATAATCTATTCTGGATAGCCGTGCCCATGGTCATAGGCATGCTGAGTAAAGTTTTTCATGGATTAGACTTTGTTTTTCAAAATAGTTTATGAAAATTTTATGGATGGTGGAGTCCATACAAGATCTTTTGGAAAAGATGGTCCGGTGGGATGCCCTTGGTTAGGTAAGTGTTTGGTCAGAGCTTGCACTAACGGTATTAATTTTGTTTACAATTACTGTTGTTACTTATTGTATTAAATTCAGCATTTTTAATCTATTTACTGTAATTCTTTAAATATTGTTTTATGCTTAAACTAACCCTATATGCCTTCCTTTGCTGCCTTTCACATTATGATGCATTTTTCCGTGTGATTTGTGGAGTACAAGTTTGTACTGACTCTTGCTATCTCATCACAGAGGAGGACAACTTCGACTATGGTTAGGACCAAGATGAGTAGGCCACGTCTTACTGTCTTTTGCCTGTGGGCAAGCTTGGGCTTCGCTTTATCAATTGCTTCCGCAGTTATTTGCCTTTATTATTGTTGCCAATGAGCATTGATGTAAACGCTGGCCATAAGGCCGTACTCTCTTATTTAATAAATTTGTCATTGTGCTTGATATATATCCCTATTATCACTGTGTGCACTAACTGATCCTGAACTAGTGCGATTTATACAAAGGGTTTCGGAGTAGTTGCTCCGGGATCCTACACAAATGCATGAGAATCGACCCACGTCCAAACTAACATGAACTAACATGACTAAGTCCTAGATTATTCCTAATATAGGAGGGTGCCTAGCCCCACTGCAGGAGCACCTGGTTGACAATGATGATGGTGGTCATGTCGGTGGTGGCGATGGTGAGGTGGAGAGTGAGCAGTAGAAGACATGAGAAGATGTTGTCGCAAATGCCATAGTTGTAGCTACCGCTATTCTCGATCAACTTGGGATGCTTGTCATACGCATGCAGCTAGAGATGAAGAATGGAGAGATGGCTAGCTAGGTATTTATAGCAGCTAGCTCGGCAATCGGGTTGTGCCATGCCAACGCGGCATAGGCCCGGTGCTTTAGGCCATGTCACCAACACGGTCACCCCGCCATACCGACGCTACCGACCCGCCCCACCTCTAGTGAGGCCCAGGCATGGTCCAAAGCATGACAAAGTTGGTGCCATGTCGTGCTAGCCTGCCTAGCCCTATGTACCAGAGACGGTGGATCGACGATGGAACTAGATTCTAGGTTCTAGGTGGAGGAATGATAGAGATACTAGATTCTAGGTAGCATAGTTCTTCATTTGGTTGGTTTGGTGAGAGTTGAGGAGCCTGCATAATATAAGCCTTGTGTTGTGTTGCAGAGGGATGCCTCGTATGACTTAAGAGAGATTAGAGTTAGAGTTTCCTTGTATTGGAGCCTTTTGTGTGTATGTTCTCTAGGCTTAGAGCTCTGCTATTCTAAGGGATTAGCTATAAAATATTCTACGCCAAGTGAAATGAACATCCAAAGTTTGTCCATGTGAGTTGTGCCGTGGATACCCTCTTGTGCTTTTGATTTGCTTGCCTTTCTTATTTGGATTTCTCTCTGTTTGATCTTTCTTGGTGCCAAGGATGTGTAAAAGGTGGAGATATCTCCTAAAGATAGGATCCCATTCATCTAGGCATGATCAAAGGGAAGTTCTTGAGTTTGCAGCTTTTCCTCAAGAGAGAGGTGATTTTTGTGTTTTGCTATTGTCGGTAATTTGATCGAATTTGTGTTGTGATTTAACTTGCTATGATATATGAGAACTAAGGTCACCTAGATTATCTAGGACTTACGAGCAAGAGCAGATCAAGATTTTCTTTTGATAGAAAAGGACAGAACTTTGAAATGATTCTCTTGATCGCTGATTGGAATATGTTCTTGACATCGTAATGAAGGTGCATGCCAAGTTTCAAATTATTTGAACCAATGTATCAAATGTTTCATCAATTTTTGATTTTGAAAGTTGTACTACTGGGGTACTGCAGCGCCACTACTAATTTAATGTAGCATCAGAGCAAAGACTATCGAGCTATCAGAGCAAGATTACAAGTTTCATCAGAGTGGTACTACTGATTTACTATAGTGGTACTACTGATTTTGCAATCGCTTTGTTTGTATCTTTTCATGGATGATTGGTCTCTGAATTTCATAACTTCTCATAGTTATTGTAGTGAAGAACTTAGTTTCGAGCTTCTACTTTGAGAAAATATTTGAAAAAAAATTGTAATCTTGTTGGCTCCTATTCACCCCATCTAGTCGCCATCTTTGGTCTTACACAAGACCCAAGCAAAGATTAAGGTAAGAATAACTAGCAATTGGACAGACAAGAATTGATTTCCATTAACACATATGGAGGAATGATTACAGTGTATGGGGATTACATGGTGCTTCAAAAGCACCACTCTTTCCTCTCCAACTCTCTTAAACCATGGAAGGAGGCAAGTGAAAAACCTAAAACTTCAATCCTAGAATCCTTGGATCTAACACCTCCTCTCCTTCCAGCTAAGGCGGTATTCGTATTGGTTTCTACTTAGAAAAGCCAGAAGTCAATATCAACACTGCTTCTCGAAGTGGATTCTCCACTTCTCCTGCTTCCGTCTTGCTTCGAGTATAAGACAGGGGTCACGGGTGCATCACACATCCTACTCCTCTTGCTCCTATCTCTCGCATGCATCTTTCCTCATTTTCCTCACCACTCACTCTCTCCTTATAAAAGTCACTTCTTTCACCACTACTATTTATTTCTAGCCAAAGCCACCAAACAGAGCCAACTGAGATGCACTAAATAACTAGCACACAACTATAATGGGTCTCATGTAGGGTGGCTCCCACCTAAGCCCAAAATGCTTGTTAGAAGGTCAGAAGACCAAGATGGGACATATGTAATGACATAAATACCCTTGAGGGGGTTACTCTGTGTAAGGGCAAGGTTGTAAAACACTCCCATGAGGGTATATATATACGATATAGGCCAAGGGGAAACCCTAAGCATTGCTCACCTAACTCTCCACTACCATACACTCTCTCTCTCTGTTTGGCCTGTAGCCACAACAGTTGGCGCCATCCATGGGGAGGACGAGAGCAAGCCTCAAGATCTGAAGGATGGCACCGAAGAAGGCTTCATCATCGGCAGCTAAGAAGAAGAAGGGGGGCGTGACGGAGTCCCGTGTGACCACCAGGGCTTCGGCGTCAGCAGGCGCGGGCGTCGACGACGACGCGGGTGCGGCAGCCACGAACGTCAACGCTCATGGCGCGACGGTCGACCCCACCACCATCGGCGCAACGGTCGACCTAGGCGCGCCGCGACGATCGACTTTGCGGCTGGCGCGATGGCCGACCCCACCCCGCGTGGGGCGAGCGACCCCGTCGCTGGCGCCACGGTCGACACTAGCAAAGACCGACGGTAGTCGGGGCGGTAGCGCCAGTGCCCATGTAGGCGCGACCGCCGTCCCTATACCCGGTGCGGGAGAGCCGGGCGGTTCAGGCAGCAACACTGGCCTCATCACCGACACCGGAGTCTACCGCGCCGGCGCACCAGGCATCCTGGGAGCACAGGCCATGGTCGCCGCTGTCCCAAAGAACTCGACTGGTGTGCCGATTGCCACGCCACGCCGTGGAGAGTGCCTGCGCAGACGACCATCGGCACGCTCCAACGGGAGTTGGTGGATCTCCGCAGAGCCGTGCGGGACATGCAAGAGGCTTGGAGTCGGCACCCCGCTGGTGGTCGCGCTGGAGCCCACACCAGAACAGGCGGATAGCCACGACGCCCCCACGTCCAGCCATGTCCCGCCGCGATGCGTGGATCCAAGTCCCCACTCGCAAGCTCGCAGCAATGGCATGGCCGGAAGACTTCAAGTTCCCTAGCGCCATCGAGCCGTACAAAGGCGACACGGACCCTCGGGAGTTTGTGTGCGTGTACGAGACCGCCATCGAAGCCGCCGGTGGAGACGACACTAGGAAGGCGAAGGGACTCCCCCTTGCATTACAGGGAGTGGCGCTCTCCTGGTTTTTCACCATCGAGCCAAACTCCATCTACGCATGGGAGCAGATCCGCGATCGACTCTACAACAACTTCCAGGGGAACTATGTCGAGCACGTCGACGCGGATCAGCTCTTCGCGGTCAAGCAAAACCCTGAGAAGCTCCAGAGTACTTCAGCGCCGCGAAGGTCCGCTGCCAGTCAAGGATGTCAACGACAACCATCATCAATGCAGCGATAGGCCTCCGCCAAGGCGGGGCTGAGTACAACGTGCAAAAGCCAATCAAGACGGTGGCGGCTTTTGACAAGATGGAAGAGTACGCCAGAGCGGAAGATGACGCGCGGTGCCAAGGTGACGACTCGACACCAATCGCGGAGGGCACGACGAAGAACGAGATTCGCCGGGAAGGCTCTCAAAGGGCAAGCGCAAGCGTGAGCCATTGAAGGACGCCCGGTGCAAGGATGCTCAAAGACAAGGACTCGCCGGGCGACAAGCCCAAGCGCGACCAACAGAAGTCTCGAGAGCCCGCTATGTCTTCGACATTGAGGGCTACGACGACTAGCACCACGGGTAGTGGTAAGAGGTACATGGTCGGGGCAGCCACGACATGCGCGCATGCACCACCATCGCAGCACTTCGGCAGAGCGTCGCCAGGGATAGAAACCTGGAGGTGTGGCCGCATGTCGTGGCCCACGTACAGCAACCCCTGGAAGGCCCCATGCGGATCCAGGATCAGGGGTTTCAACCTCAATAGGGCCCCCTACGGATTCAAGCCCACGTGCAGTAAGCTCAGGAGGGCCCCCTATGGATTCAAGCCCCGAAGGGAGTCCAGTATGAGGTTATAAACGCTATTTCGGGGCTCACCGAGTTCACCTCGCACGGCAATGAAGGCCTATGTGAGGAGGCTACACCACGTGGCGGCATACCCGACGCAGGCACAGCCGGACTGGGCGCAGCACGAAATTACTTTCACGCCTGCTGACACCGAGGGCGTAGAGTTCCCCCACCAAGATCCCCTGGTCATCCAGGTCGCCATCGCAGGATGTGACGTTAGGCGCGTCCTAGTCGATGGAGGAAGCTCCGCGAACATTTTGTTCGCAGTGGCCTTCGACCAGATGGGGATCCCGGTCACCGGGCCTCAGAATCCCACCGCAGGCTTGGAGGTCGCCCTGCGCACCGGGCCATATATGCCTCGCAGTCTCCTTTGGCCGGGACAACAACATGAGGAGCGAAGACATCACCTTCGACATCGTCGATATCCTGTACCCCTACAACGCCATATTGGGGTGACCAACCCTCAATTCCTTCGGGCGGTTCCGCACCATGGCTTATGCATGAAGCTCCGGCCCGCGGGTATCATCACCGCCATGGAGACCGTGATATGGCCCGCGCACGAGCTCGGCACCGAGGCTCGCCGCGAGGTTCAACGGACTCTTTGACCGGCATGCCAGCCTAAGGACCCTTGGTGACCTCGTGAAGCACCCCGCCGGCTCCCGCGTGGACCGCCCGCAGAGGCTCCCACCGTGCCCCACCTCGCCGCCACGGCAATGACAATCCGCTGCTGTACCCGCCCGAGCGATCGGTGGTTAGTACCTTATCTTTTGTAATCGCCACCCGCGCAAACGGAATTCAATAAAGTTCACCGCTTATAAACCCATCTTATTTTCTGCAAAAATAAAGACATGCGTTACGCGCGCACTCTCCGTGAGTATAAACAAAGACACGCATTCGCGCGCACTCCCCATGATATAAACAAAGACACGCGTCGCGCGCACTCTCCATGAGTATAAATAAAGACATGCGTTCGCGCACACTCTCTGAGTATAAACAAAGACACGCGCTCATGTGTGCACTCTCCATGCACTCTCCGTGAGTATAAACAAAGACACGCGCTTGCGCGCGCACTCCGTGAGTATAAACAAAGAAACGCGCTTGCACGCCGCACTCTCCGTGAGTATAAACAAAGACGCGCGGGGACGCCCGCACGCACTCTGCAGTATAAATAAGATGTAGCGCCGAGGTCCGCTCCACACGCACTTCACGGAGTATAAATAAGATGTAGCGTTGAGGTTCGCTCCGCACGCACTCTATGGAGTATAAATAAGACGTAGCGCCGAGGTCCGCTCCGCACGCACTCTATGGAGTATAAATAAGACGTGCGCCGAGGTCCGCCCGCACGCACTCTATAGAGTATAAATAAGACGCGGATGTTGTCCCTGCGCACTCTACTGAGTATAAACAAGACGCAGATGTCCCCGCGCACGCATGGGCATTATCCTTGGGCATACTCTCCGGAGTATAAATAAGACATGGTTGATGGTCCCACACACTCCACGGAGTATAAACAAGACACAACAGAGGCTTGCCTCTGTGCGCACTCCACAAGGCGCTGATCAGGCGCAGCAGAGGCTTGCCCCAACGTGCACCCTGTGGAGCACAAGTTACGTGTGTGGCTGTTGTCCCCCCGCGCGCCCCATGACAGCGAGTATGGGAGTCATCAGCGCGGGGAAGTAGCCCTACTCGTGAGTCAGCCTTTGTAGGGGACAGAGCGCCGCGTGACTACCTCGACCAGGCACCACCACGCCACCACTCGAAGGGTAGGGGACGAGCGCCGCACACCTACCTCGACTCAGGCGCCGCCTACCACCACTTCAAGGGCGGGACGAGCGCTGCACATCTACTCGACAGGCGCCAGCTCGCGCCACCACTTCAAGGGTAGGGGACGGAGCGCTGCGCATCTACCTCGACAGGCGCCACCCGCCGCCACCACTTGAAGCATAGGGGACTGAGCGCCGCGCGTCTACCTCCATTAGGCGCCACTCGCGCCACCACTTCGGCGGGTAGGGGACGGAGCGCCGTGCGTCTCACTCGATTAGGCACCAGCCCACCGCCACCACTGGCGGGTAGGGATGGAGCGCCGCGCGTCTACCCCGACCAGGCGCCACCGTTGTCACCACTTCAAAGGGCGAGGGGACGCCGCGCTGCGCCTACCTCGACCAGGCACCACTCGGCCGGCACCACTCGGGGTAGGGGCGGAGCGCCGCCGCTCACCTTGATTAGGCGCTAGCTTCGCTGCCACCACTCAAGGGTAGGGGACGGAGCGCCACGCGTCTACCTCGACCAGGCGCCACCCGCGTCACCACTTGGCGGGCGGGGATGGAGTGCTCGCGACGCTCACTTCGACCAGGTGCCACCCGCCGCCACCACTCAAGGGTAGGGATGGAGCACTCGCGCGTCTCACCTCGACAGGCGCCGCCCGCCGCCACCACTTTGAAGGGCAGGGACGGAGTGCTCGCGTGTTCACGCCGACTAAGCGCCACCCGCCGCCACCACTCAAGGGTAGGGGACGGAGCGCCGCGGCGTCACTCGACCAGGCGCCACCCGCCGCCACCGCTCTCAAGGGTAGGGCACGAGCGCCGCCGCCTACTTCGACCGAGCGCCAGCCCGATGCCGCCGCCTCGGGTGGGGACGGAACGCCACGCAGCCACCGCCAAGGGTAGAGGACGGATCATGCGAAGGTCTACCTAGCATATAGGCGAAGCGTGAAGCCCTACGAGCTCACCGGAGGAAAACGCGTCGTAAGAAGACATAGGAGACATACTTCAACCAAAGCCCTTTCTCGCATTCGCCGAAGGATGTTTACAAGGGGCGCGTAAAGTCAAATCTACAAGCGTCCTCGATGCTCATAGCCGCTACTCGCGGCTCCTCCTTAACATGTGTCCGCTACCAAGCCTCGCCTCAAGAGCCCGGGCTGCCTAGAAATCCAGCGACTCCTCCGCCCGCCGCCAATGAAGACACCGTTGGGTCACGAGGTCAAAACTAGCAACCGTCCCTATCGAGCAATCGCCGAACACAGGATACACTAGTCGTAACATGGGGGCAATTTCTACTTTATTCATAGAAGGGGGCACGATATTACAACACACACCAACATACGAAAACCCCTGTCACACTGTGGTTCGCACACGCCCGAGGCTTTGGTGCCACCTTTGTCGCACCGCGGACTTCATCTAGCCATCGGTCGAGGTTCCTCATTGTACATGGTCCGCCGCAGCTCTACCTTCGCCGCATCCACCCCATGCACTCCCAAATCCTCTCGTGGAAAACCCAACAGGGGGTGAACAGCGTGCAAAGACCGACATCACCCCGCCCGGCCGGCATCTCCAGCTTGGGGTCACCACTCGTTGACATGCCAGCAGCCCTGTGTCGAGAAGAAGCGCACGCCAGCACAATGTCACGGAGGAGCAAAGGTTGTCGAAGGACGCCGCAGCGCTGCGAGCAAGGTTGGCTGCATCCCAACTGGCGAAGCGCCCGCGACAACTCTTCACACCCAAAGGAGTGAGATGGCACTCGGCAACAAGATCTTCAAGGGCGCTTCCAAAGCTAGCATGGCATCCCATGCGCCACCGAGGCATTGCTCGAGTCCGTCCCGCTCCCAAGAGACGCGCAAGACGACCTTTCTCCTTCTCCAACGTAGCGATTTGCTAGAGTAGGCCGTCCCGCTCCTCCGCGGCCGCTCGCCATGCCGCCCCTGTGGCCGCAAACCGCGCCACCACCACGAGCGCCTCGGCGTATGAGATCGCCTTCGCATGCTCCGCCTCCAAACGTTGGATGCGGCCGCCTGGTGGAGTGCGCCTCTCGCCGCGCGGCGGCGGGCCTTCGTAGCGCGCGCACCGGCCTTTAACGCCTCGCCGCGGCGTGAGCCGCCTGCAACGCCCGACTAAGGGCGAGGGTTTGTATGACAAGGCCGTTAGTAAACTTCAAATGGACCACGCGTCCCTAAAAGGTCAGATACTCACCCTTATTTCCGAGACTTCCAGGGCGCCCCCAAGGAGCTCCGGCCCGCATGTCAGCAGCGCCTGGTGATCCAGGTTCGCGGCCGCATTATCCGCGACCCCTTGCCACACTCCCAGCACCTCTGGGCGAGGGATGAAATCTGCAAGACTTGGGCGCGCGGCATGCACGACGACAGTGTCGGGCGCGTCGGGTGTCCCTCCCAAAGGAACGTCCCCGCACCCTGAAGGTTGTCCGTGCTCGGGGAAGTGTGCCGCTGCGGAGAAATATAGCGGTTAGAGCTCGACGAACACATCACAGGATTAGGCCAAAGACGGTGAGCCTACCTTCGCATCACCGTGGACTCTCCGACATCCTCAACCCCGGCGGAATCGCAAGAATACCTGTGTCCCCCGAAGAAGTCGGCCCGCCAGGCCGGGGGATCTCCGGGTCGAAGGCCAGTTCCGGCAAACTCCTGACCCCGGTCGCCGCAGATTCGGAGGGAGCCGCAGGGACGTGGGGCCGCGGGGCCTCAGTGTCGGAATCGGAGTCCCACAAGCTCCCAACCTTGGTCGCCACAGCGAACCTCCCCTTCGGGCGAGCAGGTGATCGTACGCACGGCCGCTTCGCCTTGGGGGAATAAGGCGGCTACCCCACCTCGGTAACCGCCGTAGGCGGATGCTCCGCTCCAACAACCCCGGTAGGTGGCAGCTTCACCTCGGTAACCACCGCGGGCGGGAGCTCAGCGCTAGCAACCTCCATAGGTGGAGCCCCGCCTCGGTAACCGCCGCGGGCGAGGACTCCGCCCCTACATCACCCGCGGGTGGCGCCCCCACCTTAGCGACCGCCGCGCCGACAAGGCTTCCTCCCGGTCGTCCGCGAGACACCTTTGGTCCTCGGCACGCCAGTGACCTCGCTCGCCCTCCGTGACTCGCCTCAGTGTTCGACCGGCATATTTTGCCGACCGGAATCGGCGTCACGCCGCACTATCGGAGTGGTGGCACCACCACGCCAGAGCGGCCGCGAGGACCGAGCCCTCCAATGAGACAGCAGTCCTTTCCCTGGCATCATCGCCCTCGGCAGCAGGTTAGCTCGGGTCGGAGTGGCGCGCCCGACTTCAATACTCGGGGCCTCACACATGGTTTATCCGCCCAGCCCGCCGCAGCAGCCGTGGCTGCGCGCAGTCGTGCTCCCCGACCGTGATACGCCCGAGGAACATGCCCATCGCACACTCCGCGCCCTCCGTGAAAGTCCCTATAGGCGGTAAGGGGTGGGGTTTACAAAATACCCAATTGGCCAAGGGGACAAGCAAAGCATCACCAAGACTTACGAGGTTCAGCGGGTCTTGGTAGCGAAGACACGGACGGGCGGACATTGTCGCGCCGGGCTCCTACCGAGATGCGCCATCCATGGCAAGTGGCACCACGCCATACATGATGAACTCATCGGCGAGGTCGCGATGTTGAAGCGGCCGGTGATCCCCACGAGCCTCCACGCCCTCCGCATGTCCTCGTCGTCCATCAGCATGCCAGGCGTGGTATTGAATGCCACCAACTGGCCCAAGCACTCGAGGCCGCTACCGGTTGCCACATGGTGCTAAAACCACCGCTTCATCCAGTTCAGCTCCCACTTCGCCCGAGTCGAGTTGGCAGGAAGATCTTCCCGCATACCTACCGCAACACAAAGTTGATGCCGCCGCCTGGAAAACGCCCCATCTTTCCGCTTCGCCGACACCGCGGCGCCGTGGAAGAAACGCGAACACGCGACGCTGCCGCCGCATGCCTCCGCACGCAGGCCTAGCTGCACACGGCCAGGCAGCCGCCACGCTCGGGTCGCCACGCCACCAAGTCCGGCGTTCGCAAGACGGCACCGACAATCATGGCGCCGTGATGCGGTCCGCTTCAAAGTAAGAGACGAAGACGACGCCCAATTTCTGGTGCGGTTCTGCTTGCCGCTGTCCGGCGCCGCACTCCCGACGGTCCGACAACTTCCTTCGCGCAATAGGGTGTGGATCGCCTCTCCGCCGCAAGCGCCGACCAAAACACGGAGCATGGACCTTCCATTTTCTCCGCCACCACCCACCATTTGTCTACCAAATATGAATCGCACTCGACGTATACTTCACCTCGAGCGCGATGACCACTGGAGATGCCGCACGCCGCCTCCTCGAAGCGTGTTCTTTGCCGGTGCCATTGCTCGGAGCTAGACGACGACGGGGTAGCGCGCGCAAAGAAGGCAAGAGAGCGTAACACGTGAAAAGAGATCGGGCATGAGGAGGAGAGCACGCACGTGGTGCCAGTGGGGTATTTAAAGCCCTTCATCTCGCAGACGCCGGTAGGTAACCGCGGAGACGAACCGCCGCCTCCCAACAATTGAAGCCGGCGCGCCACCCATGTGCGCCATGCCCCGCCGAACGGACGCACGATCGCGATCGGTGATGGATCGACCGCCACACGCCCGCTTCCTCGTAATGAATGCAGCCGCACGACACGGTACGCCCGCTGCGTCGACACGATTCTCGTGAGCCGCCAATGCAGCATTGGCGGGCTTTGACCGTCAACCTCGCCGCACTTCCAACCCGTGATCTGCCTCCCAAGTGGCTCCAGCTGACTTCAGTTCGCTCACGCCAAGAGGCACCCCTGCGCCTCACAAGCCTACGCGCGAACTCACATATCACTCGACTGATTGCATGGGGCACCGCACCTACTCCACCTATATTTCTCGGGTCTAGCCAGCCTCCAATTGGCCTCACGTGTCGGGGTAGCTTCACGCCCGACCTCCCCACCGCCAGAAGACTGTAGACCGCCGAACTTCAACTAGCGGAAGGTCACGGCAAACAGAGGGCGACACACTCAGCCATTGACTGTGCAGCCTCGCTACGACTTCGCACGCACTTGTCACCGCTTTACCAAACGCCACACGTAACCACGGTGCGCTGATCCACGGCAAATCTTGACCGATTCTCATAAACATGCCCGCCGATATTAGCGCCCATAGACGCAATCATCAAACGCAGATGAACAAAAGTAGGCCTACCGTGAGAAGATAACTACGCGCAGTGAACAAGACGAGCAACCAGGATGAGTCACCGTTGGCGGAATATGCCGTGGTACCGACGCATTTATACCCATGCTCGCCGGCGGAGAGTCGCCGGTTGGCGGAAGGTCACCGACGCATTCTCAATCGGCGGAGCTCAACCGCGTACATCAACCGTGGAAGGAGAAGCGCCACAATGGCATGTGACCACGACGCCAAACCTCACGCTGCGCCAACCGGCCGCACCGGCAGCCGATCGCATAGCCAGGGCTGCCCGAGACGACGGCGCGCCAATCGCGCCCCGCCCCTATCGTGTAAGGGATGCGCGACCATGGCCGAGCGATCACGATACCAAGGCGCGCCACTCGTGTCCCACCGCTGCGTGCCTTTCCATCGACAGCGCGTGTGGTTGTGGTTGCCCGCCTCGATTGGTCGGCGTGATTCCCACCGCCAGAAGACGCCCACCCCACTTCGGCCGTTGGGCCACATGCCGACCCACGCCCGTGGCGCGACCCCGAAGGCACCTCCGCGATGCATCCGCTGACCCACCTCCATGCAAAGACTCGCACTCGCCACGCGCCATGAATGCCAAGCAGACTCGTGACGCGCCGCACGCTCCTCGCAACACGAGCCCATCTCCGAAGGACCCCGAGGCCAAAGACGGCTCGCAAACACCCGATCCATATCCTCGCATAAGGCGGGACTACACCAAGCAATAAGGCTCCATCAAACAATACAGGTTCACAAGCCGTGGGGACGAGGGGGCCAATGGCTCGACAACATGGCTTCGCCCGTGAAGCCTGGCCACCATGAGAGGCTCTGTTGTAGGGGTGGCCTCACCTAAGCCCAGCCGACCTGCTAGAAGGCTATAAAGACCAGATGGGACATATGTAATGACATAAATACCCTTGAAGGTTGCTGTGTAAGGGCAAGGTTGTAAAACACTCCCATAAGGGTATATATATATACGATATGTGCCATGAGGAAACCCTAAGCATTGCTCACCTAACTCTCCACTACTACTCTCTCTCTCTCTCTCGTGTTTGGTCAGAGCCACAACAGGTCCAACTCATTAAGGCAACCGGCAAACCCGCTAGCCCTACTAAAATGGGTTTTACACACTCACACACACTTCTCAAAGTGCTTACAAGGATCGACACTAACACTGATTCACTCCAAACAACCGACCCTACCCTGACCCTAAACCACCTCCTTTGCACCTCTCCGCACTGTGGTTCTTGTGTAGGCTTAAAGTCTAGTATTTGGCCAATCGCCAAAACTCCCCATACAAAGCTTCCAGCACCTTTCCTTGACTCCCTCTTCACCTTCACCTCAAAGTATCTCCACATGCTTTGACACACATCTCGTAGTACTCAATTACTAGCCATCATATTTTCACACATTCACCCCCCAATAGTCTCTACATGCATCGGCCTCATCACTTGGCTCACCACATGCACCAACTCGCCTCCAGATCCTATCCTTGTCTTCTATGCTCCCACTTGAGCTATGTAGTCTCACCTGCACTTACACGACTCATCTCCAACATCGCCTCCCACGTAATCATTATCCATTGCCGTTGACCACTACATCCTCTAAGCCGCCTGCATATCCAAAGACCAAGAAACTATATCGAGCACAAGTTCAATACATTTGACTCACGTTAGTCAAAACTATGCATGCAACTCAACACACCCAAGTACAAGCACCCATGCCATGCATACACTCAAAAGAACTCAAATTCCCATTTTGACCAATACTCTTGACATGTCTGCCCTCGGGTCATTGGTCTAACCACCATGCGACGGCTAGTCAGAAGACCAGCCATAGGCCGGTCTGACCACCGACTGTCTGATCGCCATGGTGAGGTCAGTCTGATCGCTTGATAGCACCAAAAAACACCCTATCTGAAATTCTGTTCAAACTCTATTTAGTTTCACCTCAGTGCTTCATTTCCAGTAAAACCTAGTGCAAACTCATCTCCAAACAACCATACACAAGTGATTGGTGTGCAATTTCCAAAAGGTCCATGGCTGGTTAGACTGGTCGCACCATAGCGGTCAAACCGCTAAACATCCGCTACTGGATCAAGCAAACTCTAATAAAGACAACTCAAATCCGAATTTTTTGAAACTTCTAGAAAAATTCAATTTCAACTTAACAAAAGTACCAATTATTCATCACAAATATATTGTAGACCTTCTCACATGATCTCTCATAGGCCCTTAGAATAAAACATGCTTATTGGCTATTGCCTGAGGTAGGATCGAAATACAACATTTTCGAGTTAACTGTTGTAACTGGTAATTTCTTTCTGGGCTTCAAAAGACAGTTTTAGACCGTTGCAGCGCGCGGAAGGAGTACATAAATATAGGTGGTGATCGGTTCGGCTGAAAAGCTTATGGCTTATGGCTGAAAACATCAGAAATGGTTGAAAAAGTATTGTAGCCGATGAGCCTTATTTAGCATAATTAAATTTAAAAATTTAAAAATATAAAAATATGTTAGCCCATTACGTATAATACAAAAATACGGGAAAAAGAACCGCAAAAAGCTCAACAAAAAGCCAAAAGTTCTAAAAGACGAAACTTATGAATAGTGCAAAATAAGCCGTAAGGTAAGCCGAGTTGATCAGACCATATGGTCACTAATTTACACTCCAAAATTTCCATCCCATGCACAATTTCACCTAATCGCCTAGCTAGCTCCCAATTGCAATTTCGAATCCAAATCCACTCCCAATCGCATCGATCACGCCTCAAAGATCCACCACTTACAAATATCCCAACCCAAATACCCAATCGCATGATCGCATCTCTCTCTCTCTCTCTCTCTCTCTCTCGACACACACAAACCCCGCTGCCTCGCTCTTGCGCCATTTGTCCGAGAGGCGCCACCGCAGAGAACGCGCGAGGTTGCCGCGCCGCCATCTAGCGTGGAATTTTGGACGCTTTAGCACCGTTGATACCCAAAATTCCAAAAATAGCCGCGTTGAAAACACAATTCCAAAATAGCCCTCAAACGATCGCACGATTAACGAACGCGACACGCGGTCAGCAGGTGCGCCGGGAGCGCACCACACTGCGAGTGGTGCGGTCCCACCGCACCACACCCCGCCGTCACACATCAAAGCGGTGGTGCGCTTCTCCGGCGCAAGATGACACCGCGAGTGGTGCGGCCCAGCAGCGCACCACTCGGCCGCCTCCCGCCGCCACCATTTTCCTCCGGGCCCCATCCCACAAAGCACCGCCGATTCTCGCCCGTGCCGCATGCAAATGATTCTCGCATTTCTTTATTTCTTACATGCGATGTGTCGAAGCCGAGAGCTGCCCCCTACTCCAACGCAGCAGTATCTCGCGATACAAAGGGAGAGCCTGCGCTTGGAAGACTTCAATCTTTTGCATTTGTGGTAGACAGAGAAGCAAAGAAGCAAGAGAGAGCTAAGAGAGGGAGCCGATAGCGAAGGCAAGAAGAGCGGAAAACACAGGATTTGGAGTAATTTTGAAGGGATCTGAATTTTTCTGCAAGTGAGAAAGTTGTAGATCGCCTCGTGAGCTTCGAGAAGAGGTAAATATCATCTCAATGCATCTGTAATTTAATCATAGTGATTAGCTCAGAATTAGCGTAAACGTTCGTAAACGTTTCCATATGTCTATATTTTATGTAATTATCGTGTTGTATTTTATAATTTATGTGAAGAAATTATGCTATTGTTGTCCATCAGAATGTTAAAAGTTGTTTGTGGTTGTAGTGTATTCCATTTATTTGAAAAAATATTTGTAGTTGTAGCATATTGTATTTTATATTTTATGTAAAGAATTTTTGTAATCTCTTTGTTGTAAAGATTTTAGCTAGATTTCATTGATGTCATTGTGAAGCACTCGTGTAGTCGTAAGGGCTACTTATGAGGTTTTATTTGTATTAATATTTAGTCATTCTTGTAGCAAAATCACTCAAGGATAGTAGATCTTGGTATGCATGCATATTTGTGAGAGCTTGCTTCCATGAATTAGAGATTATGGAAAAATACGAAAGCACACCGCTAGTAGGTACTGCTTTTATTGTCATGTACTCATTGTTGTAGCCAAAATCACTGAATAATATTAGATCTTGTTGTGCATGTTCGAGAGAGCGTGCTTTCCACAAATGAAAGATTAGAGAAAATGTAGATGTTTAATTTACATAAGAATTAAGAAGTTAAAAATGATGAGAATTGAGTGGTTGGTTGGTTAATTAAGTAGAACAATAATAATAGAAATTAGAGAGAAATTTGGAGAAATTGTAATTTATGTATCGTGATAGATTAAGGCACTCAGTAAATTAATTAAAAATTACATTTGCAAATAAAAAGAACCATTCATATTTGTATGGGATAGTTAGAACAACGAAATTCGATGAAAATATTACGTTGTATCCGTAGGCGGTAGCTACGCGGCCGTGTGATGGTACAATTGTTGCTCGTGATATATACTAAGAGGGTTCAGTTTGGGCTTATGTTAGGTACGCCATGGTGACATCCAAGACTTGTTCGTGTTCTATGGAAGTGGTCTCGCACGGACGGGCCGCACGGGCAGACTGAATAATTGTGACCGGATCGTGATCCGCACGCAATCTGAACACCATGAGCCCGTTGGAGCTACGGAGATGCGGCGCTCCGGATTCGACGGACACCGCAAGGAACAAATTACGGATCGAGGCGCAGTATGCCACGCTTGGAGGTGCCGTAGGGGATACAATGTGGCAACTTATAAAGGTGACGAGCGACGCTCATGGGCGAACTACATGGAGGTCGTGTGCAACCCAGACGCATTGATATATGGCAAGCCAATGGTGTATGTTCAATTCGTGGAGAGGATGTAATCATCCGCCATGGGTGGCTCTGTGGTGCCGGGCGGAGATGTAGAGCGTGCATTACTCCGCGGTCATGAAGATGCTGGTGAAGGAGAAGGAGGCTATGAGTCAATGGGAGATGGGGACTCATGAGGCGCGCGGAGAATTTTCAGCCGAACGAAGGTGCCAAGAGGTGGTGGGCCGCGTGTGTTGATCACCACGAGTACCTTGAGAACCAGTGCAGAAAGTGAGGAGGAGGACGATGTGGAAACAGAGAGTTCAGGAGAGGAGGAAGAAGGGGAACCTACAGCTGGAGGTGTGGTAGGTGGTGTTGTAACCACGGAGGTGCGTGACGTGCCTCCGTGATTGGACGACATCGCAGCGGAATCCCTAGTTCGCCACGGGCGTAGGAGGCGAGTGGGGATTCAATGAAGGCGCACTCGTTGTAGGCGAGCATCCGAATAAGAGTGCCGCACAGCAAGTTATTGCCACATACGCCGCCAACATCACCGGACATATCGGGTGCACAGTCCAACCCCGACACCTACATTGTGAAGTGTGTGGACGGCCTCGCCTCAGCAAGGTCCGTGGCGCAGCCGTTCGGAGGCGCCGCCACGGACTTCCGATAACGGTGCTGAACGATCACACTTGTGAGCTTGCGGCGCCGCTACCTAGGCACCGCAACATGACGCCGCCATATGTTGGAGAGGTGATAAGGCATCTTGTGGTTGCAATGTATCCATTACTCCCAAGGTTCTCATGGCGGAGGTAGCGAACACGGTGGGGTTTGGCTGTGAGCTACAAGAAGGTGTGGCGGGGAAAGTAAGGTATCATGAGTATGTTCGGGACATATGAGGAGGCATATGATCCGGTCCCGAGATTGTTGTGTCGATTGCAGCAGAAACCTGTGCACGCTCATTAACAAGTGCGAGCGGGTTCATGAGACGGAAGGGCCGAATTGTTTTGTGCTTGACAGAGTGTTCGGGCTTTCCATCGTGCAATAGAAGGCTTCAAGTGGTGCCCGGTGCTAACGATGGACGGCACATTCCTATCCGCAAATACAAGGGTACAATCCTCGACCGCTGTTATGCAGACGCAAATGACCGCCATTCTCGCGGGCATTTGCAATAGTAGAGAATGAGAGTACGGAAAGCGGGCTGTGGTTCCTTGTCAATGTGAAGCGTGCCGCTGTACAAGATCGGCCCGATGTGTGTTATCTCGCATCGCAATGCAGCTTGTTGTCCGCAATGCGAACCATGCGAACGGGACACACCTCCGTACTGGAATGACATGAAGAACCGTGGTGCATGAGGCATCTTGCGCAAACTTCCGAAGGTTCCATAGCAAGGAACTAATGAAGATGTTTACAAAACTTTGTATGCGTAACTGTAAGACGGTTCATGCCCCGTGGAGCCGCCTTGATCGTGAGACCAAAGCAGCATGTCGCGCCTTGAGCAGCCGAAGCGGGGCCGTGGAGGAGGCTCCACGAGACTTGGGAGTTCACACAATGGGTGCAATCCAATGCATCCGACTCGAGATGTGGTCTCTCGCATGACACCGCGGAGCAAGGTACGGAATCATGACGACAAACATGTCCGAGGTGTACAATGGTGTTCTAAAGGGCGTGAGATCCCTACCTATCACCGCAATCGTTGAAGAGACCGGAACCGCTCAATAGGATACTTTGTCAATAGAGCCATGATGGCGAAGCCGCATATGGACGAAGGCAAAGAATTCTCCGAGGTAGCGCGGCCTACATGGACAAGAAGATGGAGAAGGCTCGTCGCATATTGCCTCGCACCATGGATGGCTTACGGAGGAAGTTTGAGGTTCGCCTCGCATGAGGTACATGATGGGGCAGCTAGAGGGGATCGTGCGTGTGTGCACGATTGCCGACAGAGCATCTTGCACATGCAACAAGCCGGAGCTTCTACACAAGCCATGCTCCCACGCGCACGCGGCATGCGCGTGCAGGAACCAGCGCCCACGCATTACATCTCAAGGTACTATGACATGAAGCACCGCTTGAAACTCGGAGCACGGAGTTCCATTCGTGACGGTGGACATGCATTATAGGGAGCTACGCCGTGGCAGATCAAGTGGGTGCCGAACGATGCATCAAGCACGCCGGCCGTGGGCGAAGACAGAGCCGCCGCATTCGTGAACGACATGGATGATAGCCGCGGGGATCGGGTTCGGCGCCGGTGCGCATTATGCAAGACGGTTGGCCATTCATTTAGGCAAGGCTCAAACAGCCGACATCAAGTAACGCCCATAGTATGCAGCACATGGACTCACATTGTGCACCGCCTTCCGTGTTTTGTAACTATAGCGGTCTTTGTTGTGATGCGAGCACGTGATCGCATCCCGTAACCTATGCTGAATGTGTCCGACCAAATTATTTCCGTACAATTTGTTTGAGTCATTTCTTGCAGATTATGTTATGTTGTGACTTATTCGATATTTCGTTATCATTTGTTGTCGTCATGCAAATTACGCTTGTTCATGTTTTGTTGTCATTTATTTCACGATGTATTATCATTACGCATAAATTATGTATGTTGCATATTCTCATGACATGCTGCATCGACTTGTTTTTAATCATCGGCGGAGATGGCGACGTTGCTTGAGGCCCGCTGGGATGACCGCCACCGATGCACCGCGTGGGCATCAATGCTCGATGGCCTCCGTGTTTCGTCCCTTAGGGGCCCCGAGCACTGGCCTCTAGATGAGCGTTACATCCGGCCGCTGCGAGACACCGGCCTTTGCCCCTTGCTCGCATGCCGATGTTCCGTGATTCGTTGCGCCGATGCGGCGCGCTGCTGTCCGCACTCGTGGATCGCTGGAGACCGAGACTCACACCTTCCACTTCCGGTGGCGAGATGACTATTACACTTCGTGACGTGTCCATGCCGACAGTCTACCCATCCGTGGTGCGATAGTAGTGCCACTTCCCTGTGCGCGCATTGAAGGACGCCTTGGGTGCCCGATTCGGTATCCCGATCCCAGACAACATGTCTGGTGTGCCACACTCGTGGCTACGAGAGTTCATGACCTGCCCTGAGGACGCTCATGAGGGGGTCGTGCGGACGCACCTCATGGCATACATTCTTTTTTTGTTCGGATGGGTCTTGTTTCCTACGACCACTGGAGTCTCCGTGCATCCGACGTACATACACCTTGCGGAGTCCTTGGCGGATGCCTTGCCCGGCGAGGTGCCGCAGTACAGCTGGGGATCAGCAGTCCTTAGTGCCACGTACCGAGGCTTGTGTGATGCCCGCCAACAGATCGAGGCCACGAGCCGGTCTTGGCGGCGCGCTATGTGCTCCTCGCAGACCGGTCTTGGGAGCACTTCACGCTGGGAGGCCTAAGATCGAGAGGCCCGTGCACTTACGACTCCTCCCGAGTTGTACGGTCTGGCTGGTGGCGATGACCCCATAGATGGGCCGACTATGGGGACTCGTTGGACACATGGTCACCATGTGGGCTAAGGATGAGCGAGGCGTGTGTACCCGATTTCCATGACGATTTCGAGCGGCTTCCGAACGACATAGTCCGGTTCCCATGGGATGCAGTGGTTCATTCAGCTCATTGCCCCTACGGGTTGTCATCTCGCCACCAAGACCACACGCATCGTTGACGACTGTCACCTTGTCTTCGCGCACTTCGCCGAACCGCACAACCCGCAGAGAGTGATGAGGCGCTTTCACCTCCACCAAAGACGCGCCACCCTCCCAGACGGCACTACTACCAAGGCCCACCGTAAGCCATTGCACGGCACTGCACGCAAGGTAGTAATGTGTTGATAATACTAATTGTACAATATGTGCACTAACTTGCGTGCAAACAAGAAGAGGGCACCATGGTGACGATCGACAGCCACACAACGCCGTGGGATGCACTCGTGGCGTGACTCAATGAGCACGAGGTTGTGGCGCAGACTAGGCCACACGACATCGCCACATACGGTGTGTACCTAGAGTGGTACATTCCACGCACCAAAGCAAGATTACTCGGCCGCCCCACCCCGCCCTTCTCGAGGTCGCGCACGAAGATACCATACAGCCGCCCGCACCATCATCGAGCAAAGACGCCTTGACGAGGCGGTACGCGCACATGCAAAGACGCTTGTACTCATTGTTCCTTTACGCATGCTATGCTTTAACTCATTTGCTGTTTACGTAAAGGCGCAGCATATCGCGCGTGGCGAGAACGAGGCTTTCGATGCCGCAGCGCGGGGAGGGCGGCAACCGGTTCTTGCTTCGCGCGTAGCATCTTCAATGACCTCGTGAATGCGATCAAGGCCATGAGCTGTAAAGTCGCGACCGGATGATGTCCATGCACGACGCGGCCCGCAGAGCAGCCTTCGGGCCGCTGCCGGGCACCACCTTCAGCACGTCCGCCGCTGACGGTGGTCGCCCGTCCGCAGTCCGGCAGCCGTCCGCCGCAGTCCGCGACGTCCGCTGATGTCCGGCGGTTGTCCGCCGCTGTCCGGCGGTCGCCCATCTCTATCCGGCGGCGCCCGTCGCTGTCCGGAGGTCATCCCAGCCTGCGCCCTCGCCTCACAGCTTTTGGACCAGCGGTACGACATTTGCCATCGCTCGCTTTGTCCACTCGATTGCCATTTATTCAGAACACGCTTTTCCTTGCAGCAGCTTGCGGCGGGATAGCACGTTGCTACAGCCGCCGTCATCCCGAGGGCGGCGGACGAGCCTACAGATAGCGACCGAGACACCCCAGAGATAGCGACATATGCGTCAAGGTCACCCACCCGAGCGCGCATACGCAAGGGCAATGACGAGTGGTTCGGGCACGTACTCAAGGTTACACGCGCAGAGTACATGGGTGAATTCGCAGCTTCATCGCCATTCCAACAGCCGTATGCACCGTATGTACGCATGTAGTGAACATAACACATGATACAAATAATGATTATAAACTTTTTGTATTTTCCATTGCAGATGAGACCCTCCGCCGATTGGTCGAGCTCTATTATAGGCCAGCAAATGCACTCCCCACGAGATGTACCCACCACCGCCTCCGACGCAGACTCGTAGTACGACCTTCGAGATGCACCGCGCTCCCTAGCAGTTCACCTTCCTGAGGATCGATACGTCGTCCGAGGCGGCGCATTTAGATGATAAATGAATTTTTGTAATTAGGTCGTTGTAATTTTTGTGATGTTTTTCAAGTGCTTGATGGTTTGATGTTCAAAGATGGTTTCAAGATAAAAGGGTTGTTCTAAGTTCTTTGATTTACTACGCCATACAACCAACCGAGAGATGACAACACCGTGATAACCCACATAATACGAAGGCCTCGTGCAATGACAACACGAAACAACACATACATTGCACGCATATGAAATGTAGCAAGTATTACAACCACCAACACACGAACGAACACAACAACTAAAATACAACACAACCGCATTTTAACACATTACCAAAATAACTTGACAACAACGTAGCATAAAACATTAGCAACATACACGAGGAGAACCTCCAGACTACAACTTGAGGATAACAATAATCACAAGAAACAAAATAGCACACAACATTAAATTTATCTTCCACTCGAGTCCGTCCAAACGATGCCGCATCCCGACGGGTCGCAACCCCACGACAACTCACATGGCGAACATTGGCATCCTATTGCCCATTTCATCCTCCCACACCTGCACTGGCAACCACCATGAGCTTCTCGCGATTCCATGACAAGAAATTTTTAAACATACCACCACGATTTCAATGAACCCAAACAACTGACTCACCGAGTGATGGGGGCACTTGTAGTAGTGTCGCCCAGGATTCGCGGCCGTCTGTGATGTCCTACGTCTAACCAAGGTGTTGCAATTTGGGCACATCACCGTCGGTGCCCATGAAGACGTGCTGAGCTGACTCATTGCCTAGTCTGGGGGAGTGAGCACGAAAGAAAACTACACCGATTGTGAACAACTAACTCGTGAGGTGACTGATAACATGGCAAGGGAGTATGTGAGGGATGGCCCGCTTTATAGGTCAGGTGGGGGCCTCACGCACAAAGAACACAGACAAAGACAATTCATACACGCATATAAAGGCACCTTTGCTTACCGATATGACAAAACGGGCCAGCTTTCCGCAGTGACATGAAAAAAGAGGGCAGCTTTGCCCAGTGATATGACAAAACGGGACAGCTTTGCCCAGTGACTTGACAAAACGGGCCAGCTTTCCGCGGTGACATGACAAAAGAGGCCAGCTTTCCGCATTCACATGACAAAACATGCCACCTTTGCCCAGTGGGATGACAAAATGAGGCATCTTTGCTCAATATTGCATTTTTTGGGACTTGTGATAACAACTCCACGAACATAACCACCAATCCATCGCATTCTTAACAACATTGCACATTACATCGTTACGGAAAGAGGCCACATAACATGAAGGCGCACGCACTTACAACACATACATTGCACATACATAATTTATGGAAAGTAGTACACCCAACAATTTACGAAAGTAGTACAGCCAACACATACATGAACTAAAATACGACACAACCATAACCTCGTTACCTACATGCCAAACGAGCCTCGTGGCACCCACATGGAGAATTGCCGAGGCCGCCTCTGACGTGGCTGGCCGTCGTGGTAGTGGCATGCACATATGCAGCTCTGGTTCGCGCAGCAACATGTGGGATCATAAGAGCTACCTATATTCACGACTCCTCGCTCTCTCTCGCTGCATCTGCTCGCGAGGTCGTTGTTCTCTCAGTGAGACTCTCCATTCGGTACTCCAAGTCCCATATTCGAGCCCACAATGTATCCACATAACGATCAACATACCGCTCATAAGGAGGGTCGATCCAGCTGGAGAAGTCGATTTTGCCATCCGCAAAAATAAGGACGGTAAACTTCGCTGGTCCGTGACGCAGACAAAAAGTAAAACTACTAAATTGTACCCCGAGCGTGAGCAGCGGAAGAAACGCCGCCCGCCATCGCTCGGGAATCCAAGATCTGCACGCATCACAGCACTCATTGTGCCCGCATTTCGCCACGCTCGTTGAGCACGCCGACTTGGCATCAATCGGCACTGTGGACCGAACATATCCTCCTTTCTAAGGGAATGTCGTCTTCGTGACCCAAATCCCATCGCCCCCTCGGCCCGACATGGTTTGTTCAAGCACGAAAGACAGGTACTTCTTTGTTCGATCAAGAATTGCTGGGACCCCAACCGTATACTTTATACCAAAGGAGACATCTTGCTGCATCTTTGCTCGAGAGATGATAGCACAAGTCCGCTTTCAAGTGAAATGACAAAAGAGGCCATCTTTGCTCGTAGACATGACAACACGGGGCAGCTTTGTTCAAAGAGATGACACAGACAGCTTTTCGCAGTTGAAATGACAAAATATGCCGGCTTTGCTCGCATGACGACAAAACATGCCAGCTTTGGGCAGTGGCAGATTAAAGAGGGCATCTGCTCTCAAAGTGACATGACAACAACAGTCAGCTTTGCTCATCGAGATGACAATTCAGCCAGCTTTGCTCGAGTTCGTGATACAAACGGGACCTTTTTCGGATACCGCAGCACTCCATCTTTACTCACTGCTACCACCACGCGACCAGCTTTAGACGCACGAGTAGAGACAAAACAACCCCTATATATTCGTATGCATTCCATTTCCCAATAACATTGCCCATCCAAATCCCATACTACATCGCGCTTCCTCACCTCACCCAACCGGGATGGACAAAGGCAAGAAGAAGCAATGGGACAAGATGGTGAAGGATTGGAAGGAGACCCGTGACATAGCACGGTCACCGCGCCCGATGCCGCACGCGATGAGAAAATAAGGCGATACAGCCCGGTAGAACAAGCCCATCGTGCTACGATGAAAGGTCCCCAGAGCGCCCGCACCAACAACCCAATCCCGACGCCCCCACCGAGCGCTCGCCACAACTACCACTGAGGGGAGACACCTCCCTTTGTTGGTGCGGGACGGTGCAAGTTCTTCAAGTCTAAGCACCGTGATCGCCTAGGTATGCGCATCGGGTTGCGCAAACTACTCCAAAGGACTACCCCAACCGCCGCTTTGACACCGCAACCTATCGGCAGCCAGAACGACTACATGCACCATTTTCCCCTACCTTGTCTCCTTCACAAAGACGCACTAACAATATCTCCAATGTATTTACACCCTCCGAGCCCCCGGTGGCTACCGCAAATGGATCGATCTTGAGATCCACCCCGAGGACCAATGGACCCTTGACTTCGAGGAGTGGAATGTCACAAAGGAGAAGGAGTTGTCGGAGGAGGAGCGCCGGCACGAGCACACCTCGCGATACAAACGAGACGCAAGCTCATCTTGAAGCGCACGCCAGACGAGCGGGAGGCTCGCGAGATGGAGCGCGAGAGAAAGAGGGAAATTGCGCTAAGGCAAAAGAGGCCGAGAGGAGTTCAATGCCGAGCGGGCAAGGAAGGGAAAGTGGCCCCGGTCCACACAAAGAGGTCGATTTGAGCGGCTGGGTGGGTTAGTCGATATCATGCTATATGTTATGCATGTAATAAAAATCTACGCGGCATGTTACTCCCAACTGTATTATGATGTTTAATATCTCGTATTTTCGCATTCCATGATGTAATAGACCTAGCAAGTTATTTCCCCTAAGGCATGCATGTTAGGACTAGTGGTGGAATTCTGAACATTAGAAGTACAGAGTTCCACACATGCCACATGCCACTGGTCACATCACTTACCGCTTTATGTATCGAATCGTTCCTAAAAAAATGTACCCAAATTTTTTATGCATCTACAACTTACATTGAACATAAACTTCTATTACAACTTTATCTTATTTTTACGCAGTTTATAACTACAAAATTGACAAAACATACAAACATGACGCGGATTGCAAACCCTTAAAACATACCAAACCCTAAAATTCACTTACCACTTTATATATCGATCGTTCTACGCACAATCGTTCCTAAAAAAATTTTACCCAAATTTTTTATGCATCTACAACATATAATCAACATAAACTTGTTTTACAATTTTTTCAAATTTTTTTCTGATTCACAACTACAAAATTAACAAAACTTATAATCATACATGTTCAATATCACTTTCCTTCATTTCTCCAATTGTTCATATCACATTTGTGCTCAAAAATTTTTCTTTAAATTGCTTCCAATAAAACAATATACCATGATCGAAATTTGTTATTGTCACTTCAACACATTTTTCACGGTCAGCAATATAGGAAAATCACAAAACACTAATCGTTACTTCACACAAATTTCGTCAGACTCTACCAACCAATATTTTTAATTTTCAAAATTGCACAACTAATTACACAAGCAAGAAAGTGGACTCCACTTCAAATTCATATTTTTTACACATCATTTCATATATACACATAAATTTTTATTTAAAAATTATCTTTACAAATGCATACAAAAATAACTTGATTTAAAATCCTACCCGCAAAACCGTGAACTCTAACCGGGGTGGGACCCACGCGGAGTGGTGCGGTGTGGTGCCGCACCATTAGGGAGTGGTGCGGTGCGGCACCGCACCATCTACGTGGCATGTACGGCGGGGTGTGGTGCGGTCGGGACCGCACCACTCAGTGTGGTGCGCCCCGGCCGCACCACCGACACGGTCGCGCTGCCGTTAATCGCGCGGTCGCTTGGGGCTATTTTTGGAATTGTGTTTTCAACGCGCTATTTTTGGAATTTTGGGTATCAACAGCGCTAGAAACGTCCAAATTTCTCTAGCGTGGGCTTTCTATTCTATTGTTTGGTCCAGATATACCCCTTTCGATCGGCCGGGCCTCATGCACGCCTCCCTCAGGTAAACAAAAGTTGCATCTGGATTATGCGACCACCTACCCTGCGATCGACATTGTAGTTTTCTTTTTGTCGACGAGGTAGTGTAGAATTAATCTTGTTGCATTCTATTTTTCACAACGAACATTGTCATACAGAGTGCATCAACCAGTGTACTGGCAAAAATGTTGACCAGATAGGGCTGGTGTGGCATGTCAAATAGCTAGGACGAGATCAGTAGCCTTCGACGGCCGCGTGCTGTGCAATTTCCACAAAAACTGATGGTCACCATATCAGTAGTCTGGCCGGCTAGTTGGCAGCTGCATTCCAATTAATTTCACATGATCGGATCGAGTCACAGAAATTCCTACTCTATCTCGCTCCTGTGTTATCTGGTCTGCAAGACTTGTTTGGAAAGTTAATTAAGGGCCTCAAGAACTTGGAAAAGAGAGGCATATGCATCATGTCGTACAAGGTCTCCAAAAGAATACTTGTAATGCATCCATGGTAAATTAAGCACCCATGCGTATTCTAGATACGTATGTACCAAGACCTGCAGTGTATAGTATATGTGATCGATGGTGGATGAGCATGCTCCATGCATGAATGCATTAGTGCTGATGTGAGGTGCACGACCGCCGTGATTGTCTCCCTCGAGCCGCAGAATTCCATGGGCTTAACAGCGACAGGCACAGGCTAGCCAAAACAACCGTACAACTTATACACGATATTAAAAATGATGAAGATGAATCTTAAGAGAACTAAAATAATGACGTTAAAGTAATCATGACAAAAGAGAAAAGATTTGACAAAATCAACCGCAAATTTCTTAAGCATAGTTTTAAAAGAATATCGCTTACTCACCTCCCTCTTGAATCTTTTAGAATTCTCAAATTATTGCCCTATAAAAGAATTTAGTACTAAAAAATATTCTAACCTCTAATCCTCTCGTGCACCCTCTGTTTTAGATGAGTTCTTACTTGCTTTATTACTTTATTCCTCTCCATAGTCATGGTTTATATAGTTTTTTTTCTAGTCTTGTTCTAATTCAGAGTAAAATTATGAGCAAGCGGAGGGAGGGGTGGAATGCTGTTTTCGTCCATGTACAGATACTGCGACTCAAGGGTATCTTTGTAATTTCTCCTAATCTTAGACTTTTCTCTCCCGGCCATCTATAAATACGCATGCCTCTCCTAACTCGTCCGCACATCCTAGCTAGCTAGGTCAGTACATTACACCATATTCAAGTCGTAGCCAGACAATTAACCGGCCACAACGACGACAATGGCGTCTCCGGCCGCCTCTTCGGTGCTCCTTATGCTCCTCGTCGCCTTCACGGCCGGCGCCAATGCGTCCATTTTCTCCATCGTCAACCAGTGCCCCTACACGGTGTGGCCTGCCGCCATCCCTGTAGGCGGCGGCACGCAGCTGAACCCTGGCCAGACGTGGACCTCAACATCCCGGCCGGCACCAGGGCCGCCAGGATATGGGGCCGCACCGGCTGCTCATTCAACGGCGGCCGCGGAGCTGCCAGACCGGCGGTTGCGCGGGCGCTCTCTACTGCACGCTCAGGCAGCCGCCGGCGACGCTGGCGGAGTTCTCGCTCGGCGGCTCCACGGACTTCTACGACATCTCGGTGATCGACGGGTTCAACGTGCCGATGGCATTCCTGTGCGGCAACTCGGGCCCCGCTGCTACGGCAACAGGTGCCCGGACGCGTACCTGTTCCTCCGACAACAGCAAGGTCCACAGCTGCCCTGGGAACAGCAACTACCGGGTCATCTTCTGCCCGTGATTCGCGCGCGCATGCATCCATGCGATCCATCCATATACATATGCGCGAGCGAGCATATGAATAAAGTAAACTCCTTCAAAAAATTACTGTGAAGTATATATATACACACGTCAAGTGATATATACATATATGCAGCGTGCATGCACGCAGGTGTAATAGTACTAGCATATGATCATGCATGTATAATTCGAGTGAGAGAAGTACGCGCGCGCGCACGCACGTAGATCGATTATTATTACACTGCTGGTTGTACGTGCGCCGTGAAATAAAGGTGGTGACTAAAAATAAGACGGCATTAATCTTTACTATTATATAAAGAGAAGTTGGTGATTGATCATTCATTCTCCTTCGCCTCTCAGCCGCCATTCTCCTTCGCTCTTTGTAGTTGTCCGATCTCACGATCCTCCCACTGCATAGCCTCCTCCACAACCACTTCGGATAACCAGAAAACCACCCTCTCTCGCACACATTTCAACTCCCTCTAAGCCAAATTCACTTCTCCTCTCGCTCTCACGCAATGCCCTTCTCCTTCCGCTTTACCCTACCCATCGTTGTCGCCCCCTTGCTCACCGCTCCTCGCTCCCATTTCTCTTGCTCCAGCCCCTTCACCCGGCGCCGAGGTCTCTCGAGTAGGAAGGAGACACCGCCGCCCGATCTACCGCACCGGCAGCCCCTCGCCGCCGACCTCCCCCGGGTCCCGCTAGTCTCTCAACCTTCACCGGCCCTGCTAACCCCATTGCCCTCACCGCGCCGACCTCCTTTCTCTCCCTCGGTCTCCTCGACCTCGATCAACCCCAGCTAGCTCGTGCCTCCACCTAGCGCTGCGCCACCCCTAGACCTTCCCTTCCTCCACTATCGCCACCTGAAGTTCATCACCATCTAGCCCCGCCAAATCCAACCTGCTGGTGGCTTGATCTGGTCGGGCCTAGCTAGATCCGCCGCCATCCTCACCTTCTCCACTGGTGCCTCGGCTCCACCGAGGTGCCATGGCCTTCACTTCTCTCCTCTATTTCTAATTGGGAGTGTCGATGTGGAGCGGAGCGCATAGCGCAGACGGAGCTCATGCCGGCAAAGTGGATGTAAAAGCGGCCTTGACTATTCTACCTACTTTTGTCACCCATGTTCTCCTCTCCAACATCATGAGTCCAACCGGTGGAACTGCTTGCGCCGCCCACTTCATTCCTCCTCGCCTGCGCCTCGTCCCAGACACTACTATCACCATCGACGCCGTGTGTTTAAGCACCGTATGGTCATAGTCGCAGCACCGTGTTGTTATAGCTGAGTACTCGGTGTGTTCGAGTACTGCGTAGTCGGTGTATCCGAGTATGTGTAGGAGTTGAAGACCTAGAGTTGAAGAGCACTCAGAGACTCCAGATTGGTCGAAACTGTGGTCGACAAGTCATGTCGATGCCGTGGTTGAAGGCTTAGTTGAAGCCACGATCGAACCGTGGTCGATGCCATGGTCGGCCACGTGATTCTCGCCGGTACTGAGGAGTACCGCATAATCGTTAGTCAAACTATGTTTTGGTTGATGATCGATAGTTGTAGCTATAGTGGTCGATGGTCGATAGTCATAGCTACAGTGGTTGATAGTCGATAGTCGTAGCTATAGTGGTCGTTGGTTGATAGTCCTAGCTATAGTGGTTATGTCGATAGTCGTTGCTCCAGTGGTGGATGAACGATAGTTGTAGCTACAATGCTTGATGTTGATAGTCGTGGCTATAGTGGTCGATGGTCGGTTGTCATAGCTATAGTGGTCGATGGTCGTTGGTCGTTGCTACAGTCGATAGTCGGTGCTGGAAGATCTGTGTGGTCAGAGATGCAGTTGAGGTGCTGTGGTCGACAAGCCTTGGTCGGTGAAGTGGTCAACAAGGCACAGTTGAACACGGTGGTCGTAGCCAATGGTCAAAGCTAGTTGTTGTAGCTAGTGGTCGAAACCAGTGGTTGTAGCCAATGGTCGAAGCTAGTGGTCGTAGCCATAATAGTCGTAGCTACAGTTGCTCATCTAAAGAAGCCTATTGTTTAATCTTGATTGTCTTTTTCTTTGTAGAGTTTATATTTCATAATTCAGTTATCAAGAAAGAGTGTCACAGCATGTAGCATACTGTTGTAATCAAACTAACAGGTACTAAAATAATTGTACAGATCTACATCATAAACCATCTAAATAATCCATAGTCTTCTGTATTTTTATTAGGAAAATATTGGGGGGGGGGGGACAACTACACAATGAACAATAGATGGTGCATTCTCTAATCAAGTTACAGCTATAGATGAAACGCTAATTTAGTGGTGCTTGCTCTTTAGCTAGATTTATTTTGAGAAGCCTGTGACGAATATGGTCTACTTTTAGTACTACTAAAGCTGCTTTAAGAATAACTGTATTTTCCTGGCCTTTGTGCTTTGCTGCATGTCATCTATGCGTTGTGCAAAGCAAAACTATTTTGGATAAGGTGAGAAGTAGCATATATGAATGCTAAGCTATGCTTGCATAGATTCTTTCATGTGAAAAATAGTTGTGCATGTTAAGATATGCATGCCATATTTTTGCTATTATTTGTTAATGGATGGTTCTGCCATTTTTGTGTAAAGAAAAAAATAAGTTATCATCAAATCAGGATCATGCCTTTATTAAAGCACATACATTACACTTGAAGTGCTAATTTTCCTTTTTTCAAGTCATTGTGGCAAAGATGTCGGTGTTTCCCTATGCTTTTTTCATATCAGTATCATGCCTTTGTTAAAACACATATATTACACTTGAAGTGCTAATTTTTCATTCTTCAGGTCATTAGTGTAAAGATGTTGGTATTTTTCCATGCTTTTTTTAGTTAGAATCATGCCACAGAGAGAGATGCAGTTGGAGGGAGGATGTATTGTTATATTGCTAGCTATATGATCATCTAATAGCGGTAATTTTTTTATACTATGTTGTGGTCAGAGGGCATGTTTTGTTGTTCCAAAACTTTGGATTTACTAGCTGAATATCCATGCGCTGCTATGGATTTTAAAATTTTATCATACTACATATTCTGAAACTAACGGGTGGTAAATTTTTTTAGAACATACATACAAATATATTCTAAATTTTTTTAAATCTGTAGCAATGCACGAGCATTCAGTTAGTATATAACTAAAGATCTATTTGTCGGTCTGTTGAGAATTTGGCAGCAATCGATCAGTACTGAATTTTTCACAATCTGGCCGTTCGATCGTGTATTCACAATACGTTGATCGGATCGTGTATGCCAAATTGATGAATACATGCATGCAAGCAGCAACTATCGTCGAGCTGAGGAGGAGATGTAGTCGGCGGCCGACCGGAGCTAGCTGTATGCGCCGGCGACCACGTACAGCAGTTTTCAACGAATACATGCATACATTTAGCTTAGGCCCCATCTGTAACACGTACGGAAACTTTGCTGTCGAGAATCCAACTATTGCAAGTATAAAATTTGTTTTCTGTACGTACGTACTTGCATAGGAGGTTTTTTTTACTGTGGTTTATTATTTATGGCTGTAGCTTATAGTTTTTAGTTCTAATGTAAGTGATTATATGAACAAACTAAATATTGATAAGTCGATTCAAAAATGATGTCTTGATAAATCGTTTCAAAATAATAACAGAGATATCACCATGTTTGTTAGTTTAAAAGAAATTATCATTACTATTATAAAATAATGAGTTGGTGGTTGTACGTCCTTTATCCTCTAACCACCTTAGTCTCAACTTCTTATCACTCTTTATTTTTCAACTGATTAGAGTAGCCCTCTTCTATAGTATAATTCTTTATATATCTAATAAATTTCGTTGCATCGCACGAACAGGTAACTAGTAAGTTATAAACCATAAGCCTACAAGTCAAAAAGAAAAGAGTCGAGGTCAGTAACCAGGCTAGCTGTTTGTGCTTGGAACTGGCGGCGCAACCCAATGGATGGAAGCCCGATCTGGTACAAGCCATGTGGTTTCTTCTCATGGTCTCTAATGCGCTTACGTACGCTTCACACCAATGTCTAGCAGTCAGTCAGTCAGATACTAGTAGGACGCATACGCGAGGCAGTTGCAGATACACTGGCTAGCTCTCTAATCTGGTACAGGCCATTTGGTTTCTTCTAGACCAATTTTGTAGCCATGCCTCGTGCTTGCATGATCACTTGTCTTTTCTCGCTAGCTTTGGAGGAGAAAAAAAGGGTAATTGGGTGCGTACAAGACAGTGAAAACGTTCAACGGTCGTCTCCTCCGTGTGACGCCTTCACAACGCCGAGCTTGTGTTTAACCTTCGGTGGCCTCGCACCATCGTCATCTCTTGTCTTCCAGCAGCTTCGCACTACCATCAATTAATATCGGTCTCGCACTGACTCACCTTGCGGTCATGCCGCCTCCACACGGCTCTTTTGCGTTGCCACCTCCTCGTAGCCTTGCACGACACCATCGGCATCACTCCGGCTACCATGCCACCTCCTCCTGTCTCTTGCACGCTCTGTAGTGCGTCATTGCCGACCTCACATCGACACAAGATCATGCAGCCTTGACGTCGCCATACGCTGGAGTCGCCGCTCCTCTATGTAGCACCGAATGACATCATCTTCGCATCTTCTTAGGATCACACCACGTTCACTCAAACCCTCTCTCACTCGTGTTTCTCACAAACACACAACACATACTTGCAAGGAACTCAAGGTCCAAACTATTTTTTTTTCTTCTCTTCTGTTCTATTATTTCTCTCGTATAAGTGATTAAATAGATAAAAAAAACTCAAGGAAACTAACTGCACCGAAGAACTAAGCTTATACCGATTCTTTCGGCCCGACTCCAACTACTTACGCGGATCACGCAATACTCCTAATGCAACATGTCCAACGCTACAACAAATCAACCTCCTAATTGCATGCCACTACTAGAGGTGAAAACGAACCAGATAGTTTCTAATCGATCCGGATAAAAACGAATACGGATTGTGTTGGATTGGATTTTCTTCGGATAATTCTTAGATCGGAAACAAATACGGATTTTTTTGTCGGAAACGAATATGAATACAGTAGGCCTGATATCTGACGAATATGAATACAGATTATCCGGATAATACAGATATGAATATAGATTTCAGCCCAACATTGCCCAGCCCAAGCCAGCCTCTCTCATCTCCGCTACCACTAGTCCACTAGCAAATATTTATGTTTATTAAAAATAAATTTAGTATTGTCGGAGATTGAAATTATACCGATTAAATTGATGTACTACCGCTTAAATCATTCTCGATGAAAATTTAAATTCTTAATTAATTCATTAGTCACATGTAAATAGTAGAAATCCATTAAAAATTATTTAGGACCTTAGAAAAATTAACGCCATTTGAAGATTTAAAATCGGTACAATGGTATGACTATTATGAATAAAAATACTTATACGTGTTTACATTTCATTAATGTTTTGACAAGATAAACTATTTATGTGTTTTCATTGATTTTGGATGTATAGTTTAAGGGTTTTCATGTTTTGATAAATATTCGTGACCGTATTCGCTTCAATTGTATTTGCTCCATATCTCGTATTCAATATTATTCATATTTGTATTCGTATCCGAGGTATCCGTATTCATATCCGCATCTGAGAAAAAATATGAAAATAAATATGGTAAAAATATTATCCGCTCGTATTCAATCCATTTGCATCACTACTACCTATGCAGCCCGTTGATTTTCGCAACTCAAATGCACTAATCAACCTGCCAATTACATGCCAATACCTCCTAATGCTAACCACGCACTAACTTAACAAGCGTCAAGATTAATTTTCATGCCACTACGTACCTCCATGAATGCATGCATTATCGCTGATGTGAGGTGCACGACCGCTCCGGGGTACGCCGCAGAATTCCAAAGGCTTAACAGCGAGAGGCACAGGCTAGCACTACTACAAAAGAGGCTACTGAACGAGTACATCACAGACGGTTCATACGGATCCGTCTATGCTTAAACTATCACAGACGGTTCATACTACCAACCGTCTGCGATATTTTTGTAGACGGTTATTAACACGAACCGTCTGTGATAATCGAGACAATATAGACAGTTCGAGTTAATAATCGCCTGCGGAACTTTCACATATAGTTCTTAATACGAATCGCCTGGTGGTATCGAGACATCACTGCATTTATCTGTATTGATAACCGCTCAGGAACTTTCACGACGGTTCTTAATATGAATCGCCTGTGATAATCGTGACATTACGCATTTATTCGTATAAGAACCGCTCGTGATAATCACATGTCACCAATAATTGGCGATACCAGATTTCGATCTCACCCGCCCATTCTCTCCACATCGAATGGCAGCACCGCCTCCTCCCATCGCTAGGCCCTTATTAATGACTCCCATCTACCTTTCCATCGGTACTAGTCACGCGTGAATTCATCCACTATCTAGCTTCCTGCATGCATCTCCTTCCGTTGTGAGATAGCGCCCGTCGCGACATGGCGGAAGTGGACAACACACTCTTACCGTAAGTGTCGTAAGTGTGTCTTGTTCACCTCACCGTGCCATGAAGGGTTTGTTAGCTTGTTATCCTGTAATAGATCTAAATGTGTTGTTGTGTTTTGCCTCAGATTTGCTTGTTCTCGACGACGCCGACATCGCCGTGAACTAGCGCATCCGCTGTGGCACGGCGAGAGGCTAGACAACACACTTTTGTCGTAAGTGTCGTAAGGGTGTCTTGTTTAGCTTCAACATCGTGCCACGAAGGGTTCATTAGCTTGTTATCCTGTAATGCATCTGAATGTATTGTTGTGCTTGCGCTCGTATTTGCTTGTTTTCAAAGGGCATGGGTAACATTATTTAATTTCTTGAGGCTAGGCATAAAACAGAAAAATTTCCAGGTATAGAGTGAACTATCACGCATGCGCTCTATATACGAACCGCTCGTGATACGCACTCAATCACGTATGGTTGGTATTATGAACCGTCTCGTGATATTATGGACATCGCGCACGGTTCGTGCAATAACCGCTCGTGATAATGTAGAACTATCGAGATGGTTCTATATACAAACCGCTCTGTGATACGCACTAATCACGCATGGTTGGTATTACTAACCATCTGTGATATTGTGGACATCACAGATGGTTCGTATTAATAACCGTCATGATAATTCACGCACGGTTATTAGCATGAACCGCTCTATGATATATTGGTTTCACAAACTATTTGTGGTTGGAACCGCTCGTGATATTCTGCACTATTAATTATCGGGCGATTTCATCGATGTCGATATAGATCTATCTTCATTGTGCTGCATTGGTGGAGTAAGGCGGCCGGCTTTAGGGAGTTTTGGGTGAAAACATATCGTCGTCTTCTTAGTGATCTGATCAGAGGTTAGTACTCAATTACTTTTAATAACTTATATGCATGCATGTTTTTGTAATTGAAGGCCGGAGATGATAGCTAGATTTTTGTTTAATTTAAATCTAGCTAGCTAGCCAGGTTTAGAAAGATAATGTTAGTTTGCTCGATTTCAGAATGGGTAAGTACTAGCTAACATTCTTGCTTAACATTATTATGTCATGAATACGTGGCTAGCTAGCTATATACCTACGTAATATATATAGATGCATGTCATGTACGTGTAAGTATATATAGCTAGTCTGATTTGCTATGTAGCAGCGGTAATAATCATTTTTGACACCCATTTGTTACTTGTGTAGCGAGATGGACCAAGCTGGATGTACATTGAGAACCGTGAGTGAAGAGTACATTAATGGCGTATCTCGCTTAGAAGAGCGCCGAGCTGGATATGTTGAAGAAGGGGATGAAATATATGTACTGTCCATGCATTGATTGTGATAATCTCAAGGTGTTTAGCAACTCAACAGCAGATCGAAACTCACTTGATTCAAGGGGTTTCAAAAAGAATACAAATGTTGGACCAACCACGTGAAGAGAAGAGTACACAAGAAGGTAGTTATGACATAGTCGAGGAGACAACGATATGCCGCTTGTGGACTGTTCTTTCGATCATGTGGATAGGTCACAGATGACAACTGGATCGATGTTACGTGATACGTATGGGACTATAGTGAGAGAGTTTGGTAAATTCGAGGGCTTGATGGAGGACTCGAGAAACATTTGTTCTCGAGCTGCAAGCCACAATACACGAGATTGTCATCAGCTCTAGAACTGCTGAAATTGAAGGCAAGCAATGGTTGATCCGACAAGAGTTTCACGGCATTGTTAGGTCTCCTAGCGGACATGCTTCCAAAGGGAAATGTGTTGCCGAGAACCACCTACCAAGCCAAGAAGATTCTTTGTCCATTAAGAATGGAAGTAGAAAGAATACATGCATGTCCGAATGATTGTATCCTGCATCAGAAAGAGTATGCTAGCTTACATGTTTGTCCGTGTGCGAAGCATCCCGATACAAGCGAAAAAATGACTCTGATGATGGGAAGGGCATCGAGGTGAAGCAAGGACCTTCTGCTAAGGTGTTGTGGTATCTTCCTGTAATCCCCCGTTTGAAGCATTTGTTTGCAAACCGCAAGGATGCAAGATTGATGCGTTGGCACTAGGAGCAGCGTAAGAAAGACGGAATGATAAGACATGTTGCTGATTCTGCCCAGTGGAGGAATATCGATAGGATGTTTGTAGATTTCAGTGTGGAAATAAGAAATATAAGGTTTGGGTTGAGTACAAATGGAATGAATCATTTTGGTAATATGAGTAGCCGACATAGCACCTGGCCTGTGACTCTGTGCATGTACAACCTTCCTCCTTGGCTGTATGAAGTGGAAGTATATTTTGATGTCACTACTTATCCAAGGGCCAAGCAACCTAGCAATGATATTGATGTGTTCCTAGCACTACGGTGAAAGATCTTGCACACTGTGGAATGAAGGTGTACATGTATGGGATACGGACAAACGAGATAACTTCACTTTACGCGCCATGTTGTTCTACACCATTAATGATTTTCCTACCCTTGGTAACCGTCGTGGTTGAGTACAAAGCAAACCAAAGCGTGTCCGCACTACTTAGATTATACCGAGAGTGTGTGGTTGAACAACTCGCAGAAATCGTGAACATGCGCCACCGTAGCTTCCTTTAAAGTATCATCCATATTGCAAGATGAAGAAACAATTTGACAAAAAAAGAGGATGTCTCAGACCAAGACTTTTAAGGGAAAGAGTTGTATGATATGGTTAAGGATATAAACGTTATGCTTGTAAAGGGATATAAATTGAGGAAGAACATGTGGAAAAAGAGGTCAATATTTTGGGACTTGCCTTATTGGGAGCACTTAGAAGTTCGCAATTGCATTGATGTCATGCAGTAGACAAGAATGTATATAATAGTTTGATTGGTCTTTTACTGAACATTCCTGATAAAACAAAGGATGGTGTTAACGCAAGGCGTGACTTGGTTGCTATGAACATCAGGACCGAGTTAGCACCGATAGAGACCGATAAAGGTCGACGCACCTTCCCCAGCTTGCTACACTGCCTAAGTCCGAGACAACTGAACTGTGGAAGTCCTTACATGGTGTGAAAGTTCCATCCGGTCACCCAAAAGCATGAAGAAACTTGTTTCCATGGAACATTTGAAATTAATTGGCATGAAGTCTCACGACTGTCATGTGCTAATGACACAAATGCTACTGTTGCAATTAGAAGTATTTTGCCGAACAAGGTTCGAGTGACAATCATAAGGCTATATTATTTCTTTAACGCAATTGCTCAAAAGGTCATTGATCCCGATGGACTAGATGCTCGCAAACCGAGGTGGTGACAACTCTATGTCATCTAGAGATGTATTTCCTCCATCATTTTTTTGATATCATGGTCCATCTCATTGTCCACCTTGTGAAAGAGATAAAAATATGTGGCCCGTGTTTCTACGTCATATGTACCCTTTCGAGAGGTACATGGGAATTCTCAAGTCCTATGTACGCAATTGATCTTGACCGAGGGTAGCATCATCGAAGGTTATACAATGTAAGAGGTCATTGAATTCTGCATCGCTACATGGCTCAAGTCAAGCCGTTAGGTGTACCTCTATCTCGTCACGAGGAGGCTAGAGGGTATCGGACTGTCGGAAGGAAAGCAATAACCTCGGATCAAAATACGTATGCTCAAGCTGATTTCACGGTTTTACAATACATGACTGAAGTGACCCCATATATTGAAGAGCACAAGGACATGCTACGCCAAGAGAATGCAAGCCACTAAGTTTGGATCACAAGACAACACAACCATCGCTCAACGAATGGTTGAAGGCGCAATTGACTAGGAGGTCGCCAAGTGAAACACTACAATGGTTGGCAAATGGCCAAAATTTACAGTTGTGACATGGCAATGATAATGACATTAATGGCTACATATTTTATACAATGATCGTGATAGAAAGAGCACAGCGTAACTCAGTGTCCGTGATAGATGCCTATGATGCACACGTTAGTACCGCTAGCCCAAGCTCGTACTCACGGGATTGTAGAGAATATTTGGGAGCTTGACTATGTAATTTTCAATATTCCTCTATTTCGTGCCATTGGGTCCAACTCCCACGGGTGTAAAGGTTGACAAGTATGGCATCACTACCGTGGACCTCGAATGTGTAGGATACAAAGACGAACCATTCGTACTCGTGAGACAAGTTGTTCAAGTATTTTATGTAACCAACCCGCAAATAAGAAGCGCCATGTAGTTCTTCAGGAAAACGAAGGATTGTCGGAGTTGAGAATGTTGTGGATGAGGATTTGATGATTTGCCTCTATTCGAGACGGCATCGCTCGAGGAAGAACAAGGCGATGAAGCAAGCTATATGCGATCGATCATCGTGAAAGGCTTTATTTAAAACAAAATAGCCAAGTGTAATAAATGTAACTATATATTCCATTGTAATTGTAAATGACTCAGAACTAAGAAATAGTTATATTTATGATTATGCTTATGCTTTTTCATATATGTAACTATATATATTCCATTGTAATTGTAAAATGACTCAAGAACTAAGAAATAGTTATATTTATGATTATGCTTATGCTTTTTCATAAATATAACTATATTCCAATGTAATTGTAAAATGACTCAGAACTAAGAACTAGGTGTAGTGAATTATCACAAAGTGTTTATCGAAGAAACCATCTGTGATAATACATCATGACGGTTCTATAAATATAACCGCTCTGTGATAATATGCTTATCACAGATTTATTCTATTTATAGAACCGTCTGTGATACTCTAACATCACATACGGTTCTATAAATAAAATTGTTTTGATATAACTATCACAAACGGTTCCTTTGAGAATCATTCGTGATAGTTTCCTATAAATACCCGCAGCTAGGTCCGCATACCCGCACTCACACACTCTCCAAAGGCCTTTGCTAGGTTTTGCTCTCTCCCGCCGCTCCTCCCGACGCCGCCGCCGGTCCTCCCGACGCCGCTCCCTCCCGCCGCTGCTTCCTCCCGACGCCGCTCCCTCCCGAGAAGTACTTATGATATATGCTTAACATGTTAGCCTTGTGATATATGTTTCACATGTTAGCTTTATGATATATGCTTTACATGTTAGCTTTATGATATATGCTTCACATGTTAGCTTTATGATATATGCTTAACATGTTAGCTTTATGATATATGCTTCACATGTTAGCTTTATGATATATGCTTCACATGTTAGCTTTATGATATATGCTTTATTAGTACTTTATGATATATGCTTCACATGTTAGCTATATGGTATATGCTTTATTAGTACTTTATGATATATGCTTCACATGTTAGCTTTATGATATATATGCTTAACATGTTAGCTTTATGATATATACTTCACATGCTAGCTTTATGATATATGCTTTATTAGTACTCAATAGATTGATAAATTGTTTTAGTCAATCTTTAGAACTTTGTCAAAGGGCATGAAGCAAGTGACACACCCAAAGGTATCCGGTTCAATAACTTGATACACCGGTTTGCGAATTTGCTTTATTGAACTTTGTTTAGGCGCATACCTCACTACGCCCACACAATCGCCCAAATTTTTTAAATATATGCCACATAGATCTTCAAAGGCATGAAGCAAGTGACACGCCCAGTGTATCCGGTTCAATGAACTTGATACATCGTTTGTGTCATTTGCTTCATAGAACTTTGTTTAGGCCCATACCTCACCGCAGCTTAGTTTTTTCTTAGAAGAGAGATGACGCTACACGTCTTCATCGTCGCTATCCGGGTCTCACGCCCCATGATTGGGAAAACTAAGCGTGGCCGAGGAGTATTGAAAAGGCCAAAGGGCCGAATGACCATTACGGTGGTCTCTCTCGATGGGTCCTCCGCAACCAAGAAAGCAAATGCATCATTTCGACTACCATGGATAATTGCAAGGCAACGGGTCCTCATCACCATAGAAAGTGATGAGGACATCCTTTCCATAGATACAACTGTGCCGACTCCACAACAAGCTCAACAAACTAAAACTATGATACAATGACCAATGACTAGAGCGCGAGCGCGTCAACTTAACCATCAAGTGAATGTGTTCCTAAGTTTGCATACAAATGTTTCAAAGAATGGAATACTACTTAATTTTTATGATGATTTAATCGTCCTTAGGAACCATGGGGAAGAACCACATGAGCTCAAGTATAGAAGTGGACCGTCAAGCGCAACCCAAGTCCTGTTCGCGAGTTTGACTCGGATTCGGCCTTCCCAATAGTGTCTACTGCAAACGGCCATAACTTTGATCCAGAAGGTTTCTTGGGGCCCGTGAGTACTCAGTCAAAAGCTCTTGAAGTCTACTTTCAGATGGATCCAGTCTCACCTCCAAATTCCATCCGAGCCGGTCAGAAACTTCCAAACAAGTCATGTCACTTTTTCAGTCCGAGTCAAAGTGGTCCTTGGGCCTTGTAATCGAGTCCTGTTTGGCTTCCATGTGTTTTGGCCGACCCTCCACCTCCCGTGTCTCTTAAATAGGCAGCCGCACCCTCTTCTAGGGTTTGGGTTTTGATAGACTAAGTTAGCTTTTGCTACTTCGCCTTGTATTCGCGTGTGTCGGCAAGACCGTCCGAATACTTATCTTCGGAACCCCACCATTTTTCTGTTTTCGATTGAAACCTACATCTTTCATTCACAATTGAGTTGTTGTTTATCTTGTTCTTGCCTATTCTTCGATTGCTTGCAGAACAAGTACCGTGGTTAGGTTGATTGTGCGCCGACAAGGTCACGAACAACCTCTGGAGTTGGTGTATCGATCGCTAAGGCGCAATGTTCTTGGATAGTTGTAGTCGGGTCATCAACGCCATCTCATTCCCAATCAAATCTACCATTTTCATCGAAAGATCGGATCGCTTGTGCTATCAATTGGAATCGAGCTTAAGGTTGATCGATGAGAGATTTTATTTAGTCTTTGCATCTTTTTCTACCTACAGTCCAGAAAGCCAAAAAAAATAGTAGATTAGATATCTTTTCTCCAAAATCTGAAACAATTTGAGCCTTACTCTATTGCTGCATATTGTTGAGCCCTCGGTTGCATCGTCGTGTCCTTTGCTGGTCATAGTGTCTAGTTCCTCTAGAGTTTTGAGTTCTGTTCACGTTTTGGTCTCACCATTGCAGTTAGATCCGAACTGCCATGGCGAGGGTAGAAAAGGAGGAGGACTTGGTTTCTAGAGAGTCTTTGCCCTAGTTGGTCTCAGAGTAGGACACGATTTCGGATTCAACCGTGTCGTGTGTGAAAAAAAGAAATAAGTCTAACTTTTGCATACGACCTCCGATTGAGGCGTTTCTTGATCCGTTGGAAAGGAAACGAGAAGATAGAGTGAAATCTAGAGATTTTAGATCTGCATAAGCCTCCAGGCACACGCGCAGCAACTTCGACCCCAAAAAACGTCGTTTAGGGCCTCAAAACGGGCCCGCAAACCGAGAAAAATTCAAGTTTCTCAGAATTCACTCAAAATTGATGGAGCCCTTCTACACGTGATTCTAAGGTTCCCTGTGAAGACGGCATCTTTTTTTGAGCTTCTAAACTCCGTGTGCAACGTCATGTAGTTTCTTTCTGGACGGTGTTTTCGCTTGTGTTCTAGGCTCGCGCTCTCTAGTAATGGTCAGCCTAGGACCAAAGACAAGCATCGTTGTTGAGCGATTATTCAACTTGCTTTGACAATGTGGTTCTAGTTATCCTTTGTTTACTCTAAACCCACCTATAGCTCCACATATTTGGCTACTACCTCACAGCGACTTGCTACCGAGTGTAACATCCCAAAATTTAAGTATTTGAAAATATGAAAAAAAAATTAAAGCTTTTCTTGCATTTTGCTGGTGTTCAAATTTCATTTGAACATTTATTTGAAATTTCTTGAGTTTTGTGGCATGCAAAGTAATATGTTGAGAAATAATACCCAAATTTAAAAACAATAAAGGTGATGGTGTGAATATATATACAAACATATATATAAATAATAAAAATAAAAGAAGTTACCAGAATAATAGTAATAAAGAAATATATGTGCAAGGAAAATTTTCATACAAAAATATGTACAAAAATGGACAAAGAAGTATATATAAATATAGATAAAAAAAGAGGAAGAAAAAGAAATGGGCCACCACCGGCAGACTGCCCAAACAACTAGCAAGCCACCCCACGCCTGCCTCCTTCCCAACCCCGCAACGCCGACCAGGGCCGAATCCTCTCCGCTGGACAGCGCGCCACGCCCGCCTGTCCCGCGTGCACGGCGCTTCCTTCGACCGCCGGTCCACGGCGCCATCCCCGCCCACGTCACGTGGCCCCCACGCCATCTCATCGACACCTCGCCGCGGTCATCCTACGGCCACCAAAGACTCGCCCACTCCTCCTTCATCGACGCCACCGCCACGCCGTAGGGAGGACCCGGCCATCCTCCGCGCCACCGCAGGGGCGCTGCACCACGGCTGGCTAGCGATGCGCTCCATGCCGCTTGCATCACTTCGCCACTTCCCATCGCTGCCTCGTAGCCACACCGGGCAATGCGCCGCAGCCATACCCCGACCAACCACCCGACTCGCCGCCGCACTTTTTCCCTATTAAAGCCCCGCCGAGGCTCTCATCCTCACCGCCCGAGCCTCCTCTTCGTCCCCTAGCTCCTAATTGGCCCCCGTGCCCTCCTCCTCGCCGGCGCCTCCTCTTCCCGAGTCCGCCGCCGAGCAATCCGCCAAGCCGAGCCACCATTCTCAAATTGCTTGCTCCTACACCTTCCCCGGGATGTCATGAAGCCGCCCCGCCTCCACCGAGCTTGCCGACACCTCCGTGCCGGCAATGATCCTCCCAAGCGCGCCGACCGCAACGCCGCCGCTTCGCCTCGGCCTTCCCCGCTCGGCTCCCCGGTGCCGCCGACTCATCAACAAATACTGCCCCATACTAACAGTAACACACGTAGCTCAGCTGGCTAGCCCCGCCCGCCTCTTACTCGCCTCGGCTGCTCTGCGTTCAAGCCTCCTCTCCAGCAGCCGAGGCTGAGTTCGAGGTTTTGAGGCATTTTTTAGTAGCAACACAGGAAAAGTAGGGAAAATAGCAAGGAAAATCTGGGCAAATGAGAAAGGCAACTTCCTGTGGTGCAGAAACTTATTTTAACATATAGGGGTATTTATTAAACCTTTAATCATGGTTAATTATCTTGTGCTAGAAAATAATATATATATATTTATATCATAAGTAATTCTTTTAAATCTTTAACAATTGAGAAGGGTTTAGTAAGAATATAATTAGGTGAATGCTCACATGAAATAATACCCTATCAAACAAAAGTCTACTAAACCATAAATCATGGATTATGCATATTAGAACATGATGTAGAAATTAACCATTAGCCAAGTTAAGCCATAAAATATTGCCTTTAACCCTAGTAACTAGGATAAGCCTTTACTACCAAATAATGTGAACACTAAGCCAACAACCATAGGCTATGATACTCAATTGTAATAAGAGATTATATTGCATAAAAATGACTATGGTTAAACTTTAAATAATTGTAGTGGGGTTTATCCTAGCACCAAAGCAAATGAAACAAATCCCTAAATTTGTCTAAGTTCCATGTCTACCAAATGAAACTAAAATGTGAAATTTGGAGTTATTTGGATTTCTTGGTGAATATTTATTAGGTTGCTGATTTGCTTTTTATCCAAATTTTCACGCATGATAAAATTAGCTTACGAGGCTCAGGAAGAAGCCGAGGCAGCAGCTCTAGAAGCTCAAGACAACCAAGAACCAACCCACTGTGACCAAGGCGAGTCAATACTTTGATCATGTTGAACCTATATTTTTTGCAAATTACTTTTGTTTAAATTATCAAAATTTCATGCTGTTATTTTATATGCAAATACATGATTAATTCAAGATTCTAAATATATGCCCATTATTTAACTTGATTAATATTACATCTCCTTTGGAATATTTGAATGTGTGAACCTTGTCACCCTAGCAAAATTACAATAGTAACCTTTCAAAATAAGTTCCTAATTATACGCCATGCTTAGTAATCGCATAGGTACTTGGGGCGCTGAAATGCCCGCGCACATTATCATTTTGAATCATGAGAAACTGATGGCAAGTCATGGCGGTAATGACTAGTATATGTTGGTATGATTATTTTCTGCTCCCAAAACCCCAACTTGCTTAAATATCCGCGGATGGTTCGAGGTGTGTGTGGGGTGTAGTGGAAGCACAAAGTGGGTAGTGGTAGAACCGCCAGATACCCCTGGGCCGAATCTTGTCATGACCTCCTATGTAAAGTAGTGTAACCACAAGTCTCAAAGTACAACTTGGCTAAGCAAATTTATCGAAACCCTGCACTCATCTCACCGGTAGTGGAAAGAAGTGGATACACAAGGCCAAGGGGAGGCCTAAAGGGACACCGAGTGGAGGGTGAAGTAACTAGCCGCACTAGCGCTATGGGAGTGGAGCCCGCCGCGCTTAGTAGACGTGGTTACATCCTGCATAGTATGGGACCCACCGCAAGTGGGAGCAGCCCATAAGGTGGGATGACAAAAGGGACTAGATATTTTGAATAGTCATTGTGATGATCTGCTCAACCACATGACTAAGGAATCGTGGGGCAACGAGTTAATTGTCTCTTGTGGTGAAAGTGTACAAACTCGCATAGTCAAAACTATTCGAATAGCCGTGCCTACGGTCAAGGGCGGACATGGGAACTTAACTAGATATAGTTCTATTTCAAAAACAACTTTGTGGGTGGAATTGGAAAAGTGTGGGCAGTGGAAAGCCCTGATTTGAGTTGTCCTGGGTGTCGTCCCAGTGATAATGTAAGCATAGGGTGCAGAGGTCATGTAACGGTGGATGGAATCTAGATCGTTATTGTTATTGCAGACTTTCATAGATTGTGTTTTAGTCCAAAACTGCTAGGTCTTAAGGAAATTTTTATGTATCATACTTCAAATGCAATTTCTGGCAAACAAATCAACCCGAGCCTCCCTTTGATAAGCCATGCATATTATCTACTGCATTATGTGTGTTGGCTCGCCGAGCTCGGTGCTTTGTGCTCACACTCGCATTACCAAAATCAGATTCAGGAGTCCAAGATCATTATGCATATGAAGATGCCCCCGCTGCAGAAGGAGGGAATAACGCCAAAAACTAGGGCGTCTTTTGCTCATTTTAAGTCCTAGGTAGATAGACTATGGTGTAGTGTGCCTATAATTATTGCCTTAGCTTAGGTAATAATCATATGGCACCTATTTACCCCGCCGCGCTCGTGGATTAAAGGTCTACCTTGCTTTTGGTTCCACTCGTTATGCTTTTGTAATGTGAACATTTGGCCCGATCGGCCCTTATGTAAAATCATGTTCGATGTGGCATAATTCAAACCCGGTTATGTAATATTATTATGTGTTGTTATGATTCATGCGATGTATGAAATGATGCAGCAATGTGTTTGTGAGCACTATCTACTGATCCAGGGAATAGTGCAGTGGTTTCACAGGAGATTCTGGATTGACAAATCCGGATCTGACACCGAGGCAACGATACACCCAATTTCCAGGAGTTATTATTTTGTCTTGTCGGCTGCCATCACCTCCTGTTTGCTGTGGTAAAAACTAGTAAGAACTTGACAGAACAGGTTGAGAGTGTGCAACTTAATTTAACCACATCCCAGTACTTGTGAGGGCATAACCTGCAATTTATTATTTTTCTCTTCTTTGTTTGTTCACATGTGTTTTCCTAACAATGTCAAGAGAACCAGTGGACCCGAGGGATGCACCACATTCCCTCGACTAGAGGCATCATACAACACTTCGAGTGCCAAATGAAGCTGCACACCGAGGGGCTTGATGAGGATGTACGGGTCACTAATGAACGCCTTGTTAATTGGAGGCTGCGCAGATCGACACCAACACTACGCTTGCAACATTGAGGCTTCCGTTGGCACCGCCAACGCCTCACTTGCTGAGATTTTGGGACGCCTTGATGAGATGGGCCGCATCCCCACGGCTACTCCTCGCTACACCTACTCAGCGCACACGCGCCAACAATGGTGTCTTGGGCAGCAGGTGGACGAAAACGGTGGAGACAAATATGCGGCCGATATCGAGATCGATGATGATGAGGACGCCACCATCATCGTCAACCATGTCGGAATGAGGTGCGTGAGAATGATGAATCACTTGGTAAGATTAAGTTCACTATGCCACCTTTTGATGGAAAATATAACCCGATGCTTATATCACTTGGGAATTGGTCGTTGATCGAAATTTACTTGTCATGCATTCCCGAAAACAAAAGGGTTAGGCTGCTACTAGTGAGTTTACTGATTTTGCGTCTGCTTGGTGGAGTGAATATTGTAAGAAAAACTTTAACCATACCACGAACTTGGGATGCATTTAAAAGAATCATGCAAGCTAGATTTGTTTCCTTCATATTATGCACGTGATTTGTTACATAAGTTGCAACAATTGAGGCAAGGTAGTAACAACAGAGAGGAATATTTCCAAGATTTGCAAACAGAATGCTGCGTTGTGACTTAGAGGAACCGAGGAAGCTGCTATGGCTAGGTTTATGGGTGGTTTGGATCGTGAAATTCAGGACATTTTAGCTTACAAGGAATATAATTCTATCACTTGTTTATTTTATCTTGCTTGTAAAGCTGAAAGAGAAGTACGGGATGACGCGCGAGCACTAGGACTAATGTTTCGCAGGTCGTGGTAACATTTGGTCTCAACGCATCGCTTGCACCATCAAGCCAACCTCCTGCACCTTCTTCCTCCGATAGCAAGCCACGGTTTTCAGCGCCAAATTCAGCATCTCGGTTATTCAAGCAACGATGGGGTCAGCCAAGCACATGCAAAGAGTTCTTCATCCGCTGCATTTATGGACGAACGAGGGATATCCAATGTCATCAATGCAAGGGGTATGGCCATGTGCGGAGTGAATGCCCAAGAAACCGTGTTTTGATTGTGAGACATGATGGTGAGTATTCTTCTGCTAGTGATTTGGATGAGGATACATATGCTATGCTTGCAAATGACCATGCAGTAGGGAAGGAGAAAGAAAAAGAGCACATTGGTGCTGAAGATGCAGAGCGCTATGAGAGCCTTATTGTGCAGCGTGTGTTGAGTGCACAAATGGAGAGGAAGGAGCAAAATCAGTGACACACCCTTTTCCAAACAAAGTGTGTCGTGAAGGAATGCTCATGCCGTGTGATCATCGATGGAGGGAGCTGCAACAACTTGGTGAGCTCCGATATGGTCAAGAAGCTTGCATTGAACACCAAACCACACCCACAACCTTATTACATTCAATGGTTCAATAGCAGCTGCAAGGTGAAGGTAACACGAATGGTGAGAGTAAATTTTGCTATTGGTTCTTATCATGATGTTGTACAATGCGATGTTGTTCCTATGTAAGCATGCTCTATGTCAGTTAGGTAGACCGTGGCAATATGATAAAGATTCTCTCTGCATCATGGTAAGACAAACTAATATTCTTTTGTGCATCATGACAAGAAAATTGTGTTACATCCTGTGTCTCCCAAGCTATTTTAAAAGATGAGATTGCTAGAGCTAATAAAGAGAAAAATTAGGAGCAGTAATAGGAGTGAAAATCAGATTGTAGCAAATGAACTTGAGCAACATAAAAGAAAAACTCTAAATCTATTCATGAGAAGAAAGATGAGATTAAATTAAAAGGTGCATGTTTTCTTGCTACTAAGTCTGATGTGAATGAGCTGGATGCTAGTACTTCTATTTGCTATGCTTTACTTTACAAACAAGCTTTTTATTTTCATTCAAGGATGTATCTTCTTCTCAGGCCTCCCGCTATCACTAATCTTTTGCAAGAGTACATGGATGTCTTTCCAAAGGACGCCACCAAGGCTACCATCATGTAGGGATTGAGCACCAGATTGATCTAATTCCCGGCATCTTTGCCCAATCGTGCGCCATACAGACCAATCCGGAAGAAACTAAGGAGATTTAGTGTCAAGTTCAAGAATTGCTTGATAAATGGTATGTACATGAGTCTCTTAGTCCTTGTGCTGTTCCGTAATTTTAGTGCCTAAGAAAGATGGATCATGGCATATGTGTGTGGATCTGAGAGCGATCAATAACATTACCATTAGGTATCGCCACCCTATTCCTAGGTTAGATGATATGCTTGATGAATTAAGTGGCTCTATTGTCTTCTAAAGTTGATTTATGAGTGGGTACCACCAAATTCGCATGAAGTTGGGAGATGAATGGAAAACAGCATTTAAAACTAAGTTCGGTTTGTATGAGTGGTTAGTGATGCCGTTTGGTTTAACTAATGCACCTAGCACATTCATTATATTAATGAACGAGGTTTTGCGTGCTTTCATTGGTAATTTGTAGTGGTCTAGTTTGATGATATATTGATATATAGCTGATCACTAGAGGAACACCTTTGCCATTTACGTGCTGTTTTTGATGCTTTACGTAATGCACGTTTATTTGGTAACCTTGAGAATTGCACATTTTGCACGGATCGAATCTCTTTTCTTGGCTATGTTGTTACTCCACAGGGGATTGAAGTTGATCAAGCCAAGGTTGAGGCAATCACGCAGGTGCGAAGTTTTCTAGGACTTGCTGGATTCTATCGTCGTTTTGTGAAGGGTTTCAGCACCATTGCCGCACCATTGAATGAGCTCACTAAAAAGGGGGTGCCGTTTACTTGGGAAAATGCACAGGAAGACGCATTCAACGCATTGAAAGATAAGTTAACACATGCACCATTACTCCAACTTCCATATTTTAGTAAGAATTTTGAGCTAGAATGTGATGGTAGTGGAATTGGATTGGGTGGTGTGTTGTTGCAAGGTAAACCTGTAGTGTATTTTTGTGAAAAATTGAGTGGGCATAGTTTGAACTATTCTACTTATGATAAGGAATTATATACTCTAGTTTGAACTTTCGAGACATGACAACATTATTTATGGCCCAAAGAATTTGTCGTTCATTCTGATCATGAGTCATTTAAGTGTATTAGAAGTCAAGGAAAATTGAACCGTAGCCATGCAAAGTGGGTTGAACTCATAGAGTCTTTTCCTTATGTCATAGAATGTTATTGCTGATGCATTGTCTAGGAGATATACCATGCTCTCACAACTTGACTTCAAAATTTTTGGATTAGAAACAATTAAAGAGCATTATGTTCATGATGATGATTTTAAAGATGTGTTGCTGAATTGTAAAGAGGGAAAAACGTGGAATAAATTTGTCCTAAATGATGGATTTGTGTTTAGAGTTAACAAGCTATGCATTCCAAATAGCTCTGTTCATTTGTTGTTGTTACAGAAGCATGGAGGTGGGGTGATGGTACATTTTGGAGTGAAGAAGATGGAAGACATACTTGCTGGTCATTTCTTTTGGCCAAAGATGAGACATGATGTGGAACGCTTTGTTGCTCGCAAAGACATGTCAAAAGGCTAAGTCACGACTTAATCCTCATGGTTTGTATATGCCTCTACCTATTCCTAGTGTGCCTTGGGAAGATATTTCTATGGACTTTGTTTTAGGACTGTCTAGGACAAAGAAGGGGAGGGATAGCATATTTGTTGTCGTTGATAGATTTTCTAAGATGGCACACTTCATACCATGTCATAAAGTGATGATACTACCAACATTGCTAATTTGTTCTTTCGTAATGTTGTTCGCTTGCATGGTGTGCCAAATACAATAGTTTCCGATTGTGACACTAAATTCCTTAGCCATTTTTGGAGAACTTTATGGGCTAAATTGGGGACTAAGCTGTTATTTTCTACTACTTGTCATCCCCAAACTGATGGGCAAACTGAAGTTGTGAATAGAACTTTATCTACCATGCTTAGGGATATTTTGAAAAAGAACATCAAAATGTGGGAAGAATGCTTGCCTATATTGTGTTTACTTATAATCGTCAACGTGATTCTACTACAAAGCTGTGCCCTTTGAGATTGTCTATGGTTTTGTGCCTCGTGCTCATATTGATTTGCTACCACTTCCATCTTCGGAGAAGTTAAATTTTGATGCTAAACAACGTGCTAATTTGATGTTGAAAATGCATGAGACAACCAAAGAAAATATTGAACGCATGAATGCTAAATATAAACTTGCTGGTAGTAAAGAAAGGAAACATTTAACTTTTCAACCGAGTGATTTAGTTTAGTTGCATTTGAGAAAAGATAGATTTCCTGAATTGAGGAGGTCTAAGTTGATGCCTAGAGCTGATGGTCCTTCAAAGTGTTGGAAAAATTAATGATAATGCAAATAACCTTGAGTAACCTGCAGATTTTGGGGTTAGTCGACCTTTAACATTACAGATTTGAAGCCATACTTGGGAGAAGAAGATGAGCTTGAGTTGCTAACGACTCAAATGCAAGAAGGGGAGGATGATGAGGACATCCTTTCCATAGATACAACTGTGTCGACACCACAACAAGCTCAACAAACTGAAACTATGATACAAGGACCAATGACTAGAGCGCGAGCACGCCAACTTAACCATCAGTGAATGCTCCTAAGTTTGCATACAAATGTTTCAAAAATGGAATACTACTTAATTCTTGTGATGATTTAATCGTCCTTAGGAACCATGGGGAAGAACCACGTGAGCTCAAGTATAGAAGTGGAACCGTCAAGCGCAACCCAAGTCCTGTTCGTGAGTTTGACTCGGATTCGGCCTTCCCAACAGTGTTTACTTCAAACAGCCATAACTTTTGATCCAGAAGGTTTCTTGGAGCCCGTGAGTACTCAGTCGAAAGCTCTTGAAGTCTACTTTCAGATGGATCCAGTCTCATTTCCAAATTTTATCCGACCCGGTCAGAAACTGCCAACACAAGTCACGCCACTTTTCTAGTCCGAGTCAGTGGGCCTTGGGCCTTGTAATCGAGTCCTGTTCGCTTCCATGTGTTTTGGCACCCTCCACCTCCCGTGTCTCTTACATAGGCAGTTGCACCCTCTTCTAGGGTTTGGGTTTTGATAGACTAAGTTAGTTTTTGCTACTTTGCCTTGTATTCGCACGTGTCGGCAAGACCGCCTCAATACTTGTCTTCGAACCCCACCGCTTTCTGCTTTTTGATTGAAACCTACATCTTTATTCGCAATTGAGTTATGTTTATCTTTTCACCGCTCTTCGATCGCAGGAACAAGTACCCTCGTGGTTAGGTTGATTGTACGACAAGGTCACGAACAACCTCTAGCGTTGGTGTATCGATCACTAAGGTGCAACGCCCTTGATGGTTGTAGTCGGGTCGTCAATGTCATCTCCTTCCCAATCGAATCTACCACTTTCATCGAAAGATCGGGACCGCTATCGAGGATGTCGAGAACATGCTCCCAGCGAGGAATCGAAGGAGGTTGACTCAAGGAGGCGCGGTGGCCGGTTTTGGAGAAGAAGGCCGTTGCGCGAGCATGGGGTAATTAGAGGCAATTCACCTGGTGGAGGTTCGTGGGGTGCGAGCGAGGCTTTGGTGTCCTCCTACGGCTTTATAGGAGCTGGGAAGGTAGGTGCCGTGGAGCTCTAAGCGCGGAAGAAACCAACACGCATGGCGCAAACGTTGGCGCGGCAAATGAGCTGGGGGCGGTTGGGCACGTGGAGGGGATGGACGGACGACGCAGGCAAAGTGTGGTGAAGCTCGTGACACGAGTGCATGGGCACCACGGGAGGCGAGGCAGAGCACCGTAGAACGGGAAGAAGGAGAAAAGGAAGAGAAGGAGGGGAGAAAGAGAGAAGGCAGGTGGAGTTGAGAGTCACTGGCAGAGACAGAGGTGGAGGGGAAAAGGAAAGGAGGAGAGAGGAAAAGAGTGGGGCCCACAAGTAATGGAGAGAAGGAAAATGAAGGAAAAGAGAAAAAGGTTTACACATGATTTTAGAATTTGGATTTTCAATTTAAATTTCTATTTCATATTTAGGATTATTGATTTTGTTATGAATTGCATATATAAATTTTTGAATGCCCAAACTTGGGTTTTGTATGCTAATTAAATTAAAAGAAGGAATTTTTGGCTCAACCTTTTAGAGATATGTTTTAATATTCTTTTTGATTTCATTTTATTAATCTTGAATTTGAACTCAAGATTTTAGTATTTGAATTCATGATCTGCAATGTCATTTTCCATTTATTATTTGCATGATCTTATTTTTATTTGAGATTATCCTTAATTATTAATTTGCATGCCTCAAAACTCAAAAAGATTTCAAATAAATATTCAGAAGAAATTTGAACGCCAGCAAAATGCAAGAAAAGGTTTTAAAAACTCCATATTTTGAATATCTGAATTTTGGGATGTTACATCCATCAAGCCCCGGAATTTAACATACTCTCTCTCATCACAGTTCTCTTCTACATCGCGAAGCATCTGATCCAGATTGTTATCATGCAACCTATCCAAATCTGAACAACAATCGACATCATCTCACAAAGATATCATTCACTTCACCAAATGATATCATCCGCGCATATCATTGACTTCATGATTGGTCCAACACGTATAACCCTTTGAAACCCTCCGAATCAAGTGCGCCTAATCAGCTTCTCGATTCTTAAACATCTTTAAATTCTCGCAGCTTAGTGCATGGACAGATATATATTCCAACCCTTATTCAACATATCCTCCTGGCAGGCTCTTGTAAAAGCAAACACGCTATTGATGTACTCTTCACTCACACTGTCATGGCATACATCCAGCTTGGTCCCACGTTATGCATATATATAACAACTTAGTATTAAAAGTAAATTAATTAATTATTACTACATATATACCACATGCATTAAGGCTTTTCTAGCTTAATTCATATTATAAACACAACAGTTATTTCCCCAACAATCAACGAACCACTTATAACCAACAAGTTTGACAAATTTGGCTTCCCACATGATGGGAAATGATCATGTATGGTCAAGTAGATGCAAACCATGTTCAATAACACTCACCAAAACTTAGATCTAAATTGTAATGCAAAGAAAAAATAAATTCATTACTAATTATATCTAGGCAACTAGGAACGTATGAATCTTCAAAGCTCTCCCGCCTCCTCCCACCAAATTAATCGCCTGAAAGACTTGCCTCCTCCAAGTGTAAAACCTGGCTAGATCTGGATCAAATGAAGACAGATGCGCTTTGAGCGAATATTATCGAGATGGTTTTTAAAAAACTTTTATGACGGTTTTAATAAAAACCGTCTATGATAATTCGATTATCACATACATTTTTTTAATAAAAATCGCTCGTGATAATCACTTATCATGATTGCATTTTTTAAAATTGTCCGTGATAATTCACAGATTATCACAAACAGTTTAATAAAACCGCCTATGATATTCCCTGTATCATAGACGGTTCATCCGTAAGAATCGTGTGATACTCGCTTTTTCCGATACCAACAACACGCACGGCCTCCAAATTAAAACCGCCTCGATAGTGTACGCCATGCATGCTTTGTCAAACTATCCGTGATTTGGCGCCTATTAATAGTATTCATGTAGTAGTGTTGGTAAATGATAAACCAGATACTATTCGACCGAATATCCGACAAATAAGTTAGTACCCACTGGTCCAACCATCAACCATAATTGACACCAACCATCTAGATTTTACCCATGTTCTAACCAAACACCGAGTTTAGCCACTTTAACCGCCACCAATCCTCCCGCTTGTGTTGAACTTGCGATGAATATATCGGGCTGTATGTATGAATTTATCGCTATGTTGAACTTGTGTTGTGTTAGCTATCGATTTAAGTAATATAGATGAATTTATTGCTAGTTGAAAGCTTGAAATGATGGTAGTATGGTTCAAGTGTATGTTCCTTTATGTATACACATATATACTGTCCGCCTATATATATTATCTATTTTCGATCCGAAATCATCATGGATCCATCCCAATGGCACCGTATCCAAAACTCTGAATTTGTGTTTGCATCCGGCCAAACTGTATCTGACTCCGAATCTAAAAAAATATAGGTTAGGATATGGTATTGTGGGGACCCGAGGGCATGGGTCACCGCACATGTTCTCCTGTACTAGTCCCATGATCAGTAGCTAGTACAAACATTCACAATATTGAGACCACATCCATACACATCGCATATTTTTATTTATGCCAAAGGGGTGAATACATAAGTGATATATAATCTTACATCATATGGCCGATTTCACCAAGAGAATACCAGAGTTAAGAGTAAATTGCAGTGGAAGATAAATAAATAAATAAGTGAAAGTATCCAGTGGTATGCCACCATATTCACAGGTAACCAACTAGGGGATTAGGCCCTAGAAAAACCATCGTCGAGGTCCCTGATGTTGGGGGAAAAGTATGCATCGCCTAGCATGTATTATTCTTCATTCTCTCCGATCAATAATAATTTAAGCAAGGTTAAGTACGCTATGTACTCAGCAAGACTTGTAGTGTTTCACAAAATTATACATATATGCATGACTATCAAAGGGATGAGACTCTATACTAAGTTATTTTCAGTATGAAGCAAATTTTATTTGCAATATCCATAAGTAGTAATTTGCAACAAAATTGTAAACAATATTTAACACATAGTGAAATAACATTTATAGCCTCTCACGGCTATGAACATCGTGATAACCCCACCCATTGGCATGGCATACGGTTGCGACATGCCATCCATATGTTTAGTCAAACAGTTTTGAAAAGGAAAATATACCCTTTGTGGCTACATCCAAGTTTGCTTATGACCGTGAGCACGCTAATTTAAATAGTTTTTGACACTCAGAGGTTGTACAGCTTTACCCATACAAGATAATCAATTTTACTATGGCATCTTCACGCTTTCTTTGGCGTGTGACGAAAGTTGATAATCTTACGCCTTTAGATCATCTAGTCCTAACCTTACACTAGCCCAAATAATGTCGAACCTCTCTTAGGTACACCCCTAAGAGAGCATTTGAATCCCCATCGAGATACCATGTGGTTGTGACCCCATGTGTGTGATGAGTAATTGACAAGGGTTCTCAAAAGTTTGAGTTTGGTTTGAGTGATTTGTGCCAGTGACGGCATTTGGCTCACGGGTTTGGTTAGGCGGACTTATTGCATATTATTCTTCCCGACAATCGCTTGGGCAAATATTTGCCCGAGTATGGTTCATCGATGCTATTTATGCTTACATGTGTCGAGCGGTGCTATTTGATGTGTTTCTTGTCCGTGATGGCCGCAGACGCCGAGGTGGAGTCGTGGCGAGGCACGAGGTGACCGGACTAGGCACAAAGCGGTGTCGAGGTCGAACGGCCGGATGTGTCAAGACGCGAGACTCGAGGTGGTTGCGAGGCTTGGATGACAAGGAATGTGGAAGCTTCCTAAGGTGCAGGAGGGGTGTTTCAAGAAAAACGCAGTTGCACAGTGGAAGCGGGCATAACGGGTTGAGACCCGTAGCCAAAACCTATATAAGGAGGGGATGTCTCCTTGTGGCTGTAGGGATTCAATGGATTGAAGGGGGTTGTTAGGGTTTGCTTTAGTCAAAATAGCCTTTGGAGAGGTTGTTTTGGCTTTAGGCTTGAGTTGGTAGGAGAGAGCAGGTGTTGTCTCCCGTAGCTTCTCTGTTCTTGTTTTCCTTCGTATGTTCTTGAGAGATAGAGAGAGGAGTTCTTGATTTCTCCAAGCATGTATGGGATTGTAGGGATGATATGAGTTGATACTCCTTGTAATCATGTATCTCTAATCCTCAATATCAATCTGAGATGGCTTTGTTTGAGATGGACTGACTTCCTGTTCTTTGCTTCGCTTTTCTTGCTCTCTCGTTGATTTTCGAGTACTTGTGTTTTGGTGTTGATTCTTGTTGAGAAGGTGCAAAATGGCTTACTCGTGATGGGAATAAGTCTCAAGATCATTTGATTGGTTTCTCCCTAGAGCAAAGTAAATGAATCAAGGATTTTTGTTTCTTGGCTTCCTCGAGACCTCGTTCTTCTCGCCATATTTCTAGGGTTTGGTGTCTCTTTTGATTTCTTGATAGATTGTGCCCAAATTTGAGTCTCAGAGTATCAAGGCTATTCCTGCTAATCTTTGAGTTTCATGATCAAAAGATCGAGATAAGATGGGAATTTGAGTTTTTAGGCTGTCTCTATAAGTTTTCGCTTTTCAAATCTGAATTTCATGAGTTTCTATTGATATCCTCTTGCTAGTTGGAGTCTCTCGTGGTATTTAGAATAGGGTATGCTCTTTTAGGTGGAAAAGATTAGCTGTGAAACCTCAATTTGGCCGATTTCAAGTTGTTCAGTTCGCGCAGAGAATTTTCAATGACTAGCTTCGTGTTTTGGGGACCGGTCGATCGGTCTTCATTTGGCGGTCTAACGCACCATCAACGCGGTCCGACCAGCCGTGTTTAACCGGTTCGACCTAAGATACAATAGGCGGTCCGATCGCCACTTATTGTGGTCGACTCACCGCTGAGGTTTGGTCACGTATTCTTTGTCCATTGATATCTTTTGTTACCTCTTTTAGAGCTTGTGTTTTACCTTCCCTCTCTCGTGGTTTTGAGTTTTTAGTGGGCATGGCCATTTTCTTCATAGCGTTTATTGCTATCGGAGAAGATCATTTAAATGGACACCTTTGAGGGGTTTCGTTGAGGGGTTTTGATAGTCGACATTCACCCCCCCCCCTCTGTCGCCATTTCGGTCCAACACCCACTTAGGTACATTCCTAAGCGAAGACCTTCACTTAGGTCTGTCCCCTAAGTAGGCATTCACCGTTGTATTAGTAAGCTTTGGTCCCAACACCTTCGTGAAGAGAGCCCCTATGAGCAAATCTAACCGAGTGCCCTCACTACATCTCGTCTCACCATAATGCAAGGCTAGACCTAGACAACTTAATCAGCAAAGTGCCAGCGACGATAGGACATGTGGTCGCATAAAGGCGACTTTAGATGTGCGACAATAGCATTCAATCCTTAATTGAGTCTGGAGAATTCTCCTATATACATGCAAGATTCCTTCCCACATTTAATAGTGTATCATATAACTTGCATGTGTACAAAACTAGGTCTTTTCATTTTATTTCATACCAAAGTAACAAAGGTCCCTCTAGTCCAACATTTTTGAAACCATGAAGCCCACGTAAATTTGTTCGAAAGATCAAACTTAGCAAACAAGTGTTTGTTCAAGCATCTAGACCATACATCAATGTAGTATTCCTAATATGACATTATATATTGTCTAAACCATGTCCTAGAGGTTACAATAGTGATGGTATCAAGTTTTCAAGAAGATTCAATTCGTACGAGTGGTCGTAACTACCATTACCCACAATCTAGTAATTTTTAATAGAACATACATGTATGCATAATAGATTTTGCAATCAATATACAATAATTAAAATACTGGGATCAACATGCTCAA